>JAPQVY010000156.1:73228496-73365996 GCA_028535165.1 Quercus tomentella
CTTTAATGCATCATGTGCTTGTTGGACATGAAATTTATTTTTGCACTTCTCTTAATTGCTTGGGTTTCTGGATGATCATTTACTTGGTAAATGTTCATTGTGGTCATTCCTTAATGAATGTTCATGTTTGATCAAGTTATGCTATATGTTCTTACATCTTTTGTTTATCTTGATTGCATTTTACTTGTTCTTTATACATGCCTTGTATTCTACTTGTCTCGCGCTTAATGAAATTATTTGTTATGTGCAAGTGTTTCAGGATACAAGTGTATTTGGTTCAAGTGCGTCACAGATTTTAGATTTAGGTGTGAGTGAGTTTTGCCTCTGTTCCCAAGCTCACGTTTTAAGTCTAGAGTCTGTTTAGGGGTTTTGTCACAAAATAGCCCAAGGGGGAGATTGTAAAATTGTGATTTAAAACTATGTATTTTGTTGGCTTTAATTTCTTGTTAGATTTAATTGTATTTTTGTTCAATCATTTCATTGTATTTTTGTGGGATTTAATGTAAGGGCTATGTGTGAGAGTTGGGTGAAGAATCTATGAAGAATTGGTTTTCGTGACTTGACTCGCGACTAACTCGCGATTGCTGACCCACAAAACAAGTCGCGTGAGAAGCACATGTTGGAATTTGAAGAGTCATTGACAGGCTGGTTTTCGTGAGTGACTCTCGACTCAGGCCAAGTCGCGAGTAACCCATGAAACCCACTACCTGTTGCTTTTTGGAGTGTGACTTTTCTCATTCTTTACCAACACTATATAAACCCTCATTACCCATGAAATGTAAGAAGAAGAAGAAGAAGAAGAAGAAGAAGGAGTATTTTCTGAAGAAACTTTTGAGAGAGAAACCCTAGCCAAAGACTTGATATTTAGAGATTGTTTGACCCACAATCCTCTACATCATTTCTCTAAAGTTTCCATCTACTCCCACCTCTCCATTTACACATCCTTTAGAGGTTCTTAGCCCAAACACTTACCTCACCCATTCTGAGTGTTGACAAAAGTTTTGGTGCCTTTGGGAAGTATTGGAAGAAGCCATTGTGTGGCAGATGCAATCAGGTGGAATTGTAGGATCCAGATAACTAGTGAAGACAGTACTCTGAGAAGTCCGTTGGTAGCAGGAGCTTAGAGGGCTCAAGTACATTGGGTAGATTAGGCTTGGAGGGTCTTTTTGATATTCGTGTACTTCAACTTATTCACTAGTGGATCGATTTTGGCTTGGAGGGCCGCAAAGAGGTTTTTCGCCGAGTACTTTGATTTCCTCTTCGATAACACGTCTTGGTATTATCTTGTGTTTGCATCTATCTTCCCTACTTTTTAAGCTTTACATTTATTGCATATTGTACTTGCTTATGGCTTAGAGTAGTGTTATCGAATTATTGTGTATGCTTTACTCTTGTTCCGCACTTAGATAAGTTAGAGTAAAAAAAATTAAGCCGTAATTTAAAATTGGGGGTCTAAACAAGCATTAGTGTTTTCACACTAATTGAGCTTTCAAAGAGAAAATGAATCCAACATCATAGAAGCATCTTTTATGACTCATTTGAAGACTGCCAAGAGAAAGTTCATTATCATGTGAAAAGGACACTTAATTTTGGACTATTTTATTTACACTCTAAAGGGTTTGAACTTGTTGGCTATGGTGACAATGATTGGGCTAGAGATATAGATGATAGAAAGAGTGCTACTAGATTTGTATTCTGAATTGATGATACTACATTCACATAGACTTATACAAAGCAACCAAGTTTAACTAATTATCCTTGTGAAGATGAGTACATTGCTACCACTTTTAGCATTTGCCACAAGAGTAGAAGTTACAAAGACATTTGTGAACAACAAGTCAACATTAACTTTTACAAAGAATCCAATTTTTCATGAACGAGACAAGCAGATTGATACGAGATATTATTTTATAACCAAGAGAGAAGTTCAACTCAAGTTCATAAAATATCAAGAGCAAGTCTCAAATATCTGCACCACACCTCTCAAGTACAAGTATTTATACAAGTATTTATTTAGATTATGAAACTCCATTTCATGAATGAAATAAGTTAGTAAAAGGAGGAGTTATTGTATAGTGTAGTAAATCTTTTGAGTTATGTAATTTAATATGGTGGAAGTTAAGGTTTATATGGTGTTACATACATACCTATAATTTTCTCCATTCTAACCAAGAGTGAAAATGTCAGGACATATGTGGAAAGTGTTAGAAACATATGTGATGTAAATTGGCTAATCCTTTGATAAAACGCACTTTACTTGTAATTGGGTAGATTAAGGATGGGTTTAGTACTTCAAGACACAAGTGTTCAAGTTTAGTATTGAAGACATGCAAACCTGTCCAAGAAACAAGTGAAGAAGTGTTGTTCATTAAAGCTTGATAGATATCTTGACAGAATCATATCTATCGAGGTTTAATGTTAAAGCTCGACAAAAACTCAACAGCAGCTATATCTGTCAAGAATTACTAAATTAGAATTTCCAGATCTGATTTCACACATATCCATGTGTATTTGTGTAGGGTTTTTTTTTTTTTTTTTTTTTTTTTTTTTTTTTTTTTTCTCACAATCCTAGACATATATAAGGATTATTTTAAGGGCCATCACATGATGATGCAACTTGATGCAAAGTGATAACACATGAATATTGTGACTGGAGACAATTTGCCCTAGTTCATCATATTCTTTGTAGAAGCTACTACGTCTTTGCGCCAAGGGTTTTGTAACCAAGAAGCTTTTTGATCTTCATTGTTGGATGAACTGAAGAACTTTGCAGACAACATCTTCCTCAAGTTGGTGTGTTAGTCACGTATTGGGATCCGTGCATCATTAGTTAGTCACGTACTGGGAGTCGTGCATTGAAAGGAGAGATTGCCGCTACATTACAAGTCCAATTGGTTCTTGGGGTAAGGGTTCAACTGTAGGTTGGTATTAGGTACTGAGATTCCTTTTACTTGTAACCACTTATTTTGATAATAGTGGATTCTCGGGAGTGGTGACCTTAAATTCACCCGGTGGGGTTTTACCTCGGTGGTTTTCCCCATTCGTAAATAAATCACCTGTGTCAAATTTATTTTCCACTGCATTTAACTTAGTTGGTGATTTGTTTGTGCTACCACGCTTATTAAATGTAATTGAATCTAATTTATTCACTTGGCTAATTAATTGATTAAGTTACCAAAGGGGTCAATACATCGAGGAAGCACTAGCTGATTGGGATGATGCCAAGATCAAAGCGGCTAACTTCAACAGCAGAGCATTGAATGCTCTATTCAGTGTGGCCGCCAATGAGGAGTTCAAGAAGATATCCTCTACTGAAACTACTAAGGAAGTATGGACTATCCTCCAGACAACCTATGAAGGAACTAAGGCTGTCAAGGATTCAAAACTCCAAATGCTCACTACTAGTTTTGAGGGGATAAAAATGGAGGAGGATAAGTTATTTGATGAGTTCTATGCCAAGCTAAAGGACATATTCAACTCAACCTTTAACCTTGGGGAAACCAATCCCGAACCCAAGGTTGTAAGAAAGGTTCTAAGGTCTCTGCCTGAGAGATTTCATGCCAAAATCACTGCCATTGAAGAATCAAAGGATATTGACTCTATTCCTTTGACGGAGCTGGTTGGCAACTTGCAAACCTATGAATTGGGTTTGATTAAAATTGGGAAAGGAAGCAAAAGTAAGAGCATGGCATTAAAGGCCAAAAGTAATGAGACTAGTGAGTCTTCTGATGATGAAGATTCCAAAATGAAATCCTACATCACTAGGCAATTCAAGAAGTTCATGAAGAATGCCAATGTGAAAGGATTTGATAAGGACCATAAGCAATCTAGTTCTTCTCATTTCAAGAGCCAAGACAGAGGAAAGAATGATGTTAAGGATGGCAGTCAGTACACTATTCCCTCTGGACCAAAGTGCTTCGGATGTCAAGGTTTTGGACACATGAAACAAGAACGTCCAACATATCTCAAGTCAATTAGGAAAAGCAAGGCTCTTGCTGCTACCTTGAGTGACATCGAGCCTGAGATTGAGTCAGATGACAGTGATGACGAGGAAATTTTAAATGCCTTCACTGTTATAGTTGATCCTACTGAAGGGGTTACAGAAACAATAAATAATGAAGAGGACTTGGTGGATTTTAAGTTTTAGAAAATGGACGATCAAGATGAGATCCATACAGCCTATGCAAAATTGTACAACGTTTCTGAGAAGCATGAGAAACTGTATAGGTTGGCCACTAAGAAGCTAAGTGATGTTGAGCTAGATCGAGAGGAACTCTCTACCAAGGTTGATGAAGCCAATCAAACCATTGGTGCACTGCGGTTTGAAAACAACTTCTTTGCTGAAAGGACAAAGAAGATTGAAGCAGAACTATTCCAGGTCAGAGCTCAATTGGAGAGGACTTCCACTACAAAGCTTGATGAGATGCTAAGCTTTTAGAAAGCTGCTTCTGATAAAACTGGGTTGGGGTATGATTTCTCTTCTCCTAATATTGCCTCCTTTAGTACAACTGTGTTTGTCTCACCTACTGATAATGTTAATTCTGAGAACAATGAATTTAAAACTGAAATAGCTAGGGGGAACATAGATAAAGGCAAATCTATTTTAGGAGCACCCCCTAAGGTTGAAAAGAAAGAGACTAGAAACCCTAGGACTAAGAAAGGTAACAACAAAAAGTCTCAACCGAAGAAGCCGCATTTCTATGATCACTGTGGAGCTTCAGGGTATACTTGTCCAAATTGCTACAAGTGGTTAGCCACTCAACAAAGCAATAATATTCTCTCGTCCAGAAACCAGAATCATTTTCCATCCTCGTTTGCTCCTCTTGGAGGTCTTCTCAAGGCCCTCATGTTCCTTTCGAATTTGAATGGTTTCAATTCTTCCCCCTCACCACCAGATTAAAGGTTCTTTCAAAGGAAATGTTCTTACAAGGTGTGGAAAGAAAAATGCTCTAAGAGATTTAGTCACTTTTTCTCTCTCTCCCCTTATGGTTATGCATTACTTGTCTGTTTTGCTTTCTTGTTTTTGAGCCAATCTAGTTTTATGCTTTGTTTTGTTTAACATGTTTTTGTTTGTTTGTTTTCAGTTTTGCTTAATTTTTTTTTCATTAAAAAAAAATAATAATAAGAAAAATACAAAAACAGTGTGTTTGTGTATATTGGTACTTCTGTTCCTTGGATGGCCATTGACATAAAGTTTTCTAAACTTTGTATCTTTTGTAGCTTAGATGAGCATTCAATGCATAACTAAGCAAGTGAGCTTTATGGCTCATGTTTGTGATGAGTACGATTAAGTAATTTCGTATACTTAACACTCATATCACTTTTTTTAATGAAAAGGACTAAAAAATCCTAAAAGAAAGGCATAAATAACCATCTCACCACTAAAGCCCGTCGATCATGTATAACATCTGTGTGCTTCGGCATAGCAAAATTGTGATGTTTTTGGCTTAACATAATTGGGTATTTCATCTCTCTCTCTTATATGCTCATGCATGATATGTTCAAAAAGAAAAAGAATCAAAATGATTTTAAATATGGTTGCAAGCGTGTTTCTAGAAGATGTGGGAGTTATAAGATGTACCTCAAAGGTGATAATCTGCATCAAATAGTTATGATTATGTGTGAGTTTATTTGAGTTTCTCATATCTCGAATTGTCATAATATGAGACACTTATGCAATCTTGCTATGTTTTCACACACAACACGCAAATTCTTTGCTACTTTTGATACATGTGCAAGTACAATGTGATTTGACCATCATATGGAATACATGTGTTAATACATGCTCACTAAACTGTCTTAACTTGTTTTTAAAATATAAAATTGGTTAGACTTGTTGTGTGTGTGTGTGTGTGTGTTTTGGATCTTGAATGCTTTTCATATATGTTGAGAGATGTTTTGAGAGCTTAATATGTTGATTGGTTCTATGTTTGAGTAGCTTGCTTGTTGCACTCATCTCTTTGTGTTTTTCCTCCTTGAAAAACTCTTTTTCTTCGATCTCGACAGCTTCTTGACAGATCCTCAACAAATTCGTTTCTATCAAGCCCCTCTTTCTTCTTTTCTCGATAGAAGTTATCGCAATCTAGATCCATCAAGGTTTCTGGACTTCTTCTCGATAGATTCTCGACAGCTTCTCTATCCATCGAAGTGTTTTTGCCGTCGATAGATCCTCGACAGCACCTCGACTGATTCATTTCTGTCGAGAATTAGTACTTGACAGATCTCGACAGATACTTCGATCCATTGAGCTGCGATTTCTATTTAAGGGCTGAGCACAAAATCAAATTTCATTTTCTCTTCTCTCTCTCTATAGAAACACTTTTCTCTCGCCCCAAACACTTCTCCCTCACTCAAATCTCTTTACCCACTGCATTTTCAGCCTCTATCAAGATCAAATCACTTGGTAAGTGTCCTAAAATCTTCATTTTTCATGCATTCATGCATTTTAGACCTAGGTTTTGGGGTTTTTGAAAATTTTTGGGTTTTTTGAGAATTTTGTGAAATTTGTGGGTTGTGTTGTGTTGTTTTGGTGTAATATGCTCATGCATTGCATTTCACTAGCATATTAACAATGTTTCATGCATTTAGATGTGTGCTTGACTATTGAAAATTGTGTGCTGGTAGGTTTGGATTAGGTTTCAACCCATGATGCAATTTTTTTTAGCACGTCACATATTCATGCATATTTCATGCATACGTACTCTTTCATTCCTATTTTTGGATTGTGATTGTGTTCCGTTTTATCTCTCTCTCTCTCACTCTCTCTCTCTCTCTCGGATAAACTACGCATGGCACCTAAGCGCAAATCTACTCCGGCTCGAAACCCTTTTGGTTCTGGGTTTTCTTCTTTTGATCTCATTCCCCCTCTTCACGTTCAGTTTTGTGATGGGAAGGCCCAACAGGACTTCCTTGAGAACTTTCAAAAACGTGGCGTTCATTCGGAGCGCCATGTCATTCTATCGGACTTTTCTGACACTCCTCTACCCGGAGTCATTCAGACTCAAGGATGGGAATCTCTTTGTGAGATACCCTTGAGGTGCCCTATCATGTTTATATAGGAGTTTTACTCCAATTTACATGGTATCAATACCTCTATACCTCAATTTGCCACGACATTCAAAGGTACATGTATCGTAGTCACTCTGGATCTTATATCCAAGATACTACATGTCCTGAGGGTATCGTATCCTGATTACCCCGATTGTCAGCATCTGAGGACTGTGTCCAAAGATGAGCTTTTGTCTCATTTCTATGAGACATCTTCTGTATAGGGTGAACATCAAAACACCCCATGCTCCGGCTTTGCAAATGGCCCGAGATTCCTTAATATGGTGATGACATTTGTTCTTACTTTACTCTCTCATTATAACTCTATCACAAAACCTCGTTCTCGATTTTTGTTTTCCTTCTTAGAGGATCTTTCTATTGACTACCCCTCTCACTTCATCACTTCCATCATTGATGTTTATCAGGATACAGCGACCCATGATAAGCTCATTTTTCCTTCGGCTATCACGCTAATCCTTCGCCATTTTTCTATCCCTATTCCTGATTCTCCTTATTACACTGTTATGGGTGCCATCAGCATAGCTTCTGTTCAGTGAAGCAAGGCCTAACTTCGACCGAAGCGGCCACGGACGGAGACGACTGATCCTATAGCTCCTGCTATTCCTTCCACCTCTGCTCCTTCTTCCTCAGATGGTGGTATGACTCTTGAGGCCATCATGGCATAGCTTCTGTGCATGGATGCTCGCTTTGACACTCTTAGTGATGAGTTGTGTCAGGTGAACACCCGTGTCAGTCATATTGCACGATGACAGGCTCGCTTTGGTGGTTTCGCCGCTTCTCCCTCTCCTTCTCCAAAGGCTTCGGCAGATGAGGATGGCGATGATGGTGCTGACGATGATGATGAGGACGAGGATGCAAGCTCTTCCAATGATGATGAGATGACGCCCTCTCGATGACTTACCCTTTGTCATTCGTGACAAAAAGGGGAAGTAGTTTTGGATGAGAGTAGTCTTGTATTTAGGGGGAGAGTTAGCATAGGATAATTTTTGTTAGGGGGAGTGTCTATATATTCTTAAGGGATGTAGTGAGGATTTTATGTACTTTTATTTTCTTTCTTTTTGGTTACATTATCTTTTTGTACACCGGTCTTGTGACCATTTATTTATGACATACATTGCATTTATTTTCATATATATATATATATATATATATATATGATGATGTATGTTGTTTTTCACCTATCTCTCCATGTGTTGTTTCTTTTCTCTCTTTATACACATGTTTCTTTATGTATGCTATCTTTATTTCTATTTCACACTAAGATGCCTTGATGAGTTTTGTTTAAAGTGTTTCAGAAAGACAAGTTGTGAAAATCTATCATGCCATGAACTCTCTTCTTGCAAAGTTTTTCAAGAGTTTGTGTTAGGGTTAGATTTTTTTTTTTTTTTTTTTAATTCAACAAGTGATTATGAGTTTAGTGATTTAAGACTTCTTTCATGATTCATTTGTTTATTGTGGTTTTGTCACGGATTGCCAAGGGGGAGATTGTTAGGACATATGTAGAAAGTGTTAGAAACAAATGTGATGTAAATTGACTAATCTTTTGACAAAACGCACTTTACTTGTAATTGGGTAGATCTAGGATGGGTTTAATACTTCAAAACACAAGTGTTCAAGTTTAGTATTGAAGCTATGCAAATCTGTCCAAGAAACAAGTGAAGAAGTGCTATTCATTAAAGTTCGACAGATATCTCAACAGAATCATATCTATCAAGGTTTAATGTTAAAACTCGACAGAAGCTCGACAGTAGCTATATCTGTCGAAAATTATGAAATTAGAATTTCTAGATCTGATTTCACGCATATCCATATGTATTTGTCTAAGGTTTCTTTTCTCACAACCCTAGACATATATAAGGATTATTTTAAAGGTCGTCACATGATGATGCAACTTGATGCAAAGTGATAAGACATGCATATTGCGACCGAAGACAATTTGCCCTAGTTCATCATATTCTTTGTAGAAGCTACTACATCTTTGCGCCAAGGGTTTTGTAACTAATGAGCTTCTTGATCTTCATTGTTGGATGAACTGAAGAACTTTGCAGCCAACATCTTCCTTAAGTTGGTGTGTTAGTCACGTACTGGAATCCATGCATCATTGATTAGTCACGTACTAGGAACCGTGCATTGAAAGGAGAGATTGCCACTACATTACAAGTCTAATTGGTTATTGGGGTAAGGGTTCAACTGTAGGTTGGTATTAAGTACTGGGATTCCTTTTACTTGTAATCGCTTGTTTTGATAATAGTGGATTCTTGAGAGTGGTGACCTTAAATTCACCCAGTAGGGTTTTGCCTCGGTGGTTTTCCCCATTCGTAAACAAATCACCTATGTCAAATTTATTTTCCACTGCATTTAACTTAGTTGATGATTTGTTTGTGCTACTATGCTTATTGCATGTAATTGAATCTAATTAATTCACTTGGCTAATTAATTGATTTAGTTACCAAAGAAGTCAATACATTCTTGACCTATCAAAAAACATTAAGGAAAAAAGAATAAGAGTTCTCTTCCTCTTACCTCTCCATTCTATCTTCCTTAATTTAAGAATGTGAGTCTTTTCCATCTAATTGTGTTCCTAGAGTGAAAGCCTCTTCTTTTCCATTCTAAGTTGTTTGTTCCTAGAGTGTAGCCTCTTTCATTATGAGAGGTGTGTAAGTGTTTAAACTTTAAAGGCCCATCAACTTCCAACGATTGATTAATGTGATCCTAAGAACTTATCAAATTTAGCTACTCCGTCATTTACCAACCTTTTGCTCTCATTTGTAATTGTTCCATTGTAGTAGTTGATATATAATTTACTACCTTATTGTTTATTTTCCCTATTATTTGTAAGCCCCACGTGAATTACATATTTATTTATTTAATTTTTTTTTTTCTATTTGTAGATCCCACACGAGCCATTTACATATTCTAAATAATTCGACTGTCCACATCATCACATGCGCTTGAGACAACACAGTCAGTGGAGCTTTCAAACAGTATCCAATCGGAGGCACAAGTCCGGATTGAACATTGGCCCAACTTTGAGATCAAGTAAGATCCGGCCCAAGTAAATGTTGGCATAGTTGAGTAAAAAGGTTTTAAAGTCGTACAAAACTAGCAATACTGCAAAAGTACTAACACACATATTCTTTTCCAATAAAACAGATAAATTAAAATAGACAATGTTTTGGGACCTCCCAAAATTGAATATTGGATGTACCATACAACACAGAAGGAATAACAATACAGGCTTGTTTAAGGAAAATGGGCTTAATTAATCCACATTAGTTAATACAAAATATTCACTCATCTCATCTTCAAAACTTAAGGATTGATCATGTGTTTAGTTTTACCACAGCCCATAATAGACTTTGGCAAAGTACCCACTTTGTCTATTCCAGCTTCAAACACAACTCCCATGCCCATATAGAAGTGAGACTCAATATGACAATGGAACAACCAAACTCCAGGATTATCTGCCCGAAATCTCAAAGCAGTCCATCCATACGGATATAGTGGCACAGTATTCCTCATGATTGGATTTGCGAGGTTATAGCTTTTTGGGTCCTTTGTAATATTGAACTTACCGTCTCCATAGCCTAATATCCAAAAGTCATGGCCATGCAAATGCCACGGATGTGTCTCACTTGTAGCATTGGTCATAGTGTTTGCATTTTGAAGTATAATATCCACTGTGGTATTGAAGTCTATACTATAAATGGGATTGCTAGAAGTGGCATTTTTATTCTCAGCTACGCTGTATATGTCATAATTTTCAACATCATAAGTATCCGGAGGTGGGTTTTGATCAAATGTATCAGTGAAATTATGTTTTAGTGAAACAAGGAAAGGAGTAAGTGGAAGGCTAAGTGATATATTATTTAAAGACCAGCGGTAAATACCATTGACCAAATTTTGTGTGTTGAGAAGCACAATGACCCTATCCGATGTAGGAGGTGGTGCTGTGACATAGTCATGGTGGGCTTTGATGGCACGGCTTTGAGCCAATTTTGAAGGCGTGTCATTCCAAAAAGGACCAGTGGTTGGTTCTGTTGTTGGGTATTTGTAGTGATAATTTGGATAGTAATTGAAGATGCCTAGACCAGTTGGAGTTGAAGGTTTTCGGCCAACAACATTAGTTGTGATCCAATAGTTTCTTTTAGAGTCTTGGTCTGCTTTTACTATCACTGAGTATGTCTCACCAGAATTTATGTATAGGTTCTTTGTTACAAATGGCTCAACAAAGCTTCCATCCGCTTCAACCACAGTCATGTTATGGCCCTGCAGCATAGATCAGAAAGTATGTTATGAAACTTTATGACATTAATTATGTGGTAACCCAAAAATACACTAGTCACATATGGCATTTTGCTCCAAAAGAACAAATCAAGTTATAGTCAGAGTTCCTCGTAATCACTTATATAGCCTAACTCAGCCTAATAATTATCTGACATAAAACCCAACACATGACAAAATAACAAACACTTAGGACCTGTTTGGATTAAGTGGAAGGAAGAGGAAACGGAGGGGAGTAAAGTAGAGGTGGCTGAAAATAGGTTAATTTGTGCTAATTCTACTCTATTCTACTCTACACCCGCTCAATCCAAACGGACCATTATGTAATCAAATGGAGATGATCCAAGATATCAAAAATTACCTCAATTTCAAAGCTCAATGCCGATAGAGAAGTCAAGCTGGCAATCCTTAGTCTATAAGTTTTTCCAGGGACTACTGTCAAAGAATAGGGAGAGCAATCTGAATTTGTTGCATTACAAACTCCGGAAGCTGTGTCTGCAGCAGAGCAGTTAAACCTTCCTCTTCCATTTATCAAGAGTGACTGAAAAGTAGATTAAGAAATATTGTTATGGTTTTATGTGAAACCACATTTCTATTTTTATATGTAGTATGATGAAATCTGTTACCTGTGGTTCTCCTATCCATTTAAAGGGAATGGAAGATAAGCCTACGGCTTCTTCGTAAGTACTACCGTGATACCAATCTTTAAGAAGAATGGTATGGTCATGATCATAGGCAAAGGGCTCAGAAACTCCATCAGGTAGTTTTACAATAATGAATCCATACAGCCCCGCTGATATTTGCATTCCATAATGCGCATGGTAAAGATATGTCCCAGCCTACATTTTCAAAAACATAGTGTTAGGAAGAAAAATAAAAAGAAAAAAAAAAAAAAAAATTTGTTGGTACTGAAATCTGAATGGATCTTCTTGCAATATTTGCTAATTTGAGACTTACCCTATCAACTACAAACTTGTAATCCAAGGTTTCTCCGGGCATAATTGCACATTGAGTAACTCCATCAGTTCCATCATGCCAAGGTGTTCCATACTGTAGCCAAGCAAGCACAAACAAAGTTGCAATAAAAATAAAAATAAAAAATAGAAATCAAAATCTCAATAATTAAGAACAGTTCGGTCCTAACTTTTTTTGTCTGTTCCTTTGTTTTCAACAGTGGGGTTTAGTAATATGAAAAGCACAATGTAAATAATGACAATACCTGTCGGATTCCATGCCAATGCACTGCAACATTCTCAGTTAACATAGTGTTTGTAAGCCTAACAACAACTGTATCACCTTGTTGTGCATAGATTGTAGGCCCTGGAGACTCCCCGTTGATTGTTATAGCTAGCTTCTTGTAGCAATCTGGAAATTTATAGGTATACTTCACGTCCCAGACGTGATAGTGAGTTTTTGCCTCAACGGTTAGAACATTGATTGAATAAAAGATACAGAAGGCCAGCAAAGAAATAAAAATTCTTCTACATTGTTGAGTCTCAACCATGTTTGAAATTCTGAGAGCTCTGAAATTGAACTAAGTGATGTAGACAGGCACCACGAATGGATTTTCATTACAAGAATGCTCATCTATTTATAGGAAGTTCCAAAGTTTGGTTCAAGTCTGATGGCAAAAAATTATATTTCTGACAGTGTCTTCTTGTACACAAAAAACTTTCCGTTAATGTGCTGTTAGTTCTACCGGTAACTTTTATTTTTTTATATTTTCATTTATTTCTTAATTTAAAAAAAAAACGATAATAATAATAATAAAATTAAATTTAAAAAGCCAAAAGAAATCAAGGAGACATGTTAGCGACAAAGTGAATGAAAAAAGCACTTAGCAGACTCCTCAAAATGACCCTCCAAATGCCTTTTCGACCTTCGTTACGGTTAGGTGTAACTGTGTAAGTCACTCTCTCCATCTATCATAGTGAAGCATAATTGATTTTCACTTTGCAGAATTGACGAATGGAAAGACCCTTCTGAGGAAGCACTTGCTGGCAGCCGAATCTGAAGCACTTGAAGAAGAAGAGGAGGCCTCAAGTCTCTAATCTTGTCGCCGGCGACAAAGGCGGCGTGTTCCGGCTAGCGCAGAAGACGAACAGAGTAAGATTTTCAAAGCCTTAGCGTAGGCCTTTTCTTTGGCTTCTCTAGACGACGTCGTTTCAGCCTTTCACCAAGCCAACGACGATCCTAACAAAGCCGCCGGGATATTAGCCATGAGCTCGGGTTACAATGCGGATGACCCATCCACTAAGCTTGGGAGGTCATCAAATCGATTTGGTGAGGATAAGGATGAAGTTTCAGCGGAGACTTTGTCGAGGCAGTATTGCAGGCCTCTTCCTCTCCCTCTTTCCCCCTCTCGATCTCTCACTCTCTCTCTCTCTCTTTTCCTCTCGTTCTCATTCTTGGTTTCTCAGAATGTTCCTATAATCGGCTTTTTCTTTTTTTTTTTAAATAACATTTTTATAAAATTAAAAATTAAATAAAAATTAAATATTAAATATAAAAATATATAAGTTAACTGCAGAACTAACGGTAAATTTACGGAAGGCTTAATTGGAGAGGAATGAAACTTAAAGAACTGAAATGATAAAAAATCCAAACTTATAAGACTTAAATAAAAAATGATAAAACTAGAAGGTGAGTTTTGTATTTTTACATTAAAAATATCAGCCATCGACCGTTGTGTTGTGTGTAAACAAAGAATATATAGAAGTTTAAAGGAAAAAGAAAAAAACTAATCAATCAAGATTTTTTTTTTTTTTTTTGATAGTAATCAATCAAGATCATTGGGAGAAGATAAGTATGAGAAGAAATTCTGTAGAGACATGTGAAGCACATGCATCTGTTAGCAATAATGTTTTGAAAATATAAATCAGATGTAGCCACGAGGTTTTCCAAATTGTCGGTGTTACTGTAAATCATTGAGCATATAAAGCATTGATTTTTTTTTTTTTTTTTTTTTGTGTGTGTGTGGAACAGAAATACAAAGATGTAAGACGACAACCGATTGAGTGTTTTAAAAATGAGCTGTGGAGAATCGAGGATGATTTAACATGATGATTTCTATTATTATCGAATTTCAATTAGGTTTAGTATATGCAAGATTCAAATCCTAAATATTTCTTATTTAAAAATTTGAGAGTTTACCAATTAAGTTAATTAAAACTCATATAATTTAATAATTAAAATTAATGCTAAACTAGTTTTACACTTTTTGATTTACGCCTCATAACTATTATTCTTCTATTATTAGAGAGTGCAATATCCTGTTTAGAGTTGCTGATTTCTTATTGCTAAGGAAATCAAGTAGCTGATTTCTTAAAAAAAAAAAAAAAAAAATTTGGATGCAACTAAGAACTCTCTTAGATTTTGGTATGTTGAACTTGTATACGACGCATTATGTAAATATTTGTAATAATTCTTGTGCTTAATTTAAATATACCCAAATAAAAAACCAAGAATCTAAATAACTAATGAAACCTAATATAAATAAATAAATAAATAATATAATTTTAGTTTTCTTTCTTTTTTATTTTTATAAAGAAAATAGACCTTTAGTTAATATAAAAGATTTCCATGGAGGTATGCACGTAGTGCACCATGATAATATCTCCTCATTTGTGATATCCATCACGATGATCGCATCGAGATTCCATCCTTTCAAACGGTAGCCTTAAACTTTGATAAAAGTATCATCTATATATATATATATATATATATAACCGAAGCTTTTGAAGCTTCCACAATTTTCCACATCAGCATTTAATTTAATTTTTTTCTATTTTTTAAATTTGATTTAAAAATAAACCTAATTTTTTCCCCGTTGCAAAACCCGATAACTAATTAAAACCAAAAAGTAAAACTCACCCTTTCCTTCCCTAAACCAGCAGCGTCTCTTCTTTGCTCACACACTAAAACATCTCCTTCCCTAAACCTAAAACTCACCCTTTCCTTCCTCCAAAATCAAAACCCAAAACTCAGATTCTTCCCCAGTCGCCGCCGCCGCTACAGATGGCCACCACTCAGATTCTCACACAACCACCGTCACTTCTCCGGAAACATTACCAGTAAGTTTTTAATTTTGTTCTATTGTAGTGGAGCTAAACTGGCTCTGAAAACATGTATAAGCAGATGTTCTCTGATTTCAATCAAAACTGCATCTTGGATTTATACATGGCTGTATTTTGATTGAAATCAGAGAAGCCCCAACACCCTGAGGCAGAACAACCCCACTTGAGAGTGTGGCTGAAGAGAATAGAATCCCATACCTTCACCCTTAAAGTGTTTGACGAAATTCCTGAGCCAAACTGAAAAAGGGACCCGACTTTAGAAAGTTTATGTCAAATAATTGAAAATTGCTTCCTATGTATTGAATGGGGAAAAAAAGATTCACAGGGTTGATTCAGTTTAGGAATAGAGTCAGATAGTACTTCAATGGAAAAAATAGAATGAAGATAATTGGATGGGGAAATCTGTGAAAGTCTAAATAGAATGAGCTTTGTTGACAATTGGTTTTGGTGTCATTCAAATGTGGATGTGTTTTGAAGTGATGACGTGGGTGTTTTTTTATCAATTTATGAGTGTGAGAAAGTTTAAATTACTATCTGGGTTTTCATTTTTGGGAAAGCCTATATTTGATCATGTAGATTGTGGACCTGGAATTAGTCATTGGGTTGTGATCAATGGGGAGGTCACCTACTTCTGTGTTTTAGTTACTTTGGTCCTGCACATCTACTTCTCTATTTGGTAACCAAATTTGGTTCTATTTATGGAGCTAAATTTCAGTTTCAATTTCTGTAGGTTCAGTATCCTTTCTCTAACATGACAGTTTTGAATGAATCCGTAGCTTAGACCTTGAGTTTAACTCAAACTAGGCTTTATGAAATTTGTAATTTTAAATGGAAGACTGAGAATATAGTGACATACTCTCTCTGTGTTTATTTCTGAAATTTTTTTTCCAAATGCTTGATTGAGGCCAAAATAGGACTTGTCCAAATGCTCAATTTTGTGCCTGAATCTGTACAGGTTGAAAAAAAAAAATCAAGTTCCTTTATAACATATATGTATGTACACATGCATAATATGTCCGATTGACCCAAGTTTTTCCAAACTTTTCTATTTTGGTATGTATAAGTGTTATAGTATTCTTATTCTTATTCAAAATTTATGTTCGTTGAGGATTCATAGCTGAACTCAAGATTTTGGGAGTAAGGCTTGCTTTTTGTTGTAGTTCTATTGTTCATTGCCTTCAAATGTTATAGTTACTGCCAAATTTGCATCCAATTGTATACAGAAATTTCCTTGGCATCTAATCTTGGAAGATCTTTTACTTACTGAATTTTTTGAAGACTAAATAGGGCAAGTGGCCCATATCTCATTAAGATTTCTTCTAGATAAGGTTTAAATAACACACAACCAAGTTAGCACTTAGCAGAATAGTTCTTTGAAAGTAGTGTAACTTCATCTACCTATGAATTATGTTGAGTTTGAAACCTAAGGATTAACATATTGCACTTTAACCACATGAGGTTTATTTTTATTTGCATTTGATATATAAATATATTGTATTCAGATTATAATAAAGTTGCTATTTTGTTTCATGGCATTCTTTTATTTAAACAATTTGGGCTGCAAAATTTTTGAGGTGGGTAAAGTGTAACCTTTCAAACCACAATTTGGCAAATCAAACTCATCCCAAACCATATGTGATGTTGTTTAGTCATTTTATCTTCAATCATAATTGCAAATTGTTCATGAAAACCTTGATTTGAAAGGAATTGTCTTAGAGTGGTTTGTAAGTAGATTTTAATACGGTAGAAACATAAAGTCAAATTTCCATTTTAAATGTTGGGTATGATTAGGCGAACATCGAAGCTTACCCATCACATGATTAGGCGAACATCAATCAATCATTAGAATGTAAAAGGAAGTTAGAGGATTTGTAATATAAATGCACAGACCCAGAAGATAGTTGGAGAGGATTGCATAATCTGATGATGGTGGTGGCAACAATGTTCCCTCATCAAGTAGTTTTTTCATCTTATTATTGGAATTTTTTATTGAAAGCATCGTTTGTTTGTTTGTTTGTTTGTTTTTGTTTTTTTTTTTTGTTTTTTTTTTTTTTGCTTTAGTTTCAAAATTTCAATTGATGGTTTCAGTGTTTTATATACTTCTATGGTTTGAAGAATACTTCTTTAATGATTATAAAAAAAGAAAAAAGAAAGATTAGTGGTGTTGGCATTGTAGAATTCAACAAGTTATGGATAATAGAGCGCCTCTATGCACAAATTTACTAATCCATTGTTTGGTTTGTTATCCGCTCATCCAATAACACCCTTGATATCCCTGCTTCAGAAGGTACAAAACAATGCAAAAAAGCTTGACTCTATTGCAACATGGATTATTTATTACACCTTCTTGACTGTTCAGATACCCAATTAGATCTCATGTTGTTGGAGCTTTCATCATGCCTTGCGATAATTGTTTCTTCTGTTCCATGGTAATATCACTTTGAGATGCTACACTTTACCTTGTCCAATTCTTTACTATTATCTTTAATGCTGTCAGGACTACTTTGATAAATGCTGTAATAATTAGCTTCATCTTCTAAGAAAAATTATGTAACACAAAATTGATTTTTTTTGTAATTGGGTGAAGGGTGAAGACGAATTATGCGATGATTTCTCTGCTTATAACCAGGCAGAAGGAACTTTTTTTTGATGGAGAAACTAGGTTGTTCCTCTGTGGTAGTGGTAATTATGATTTCAATGTCTTACTTTTACTGTTTATGGAGAATAATATTCTAAATTAAAGTCGCTCATTCTTCTTTGGTATGTTTGATTCTTAATTTTTTTGTTTGAGATATATGCAATGTTTACTACATATCAGCTTTATAAACGTACTGTTCAATTTCTAGATATCATAATGAAGTGAACCCCATGTTCAGTTTTATAGGAACATTAATGTGAATTGTTTTGTTTCACTATGGTGACTCTAAATCAAAATCATATATACTTTTCCAGGATAAGATTCAGTCTTTCATTTGGGATTACTAGAGAATCTTTCTCCCTCATAGTGTATATATATGCACATACATAATTGATCTGTTGGTTGGATCTTCAACTATGCAACATTTGGCTTCTTTCTATATGTAGATAGTACATAGAACTCTAGGGGAACTTGGTTAGTTAAAGACAGTTTGGGTAAGCTTCTACAATGTTTTGTGCTTTCAGAGATGTTGATCAAGTGTGTTGTGATGGGGTTGTAATGTTTGGGTGCATGCCGAGTGTGAGAATATTTCCAGCAAGCTTTTCAAGGTGTGCTTAATACACTTGATTTATGAATTGTGATGTCAATTTCTATTCCTGTCATATATGTGTTTATTCACTAACTTGTGTATGGTTTAAAGGATCTAGAGAATGTAGATTACTATTGCGTAGATTGTAAAGCAAAGTCTAATTATTAGTCACAGCTTCAGAAAAATACCAGCCAAATATGAAGTATGTCTATCCTATTTTTGTGTGTGTGTACAATTCTTTTCCCTCCAGTTGATTTTTGGGGCAATTGTATATTTGACTTTATAGACTAAGGAGTTTATCATCAGGTTTTAAGCCTAATTTTGTGACAATTTTTTAAGTAGGTCTTTAGAAAATAATGGACAAAATGTTCTACCTAAGATCATTAAGGATTCATTAAGATGCTTCTTTATTATTTTATATTCCCCCCATCTTAGAGTTATGTGCAAGTGCAGTTCATGTGGGTCAAAGAAGTATAAACCTAGAAGATCAAATTCTACCTGAATTGTTATTTGGAATTTTCATTTTCTGGGTTTTGTTACTTTTTTATATTTCAATTAGGTGGCACTCTCCATATCTATGTAAAGAGGTCAGTATTTTCTTTTAAGCTTTTGTGTTTTTGTCAATCTTTACACACACCTAGACAATTCCATTAAGACAAAGAAACCAATGATGTTTCATAGTTATCAGAAGGACAAGATCAAGGACTCATGTTGAAGGTCAAGCAAGTTTGGATTGTAGCTGTTGACTCAGGGTAGAGTATCAGAACAGAGCAATGGAAGAATTGTAGCCGTGACTATATAAACGACAGTGTTTATATTTAAAACAGCTATACTACTTGTACTTTAGGATTAGTTTAATTCATAGTTATTATTTATATACACGTTTATTAATCTGATTGGTTGTAGAGGCTAGATTCGTATATTGTAGAGTTAGTAAGAAGTTAGTTACTCTCAGACTTTGTATAAATACTTGATGTACATTCATTTTCTTTCAATGCAATATAGAATTCTCTTATCAAATTCTCATTATAGTTACTTTGTTGTCTCAAATGACATGGGGCCTCAATGAAAGAGCTAGCAAGAAAAGTTCAAAATTCCAATTTTGACAATTTTTAGTCCAACCTTAGGAACAAACTCTAGCACCCATGGTATGACTCCACCATGCAAGTTAACCCTATAAGAACTTACCCATGCATCGCATGGGTTAGCGACTAGTATATACTAAAAGCTCAATCCACACAACCGTAAGGAGTCCACTTTATCATTAAGAAGCTAATCACTAGAGGTACACACATACATGTAATCACTCTATTACCAAAAATAAAAATAAAAAGTAAGAAGTCATTGCAGTACCTGTATATTCGTGAAAAATTAAATCTTGTTGATGAAGTGGGTTGTCCTCCTTTGAAAACAAAAAATAGAGATATTTGCATTCGTCTCATCACATTTGAAACAAATCTTTACAAACTAACAACTCTTAAAACAAGTTTTGTAACTCAATTGACGCTTTATGATATTTCCGAGAAAGATCTTTAGAATTTAAATTTCTCTTCTCTTAGCTATTGAACTTAAAAAAAAAATAAATAAAAAAACAAAAAAAAAAACAAACAAACAATAAGAAGAGGGAGCTGATCAATGGAACTGATCAATGCCCACCTTAATTAGGTTTTTCCCAAAAACTTATATAGGAATATTAACCCTGAACAATGCCACCCTTACCCATGAATGATAGTACATGTTCTAAGTACAAATTAAATAAGTAGTACAATAAACGTACGAAAATAAGAGTCCTACAACTAAGTGCAATGTAGTACACTTTTAAAAAGTGGTTTAATAAAGTCCCATATAAATTGTAACTATAAGGAAGGAACTTCACTAGTGGTGCAGCTTAGGGAAGTTGGTCTACGAGACCAAAATGAATGCAAGGACTAGGAGCAGACATGAAGCCTTGTATCCTTTCCAAAATCACACCATTTTGTGGTTATTATATTATACATTCGGTGGATTTAGGATGGACAAGCTTATTTAACTTTTTTTTTTTCTTCTTTAATAATTTGATAATTACAATGAAGGATAAAGAATTTAAACCATAAACATATTTATTGCAAACACTAGAATATGTGCCAATTGAGCTATAAGCCTCTTGGCAACAAAAGTTCCACAAATAATATTTCATCCAATTCTTATAACTTAGTACTAATTAAAATGACAAAAAATATATATATATATATATATATTAAAAAAATCAATCAAGCTACTAGAAATATGGTTAATCAATTAAATTCACAATTTCTTAACAACTTAAGGTTTTAGAACAATTGGTAATTTATCATTGTTTTTATGGTTAGTGATTCAATTTATCTTTTCCAAATAGAGTGAACTTTTGGAACAATTGTATCAGAACAAGAGATCTTGAATTCATTCATTGTCTCCACTCTTCCTTCCATTTAAAATATTAAAAATCTCACTTGTTAGGCTCCACTTATTAAAGAGAATGTTAGTTTTAGACCCCAGAATAAACACTATATTTAACCAAATTAAAGCTGAAAGTTCAATTAGTGTATAAAACACTATGAACGTTTAGACCCCCAATTAACAAATTACCAATTCAAGCTTAATATCAAACAATTAATGTGCGGAATATGAACATAAGCTTAATACAGAATTGATAAACAATCTAAACCAAATAAAATCACATCCACAGCAGAAATTAAATGGCAAAGATTAAGGGAAGAGAGATGCAAACACAAGGACAACACAACGATGTGTTATCGAAGAGAAAACCGAAGCCCTTGGCGTAAAACCTCTCCGTCGCCCTCCAAGCAGTAAATAATCCACTAAAGAATGTAGTTGGGATACATGAACAGCAGAAGACCCTCCAAGCCTAATCTACCCAATGTATCTAAGCCCTCCAAGCTCCTACTCCAACGAGGTTCTGCCGAACCTATTTCTTCTTTAGCTTACCGAATTCCCCTACTTGACCATAGCATCTATCAATATGAAATTGGTTCCTTCTTAACTGCTTCCCAAAGCACCAAACAGCTTTCTCACAGATATGGGTATGGTGAGAAAAGGTTTTGGTAATGTACCTCTCAAGGATTTAACAATGGAGAGGAAGAGAGTAGAGGAATTTGAAGAGTCTCTATGTGAAGATTATGGATGAATCAATCTTGTTTTTCTCTAGGGTTTCTCTCTCAAAATTCTCTCTGGAAACTCTCTACATTTCGTGGGTATAAGGGTCTATATATAGTAGGATGAGAAAGGAATGCGAAAAGTCAATTTTTCCCAAACAGGGTGGTCTAGCGACTTGGCCTCGCGACTGGGCTGAGTCGCAAGTTCAAGCCGCCAGCTAACGGCCTGGCCAGCCTGGGACTTTTGTCCTGTAGTGCAACAGCTGGCATGACTCTTCAGCTCCCCTGCATGCTCCACACGTGTGTCAACTTTGGCGGCTTGCCAGTCGCGAGTCACCCGCGAGTCCAGCCATGAGTCTCTGCATCCTTGTACAATCTTGAGCATTTCTTCACACTCTCTCACTCACTATCCTTACATGATTCCCACCTAAATACAAGGTTACTAATTGCTAAAATACAAGCAAATTTGGCACGGAATAAAGCCAACAAGATGGTTGATAAAATTCAACCTTACAAAAGCCAAGTTCATTATTAGTTCTGTTATGCAAGCTTTAGGCTAAACACTTAATCATCATAATCATGCAAGTGCAGAAATATAAATTAGATAAGATATGATGACCCAGGAAATTAAACCTAATGAAACAAATCGTTCCAAAGGAAAAATCTAGGGGGGATTGACCTTATCAATCCCGAGGAAAACAGTTTCACTATAAGATAAAGATTTACAAGCAGAATAACCCTATTCGTAGTAAATCTAACTATGGTTACCAAACTAAGCTTTGAATCCCATATATCTCCGATAGTAAATTGCTGCAACGTAAATCTCCAATCCATGCACTTCAATGTCCCATTGAAGATTTGAATCCAGTACACTTGATAGTTGGTATTTAGAAACATTTCCCTTATCCAATTCAACCAACAAAGGAAACTTTATAAGATTTCCTCTAAATTGCATCTTTCTTATTGATATGTGTAACTTTAAGATATCATACATTACTTAATATTTTTTAATTGGATGCAAATTTTAATAAATTCACCGTTAGATTATATTTTTTCTTATATTTTACGTACTTGAAAGTTGTCAAGATAATATGAGATCAATAACTTGAGTAGAATGTATTCTAGGACATTCAATGTACTCTTGTGGTTTTGTCATGGATTGCCAAAGGGGGAGATTGTTGGGAACATATTTTTATGTAATTGACATATCCTTTGACAAAACGCACTTTACTTGTATTTGGGTAAATCTAAGTAGGTTCAAGATGATCATTACAAGTGGTTAAATTGAATACATGAAGACTACTCAAGAACTGCTCAAGAAAAGTGCAAATCTGTAGGTCTCGATACCTCCTCGACAGAATCTCGATCTGTCGAGATTCATTAAAGCTCGACAGATGTCTCGATCGATCGAGCTTACGGGTTTTTAGATTATAGCCAGCAGTGTTTTTATTCTAAAAGGCTATTTGTTTATGGGTTTGTATAATCCTTATTGGACTAGGAAAACCCAAGGTTTGTGTAAACCTATTTGGAATAGGAGAGCCCATTAAGCTCCTATTTAAAGGAGGTAGGAAAAGAAAAACCTAACTCTAGAGAGCTTCATACGGTTTTCTTTTTGAAACCCTAGCCTCCTCCTACAGAAGAAAGAGTTCTTGCTGCATTTCTTGTACGCCTTTGGGTGCTGTAACCAAGCAAAGTCTCTTGCACCAACATTGAAGATCTTATTGGTGTTTCTATGTGAAGCTGCTGCAAATCAACTACAACAATCAAAGGGTTGCTGTGGAGTTAGTCACGTACTTGGATTCGTGCAAAGGAGTAAGCCGCGTACTGGGATCCGCGCATCAGATTGGTTAGTCACGTATTTGGGAGCCGTGCATCAGAAAGGAAACTGTCACTATAGAACAAGTCCAATTGAGTATTGGGGTAAGAGTTCAACTGTAGGTTGGTAAGGTACTTGGGATTCCTTTACTTGTAACCGCTTGTTGTGATAATAGTGGAGTTTCGGGAGTGGTGACCTGAAAATCACCCGATGGGGTTTTTGCCGTTAGGTTTTCCCCATTTGTAAACAAATCACCATGTTATTTATTTTCCGCTGTATTATTAGTTTATTGGTGATTTGTTTGTGCTATCACGCATTTGCATGATAAATTGATTAATTAATAACTTGACTGATTAATTAATTAATTTCTATCACAAGGGGTCATTCAGTTTGTGGCCTATCAAGTGGTATCAGAGCAGGCACACTCTGATTAGGGTTAATCTTTGCTGTGTGATCCATTGACCCCTGTTGTCATGGAAACTCTTGATTGTTTTGATTTGCATGATCTTATGTTGAATGATGATGATGATATTCAAGATGCCTATTGCAAGCTTTATAATTTTTGTATGAAATCTCTTGAATATTCTACAAAATTAAAAGCTAAATTTAAAAAGGTCAAGCTTGAAAAAGATGATTTGATTGCAAAATTGGATGAAGCCAATAATTTGAATGAGAATTTTAAAAATCAAATTTCATCTCAGGTGGAAAAAATTAAGAGTTTGGAAGAGCAACTAGTTGAATTTAAAACTGAAGTTGAAAAATTAACTAGTGCCAAACTTGTTGTTGAGCCTAACTCAAAAGAAAAAGATTTTTATATTCCCCCATTTAAAAGGAATAATGAAGAGTTAAAGGCTAATATTGCTAGCATAGACAAAGGTAAAAATTCTGATGTTAACGCTGAAATTTCTAAACCTATGTCTAAAACTCCTCCTAGGAAGAATAAAAATTCTGAATTTGTCCCCACTTGTCATCATTGTCATATTGTTGGTCATATTAGGCCAAATTTTCCTAAGTTAAGGTCTCTGTCAACCTCCAAGATTAGACCTCCTTCTAGGAAACCAAGTAGTTCTAAAACTACTAATGTTTGTCACCATTGTGGTGCTTCTGGTCACACTCGTCCTAATTGTTTCAAGTTGTTTCCTCATAAGCGAATGTCAAATAGGTCTCATCCTTTGTCTAAAGGCTCTGTACCTATTCTTGGTGAGTCATTAAAAGCTTTGAACTCTTTAACTCAATTTCAAGGGAATTCTAATTCCTCTATGTCCTATAGTAGTCATACTAGAATACGTGCCTTTTCATCTTCACGGCTAAAGACTCGTGCTGTGTGTGTGATAAAGGATCCTAAGACTTAATTGTCTTTTCTGTTTGTCCTCTACTTTAATTCTTTCTATCTAAAGTAGGACTCTCTTTGCTTGATTTCTTATCTGTTTTTGGAATCATGCTTTCATGCATCTGCACCCTTCTATCATGCCTTCATGCATATGCATATTTCTTTCATGCTTTTCATGTTGTTTGTCTGTTTTTGTTTGGTTATTTTTCAGTTTTGCTTTGTTTTGTTTTTCATATAAAATAAAATAAAATAAATTGAAAAATCAGAAAAAATACAAAAACAGTGTGTGTTTTGTGTACATTGGTACTTGTGTACCTTGGATGGCCATTGAAACAAAGTCTTCTAAACTTTTTATCTTTTGTAGCTTAGATGAGCATCTCTATGCACAACTAAGCAAGTGAGCTTTGTGGCTCTTGTTTGTGATGAGTAAGATTAAGTTGTCTCTTATACTTAACACTCATATCACTCTTTTTGACGAGAAGGACAAAAAAATCCTGAGAGAAAGGCATAAATAACCATCTCACCACTGTTGCCCACCAATCATAATATGACACTTGTATGCTTCGGCATAGCAAAAGTGCAGTGTCAATGACATTTGTGTGCTTAGGCATAGCAAAATTAGAATGTCAAATATCATTGGGTATTTCTTTTCTTTCTCTAATAAGCCCATGCATGATATGCTTAAAAGAAAAATATGCAAAGAAAAATCAAAAGCAAAAAGATCAAAAATGCTTTAAATATGATTGCAAGTGTGTATTCTAGGAGATGTGGGAGTTATAGGATGTACCTTGAAGGTGATAGTCCCCATCAAGCAGTTATGATTATGTATGAGTTAAAGCGATTTTCTCATATCTCAAATCGTCATAACATGTATACACTTATGCAATCTTGTGATGTTTTTCACACACAACACGCAATATTCTTTGCTATTCTTGATACATGTGCAGGTACAATGTGATTTGGCCATCACAAGGTTTTACATGTGTTAATGTATGCTCACTAAACTGTCTTGACTTGTTTTTGAAATATAATATAAAATTGGTTAGACTTGTTTAGTGTGTGTGTGTGTTTTTGAGATCCATGTGCTTAAAAATTCTTGTTGAGAGATGTTTTTGAGAGCATAACATGTTGTTTGGATCATTGGTTGAGTTGCATGCTTGATTGCATTCTTGCCTGTGTTTTTCTCCTCTCGAAAAACTGTTTTGAAAAGCTGGCTCGACACCTCCTCGATAGCTAGCTATCTGTCAAGATTCCTAAGCTTTTTCTTATCGCAATCTCGCCAGCACCTCAACACCTGGTGGATCGATCGAGAAAGTTCCTGTCTCCTCGATAGCTTCTCGACACCTGGTGGATCGATTGAGATCTTTTTAGCTTTTTGTTGATTTGTCCCTCGACAGATCCTCGACAGCTGCATCTGTCGATGTCTATTATGCTCGACACCTGTCTCGCCACCTCTCGATCGATCGAGATTCCTTTGCATGCATTTCATTTTTCTTTGTTTTGCATTTTTTTCCTTTGTGTCCATAGCATCTTGTTTTTCTTTTTCTTGTAGGTCTATGGTTCCTTGTTCTCCTCGTTCCCTCTATGTCAGTTTTCTGTTTGTCTCCGTCATGTCTTTTGGCTTTTTATGCCCTTTGACAATCGTGTCAAAAAGTGGGAGAAATTTGAGAATTGAATGTCTTTCCTCAGGGGGACTAATAGATTTAGGGGGAGAACTTCATGTTAAAGGGAAGAATGTTTTTTATGTAACTAACTTAGGGGGAGAGTTAGTTTGATACACTTTGATATTAAAATATATTTTTTGAGTTGTGTATCTTTTGGTTTTGTAACCATTTACATACATCATGTGTTGTTTCTATATTAGATGATGATGTATGTGTTTCACTCTTTATCTCACATGTGTTGTTTCTTTTCTCTCTTTATAGACATGTTTCTTGTTTATTTAACTTGTCATTATTTTCCACATGGTACCTTGATGTGTTTTGTTTAGTGCCTTTCAGGAAAGACAAGTTAAAGCCAAGTCAAGATTCCGAACCTTCTTCTTGCAGCAACTTCCAAGGTTCAGATATTTTAGACTAGGCTTATTTATTCTGTAATCTTGAGTAGAATGTATTCTAGGACATATCCTTTGACAAAACGCACTTTACTTGTATTTGGGTAAATCTAAGTAGGTTCAAGATGATCATTACAAGTGGTTAAATTGAATACATGAAGATTACTCAAGAACTGCTCAAGAAAAGTGCAAATCTGTAGGACTCGATACCTCCTCGACAGAATCTCGATCTGTCGAGATTCATTAAAGCTCGACAGATGTCTCGATCGATCGAGCTTACGGGTTTTCAGATTATAGCCAGCAATGTTTTTATTCTAAAAGGCTACTTGTTTATAGGTTTGTATAATCCTTATTGGACTAGGAAAACCCAAGGTTTGTGTAAACCTATTTGGAATAGGAGAGCCCATTAAGCTCCTATTTAAAGGAGGTAGGAAAAGAAAAACCTAACTTTAGAGAGCTTCATAAGGTTTTCTTTTTGAAACCCTAGCCTCCTCTTACAAAAGAAAGAGTCCTTACTGCATTTCTTGTACGCTTTTGGGTGTTGTAACCAAGCAAAGTCTCTTGCACCAACATTGAAGATCTTATTAGTGTTTCTATGTGAAGCTGCTGCAAATCAACTACAACAATCAAAGGGTTGCTGTGGAGTTAGTCACGTACTTGGATTCGTGCAAAGGAGTAAGCCGCGTACTGGGATCCGTGCATCAGATTGGTTAGTCACGTATTTGGGAGCCGTGCATCAGAAAGGGAACTGTCACTACAGAACAAGTCCAATTGAGTATTGGGGTAAGAGTTCAACTGTAGGTTGGTAAGGTACTTAGGATTCCTTTACTTGTAACCGCTTGTTGTGATAATAGTGGAGTTTCGGGAGTGGTGACCTGAAAATCACCTGGTGGGGTTTTTGCCGTTAGGTTTTCCCAATTCGTAAACAAATTACTGTGTTATTTATTTTCCGCTGCATTATTAGTTTATTGGTGATTTGTTTGTGCTATCACGCGTTTGCATTATAAATTGATTAATTAATAACTTGGCTAATTAATTAATTGATTTCTATCATAAGGGGTCATTCAGTTTGTGGCCTATCAATATATATATATATATATATATATTATATGCATGAAATAATAGTTTGAAGTGCAAATACTTTTCTTTTGTCAAAAAAGGAATGGTGTAAATACTTTTTGACTAAAAAAAAGAGTGTACATATTTCAAAAGAAAATCTCTAATAAATGCACAATACAACTGCAATTTTTTTTTTTTTTTTAATTTAAATGAAATCTGCAAAAAGCATTCGCATTTCATTACTAGCATGCTTTAAACTTCAAAGTTGAAATCCGATCGCTCCTCGTATGTAATCCATTTATGATTAACTAGAATAAAGTACATTTGATTTTTTTTATTATTATAATAAAAAAGTCCAGGGTGGCCAGATTTTTCCATTTTCTTTCTGTACTTCTCTGTTTCACATGATCAAATATTATTATAGGTCCCCACTTTTTTTGATGAGTTTCTTTTTCTTTTTGATGGAAACCAATTTCTTTTCATGCATATGGGGGATTTTAGTCTTTTTAGACATGTAAGAACCATAAGTCTCTATGCAACTTGCAAGAGAGAAAGAAAAAAAGAAAGAAAGAAAGAAAGAAAGAGTCGAGTTTGATGAGTGTATATAGATCTAGCTAGTGCGCGGGTGCCACAAATTGACTGGCAAAATTGCAGCCACAACTTTTGCTATTCCTGGATTGTTTCTACATTATTATTACTGTTACGTAAATTGAAAGCCCATGCGGGATACCCATAATTATTATGAATAGCACCATACACATGGCCAAATTAAGGACATATTATTGTCAATGTATTTGCTTTATTAAGAAATTTAATGATTTTGTATCCCCAGACTAAAGAAATTTAATGATTTTGTCGTTAATCTATGTACGCATTATCTATGTTTTCTCCGTGTTTTGTTTGCCCTTGATTCTGGTTCGATTTGCTACGCTGGGATATTTAATTTCAGCTTGAACTTTCATAGGGAGGTCTGATACTGGGGTAATTCTTACATGCTCCTGGAGCAATGCTCCCTTCTCTCACATGAGGGGTGGGTTCCATGGTAGGATCCACGCGTGGGATCCACCCCTCACGTGAGAGAAGGGAGCATTGCTCCCAAAGTACCTAAGTTTTTTCCCTAATACTAGAAGGCGATTGGCAAACATTGAAAGGGATGGGTACACCCTGACTAGTTGCAGGGACAGAGGGAGACTTGGACTACGAGGGAATGGCCCCTCTAATTTTTTTTTTTTTTTTTAAATTAATATATACATAGGCACCAATATTAGCAATTTTGTTTTATAAAATTACATTTTGCCTCCCTTGACATTATCATTGATTCTTTTAAGAGTACTACTCTAGCCACAACATTTTCTATAACATTTTTACAAACTGTTGACGTAGTAAAATTTTATTGGTTTGCATCTGAACCCATCATTTACATCAAATTTTTACTTACTAATAACTACTCACCACATTCATAATTTGTAAAAATGTTTGTAATTTTAGCATTTTCCTCCTTTTAAATGCCAGATCTAAAATCTAAAGCAAAATAAACAAGCCCAAAAAAATTATTCAACAACAAAAATTACCAATAGTAAAGCTAAAAACAATTAAATTCAATCAACCAATTTTATCCAAAACAAACAATCTGACCCTTTCAAAAATTTTAAACAAAATAATTTTGTTCAAATTTGGATGCACCAAAAAAAAAAAAAAAAAAGTTATTAAGCAACTGAGTCGGAAGCTAGAGCCACCGCACACAACCAACAACAAAGTTGGCCCCCCTAACTTCAAGTCTTGGTTCCGTTCCTAACTGGTTGGATTTGAAATTTCTTCTCTTGAGGGAGGTCGGCCTTATTGAAATGATGTGTAACCAAATATAGTTTTAATTGAGTAATAATGGTAACTATCGTATTTATACACTCTTTAGGGCGTAACCTAGTGATTAGAGGTAGAGATGGTAATTTTGCCCCGCCCTCCCCACTCTGCCCCGTGCGGGTTTTTCCCGCCCTGCAAAGGTGGTGGGGCAGAGATGGGGCAAGATTTTAGCTTCGCACCACGGGGCAGGTTAGGGATGGGTTTAGACTTTTTAAACGCGCCCCACCCCTCCCCGTCCCCACCCTACTATTTAAACAAATATATCAATATTAGCTTATTTTATTCTACCCAATGTGGTTTTCTGCCTTTATTTTGTTATGTGTTATACTATGAGATTTTTTTTTTTTTTTTTTTTTGATTGTCTTGTTAAACACTTGGATATATTATTCAATTTTCTCTAAAAATTGATTTGATTTTATGGGATAAGTTTAGTTATAATTTCAAGTATATTCTTATTAATGAAATATGTTTCATTAAAAAAATTGTACTAGTTGTAGGGCAAATTAACAAAAAGTAGAGTTTTTTGAGGTGAAGCGGGGTTTCGTGGGACCCCAAGGGGTGGGGATGGAGTGAAAAAGTTTTTTCCGTCATGCGGGGCGGGGCGGGGCGGGGCGGGACGGGGACGAAGACCCCATTCTTCGGTCCCGCCCCAGCGCCATCCCTTGGAGGCTTAGAATGAATTATACATAGTTCCAAATATTTTGTGTTTCTGGCGGATGGGATGTTTATCCATTTGTTTGCATCCCATGGATATATCCACGAAACTGCTTCGGTGAGGATCCCCATAAAAAAATATAATAAAATAAATCGTTACTTTGCAATTTAGCTATTTCAAATTATTAAATTTACTACTCTCATAGCTTTAGGTATTTTTGGAAAATAGATAAATTGTTGTTGTATTAAAAGATTAAGAGCAAGAAATCTTAGGTTCAAACCTTATCTCTACCAATCTTAATGGAATGTTACATTAAATAATTATATTAACTAACTCCCAATAGTTTAACTTTTTTGGACAACCCGTTTGGACTAATAACTTTTTTGGACAACCTATTTGAAAAGAAATGAGGAAATGAAGTGTCCAAGTGATTAAAATCTGAATAGGTATACCCTCCAAATAATTCACATAATGTTGTTTAAATGAGTTTAAAAATAGCAAAATGGTCATTGTATTTGTACCTAATTGATATTGTTAATAAGTGATGGGTACGAAAACACTTTTTAATGTTCAAAAATATGCCTCCAAAAAAAAAAAAAAAAAAGTAAAATTATTGAACAGCTGTATCAATCGCTCCATGAGATATTACCTTACCTCCCTCCAAAAAAGTACCTGACTAGATTGGACAATTACTTTATGACCTTAAAAAAAATTAAAAAAATTAAAAAATTAAGAAAAAATAAACCAAAAAAAAAAAAAAAAAAAAAGGAAGGAAGGAAGATGACTTACAGCATATTTGTTTATACTTTATAGGCAATATTGGCATATTCCCTCTCTCTCATCTGAACGTAAAAAAAATAAAAAAATAAAAAAATAAAAACAAAAACACAAACAAAAAACAAAAAAAGGAAGAAGAAGAAGGCTATTCTCCATTTTTAGTGCTTATAGCTTTTAAGTAATTTTTCAGTTTTAGGTGTAGGCCATGTAGACACAAATTTATTTTATGTGTAATCTGAATCCTTCTATATTGCAAGTATATGAGTCATGATAGGCATGCAACAAAAATTTATAATACTTTCACAACATTCTCAAATTAATATTAGAAAATTTTCTAATAACACATTCGGATGGGCTCTTGAATCATGAGTGAAGCAATAGATTAATTTTAAAATATTGTGAAATTGTTGTGAATTTTTCTTATGTCATTGTTAACTATATGCAACCCATTGGCTTATATAAAAATAATCTGCTTTCTAATATATTAATTTACTCCTTCTCTGTTTTCTCATTTGTGCAGCACAATGTCGTTATAAAACCATTGAATTTTGAATTGATCATTGACTTTTGAGTCCTGGCGGGTGGGGATATATCCTTCTCTTATCTCAAATTCTGTTACCGCTATGTATATGTGACCAAAAGATTAAAAGCGATAAAGCTTCATTAAAAAAAGAAAAAAGTAATAGACATTGAATATCTTAACATCTTGGTGCGCAAATTATTTAAACACGACAAGTTTTATCCTACTATAACTGTCTGCTTTTCCTTTTCCTGCTGATGCAGTGACTGTATAGTGTACGGTCAATGCTGAGATGGTTTTCTATAAAAGTTAACTGTCTGTTTACTTTGTTCTTGGTTTAAATAAAAGTTGTGTTTTTAGCCCAAAAAAGCACTGGCTGGTCCTTACCTTTTGCTCGAAAAAAAGAGAGCACTGGCTAGTATGATAATTCCTTGCTATAGCTATGAAATAATATATCCTGCAGCTTTCGACAGCAACTGGGGACCTATTCCATTGCTTCTGATGCTACATAATTGTGATTTGTGATCCTTCCCCTTCTTTCTTAAAATATATATATATATATATATATATATATATACCATAGAATTTTAATTTATTGTATCTATAATTAGATCAAAATATCAATTAGTTTTTAACGTAATTAAGCAGGGTTCAAACCTAAAATTTTTTATTGAATGACAAGATATTTTATCAATTGGATTAACTTTCACTCCCCACTTCATCTAGTATCTACCTATAAAAAATTAAAAATGCACTGTTGACTTGTTTCTTGTGTCAGTTTAACATTTTGGAGTAATACAGTATGGAATATGGTGACACTTTCAAGCAAGTCAGGGTGCAAATGCAAGTTTAACACAATCTCAATTACCTTCTTACTTTTTTTTTTTTTTTTTTCTCTCTATTTATAAAATTTAAAAATGGATTTTGAGGTTTATAAAGATGTTAAATTTGAAATGAGTAAAATATTATTTCAAATGCATAATAACACATTTAACAACCCAAAGAAACAAAACAAAACAAAAAATTACATGTGTTTTGTTGGAATAGAATTATAAGAACATAAATAATAATGTATTGTTAAATTTATATCAAGAAATTTATTAATAATTGTTCTTCGCATTGCTTTGTTTCAAAATATCATATGTAAATAACATGAACAAAGACGCTATCCGGAATAGTTTTTTGTGAATTCATCTATAACCAATGGATCGGGGAAAATCCTCCAAAATGTGAATGTAAATCATGTGATAAATTTTGACGTTGACCATTATCCTATTGTATATTATTATAAATTCTTTATTTTTTGACAGATAGGGTAAAAAATTAAAAATCTCCAAAATGTGAATGTAAATCATGTGATAAATTTTGACGCTGACCATTATCCTATTATATATTATTATAAATTCTTTCCTTTTTGACAGATCACAAATCTACTTTAGAAGATAAAAATAGATTCCCTCTGTTCTTTTCCTTGAGAGAAAAATTGTGGTTGAAGAGACATGCATTCGGATATATCTACATATCTTTGATTCTTCTTTTTTTCGTGCAGGCATATACTGTCAATGATTCCCTCTTTTCTTTTCTTTTTTATTTTATTTTTAAAAAATATTATCTCTCTTAGTGCATATCATTGTCATCATATATCGAATGGTAACGTATGTGTTGTCCTAGGTCAATATGCTTATTCAGAAATAACAACAACAACAACAATAATAATAGAAAAAAAAAAAGGCCAAAATTGGGAATTAACACTAATTTTCAAACAATATAATTAGTAAGCACGGTTTCAAAAGTATATATTTTACTAATATCTCGAGTCTAAGAGGGTCGATTTTGGATTATAAATCCAGTTTTTGAGGTTCGGTTTTTATGTTCTGATAAGGTCTGAGGTGACACTTTGTCCACCTGGAAATCGAGTCTTAGAAACTTGATTTATATATCGACGCTTAAATACTCTTTTTGTTCTGTGAAATGTTCACACTGAAAATTTTCACAAGTGTTGGAGTACAAAACACAAACACAGATCAGCCACCATCAAATACAAGCACAAACCATCCACTATCAAATACAACCCACAAATCTGAGCATTAATCCAACAACTCAGCATAAATCCAACCAAATCCACCCCCAACAACCACCTAAAATCCAGATTAAAAAAATAAAAACTCCAAAACCCATCATTCAACAAATCATGACTGAGCAAAACCCACCACAAAAAAAAAAAAAAAAAAAAAAAAAACCCAAGGCGAGCAAGCCTAGATACACGGCGAGCAAAACCCAAATCCACGGTGGTAAATCTACAACGAGCAAAATGTAGGCCCATGGTGGCAAACCCAAAAATGATCCGGCCACCACTCCATCTACCACTCCCAACCCAGCCACCGATTTCATCCAAGCCCAGCCAGCCACCACTCCCAACCCACCTACCCAAAATCAAAACCCACCCATCACCCCACTGATCAGCAACCATCAAAACCCACCAATCATTAACCATCAAAACGCACCCATCAAAAGCACTAATCAGCAACCCCACCGATCATTAACCATCAAAACGCACCCAGCCACCCACCCATCAAAACCATCGATCAGTAACCATTACTACCTGGATCCATCACCACCACCACCTACATGCAGTCTGCAAACCCAGATTTTAAAAAAATAAAAATAAAAATAAAATAAAATAAAAGGATTGCAAATCAGGTGAGAGAGGGGAGGGGGAGAATGGTGAAAAGGAAGAAAGAAAAGAGAGAGCGGTGAGAGAGGACCTGATTTATAAAACATTTTACTTGATTTTTAAATGGTTGGCGTATAAATCGAGTCTTAGAGACTCGATTTCCAGGTAGACACCACGTGGAAAAAACGCCACATCAAACCTGATCAGAACATGAAAACCGACCCTCAAAGACTCGATTTATAGCCCAAAATCGAGCCTTTTAGACTCGAGATGTTAGTAAAATATATACTTTTGAAACCGTGCCTACTAATTATATTGTTTGGAAATCAGTTTTAATTTCCAATTTTGGCCGAAAAAAAAATGTATCATATTCTTTGTTTAAGAAAGAGGCACTGAATATAGGCTGAGTTATTGCTTATATGCTGGGTTTTATTATGTCAAAACATTTTTTTTTTTTTTTTTTTGGGAGAAAGTATTACGTCAAAATTTGAGTTTCATTGATTCATTCTTTTCAATTTTCTTACAATAGAATGCACTTCATTTGCAAAGGAATAAAAGTTAAAATGGTTTAAACAATTGTAAAGGTTAATTTCCTATTAAAAAACATTTTTTCACCTTATGAAGAGGAAAATTATTGAATATTCTGGAAGTATCATAAATGTGTACTCCTCCTCTCACATGAATTGTGGATCCCACCATAAATTTAATTAGTAGGACTCACAATTATGTGAGAGGGGGAGTACGCATTTATGGTACTCCGAGAGTACCCAATAATTACCCGAATGAAGGTATGTGCAATTCTTAAATGATAGAAACTATGGAAATTTCAACTTTAAACCCTATAATTGTAATCCAAAATAAACCTTAGAATCAAAGTTTAATATTTTACCTTTTAAAATTTCAATGTTTAATTTATTAACTTTGAAATTATAAGGTATAATTTGGACTAACCCTTAACTATAGGGTTTAATATGGAAATTTCCCTAGAAACTATAGAATTGATCCACTTCAAAAGGTGAGAATAAGTTGAGATTTCATCTAAGTATCACTCTTATGGCATGTTTGGTATGTTGTAATAGGTCCTGCAATTAAATGGATGTTCATGTATAATAGCTATTTGGCATGTTTGCAATGCATGTGGTTGTAGTTTGTAATAGATCCTGTACTTAAATAATTATGGCATGTTTGCAATGCATGAATATCCAGTAGTTTCACTTCAAAATATTTATTGTAAAACCTCCCTTTTACACCCTTCAGTAAGTATAATTTTTAAGAATAATGTTTGTATATATATGGGTAGGAATATTGGATGTTTGAAAGTGGGTTTGACTTACCTCAAGTACTTTTTTAATTGGAATCTCCTTTTCTTTTATTGAGAGACTGCCATGTCACCCGTTAACTAAAAAAAAGATGGAGATTAAAACTCACTATCACTTGTCATTGTATATTAAAACAAAAAGATATGTTCAGTTAAAAAAATACTGAATGTGTGAGTTCCAATTAGTTCAACTGGTAAAGTCTCTGATGGTTGAAACTATCTCAAAAAAAAAAAAAAAAAAAAAAAAGTACTGGAGGTAAGCCAAACCCTTTGAAAATTGTCAAGAGATTAAAGAGTTCAAGTGATAAAAAGCTACATAGGCTCACCATCTACAGAATTTATATAATGTTGTCTGTATATGTGTTTTAAATAGCAAAATATCATTTATATATCTATATAAAACCGAAACTTTTGAAGCTCCCATAATTTTCCACATCTGCATATTTAAAAAAAAAACATAAAGTCAAAAAAAAAAAAAAACTTTTCACGCAACATAAAACTTTTAAAACCCGATAAACACAAAACCCAATCTCTACCTTCTCCTTCCTCAGTCAAAACTCAAAACAGTCCCACCATACCCACAAACCAACGAGATCTCCTTCCTCAGACCCTATTTCTCTCGTTCCCCTTCTCCTTTCCCGTTTCACCCACAACCACCACAACTCAGCAGGCAGCAGCACCTCCACCACCCACAAAAACCGCAACACACAAACCACCATAATCAAACCATATCAAACCCACAACCCAAAAGCAAAAAACGATTATGAAGATCTGCGATTGCCCAAAGTTAAAGTCACTGTTGAACTTCTTTCCTATAACTTACAAAAATTCGAGATCTGGGGGAGTCCGATTCTAGATGAACGCTGCGAATCATCTGGCCGTTGGGGAGACGATATGGTATGTTAGGTTTGGTTTTTGATTTTGTTATTAATCTTGCTTTCCATTGCTTTAAATTTTCAGATCCCACGCCCTCCTTTTCTCAGCCTCTCCGTTTATCAAGTTCCAAAATCAACCAAAGCCTCAACTTTGAACACACCCATTTGCAATTTTCTCTGAAGATCGTCACCGCCCCTCCAACCAAATCAGTGGAGGCAAATTTTTTGGTAATTTTTTTTTTTTAAATTTATGTTTCCAGGCACAACCCACTTGAATACTAATTGTTTTCGTAGCCCTATCACGTTTTGTATTCCAATCACGCTTAAATTTAGAAATAGTATTGGCTATTCTAGGCTTTGTATTATTGAATTTTTTTGTTGTTGTTATTATTATTGGCTATTGTTGTTGTGTCGTGTGAGAACTGAGTTTTCTTTTCTATGGTTATGTATATTATGGTTGCTTTGTTGAGTATTCACACAGTGAATCTAGATTACAGGAACTATATTCTTATTTTAAAATTTTTGTAATTTAGGACTTTTTATTTATAGAAGTTATTATTATTTAAAAACTTTCATCAATTATTAATACTATTATTAATACTATTTGGGTTGTTGGTTTTAATTAAGGTTGAATGATGAGAAAAAGCAGAGCATGATTGAAGACATCTACAACACCAAGAAGCAGAAAAGGCGGAGAAATAATTGAAAGGGTTTTTTGGTATTGGTATTGGCGGAGGAATTTGGGTTAGGGTATGCTGGCAGACCTATGTGTTTTAGTTTTTATTTATTTATTTTTTATTTAATGGTTTACTTGATCACTGTTAAAATCTGTTGTTGAAGCTTGAATGTTGTAGTGTAGTCATTTGACAAATGCAAATTAATTGTTGTTTAATTTTGTTGCTTTAAATTTAAAGGTGTTAAAATCTGTTGAATAAGTTATAATGATCATTGCAATAGAATACTTGCTTTCTAAATCTAAATCAAATGACTAGAAGATTGTGCTTTATTTTAGTTAGGGATTTTCATTTGAACATATATTATGTTGGTTGTGTGTTTTATGCAGTTTAGCTTCTTGAAAGTATGTTTTTGGAATTACAATTTCAACGGAATTATTAATTTTCTGTTCCAATTTTGTTTTAGGCCCTTCTGTTCTGTTATAGTTTTCAACGATTTTTTTTTTTTTTGGTAATGAATATGTGTTGTGCAGAGAGAGTTGGAGAGAGATCTATGGGAGACCCTTCACTACTGTCAAACCAGTCCCCTCTAATACTGATGAAGAGATTACTGTATTAATTGTTAATCTGACATAACCGGATGAAGCATGGAGTCGAATATTATGTATATGAGATTGTTTTGGTATTGGACAGATTATTTTTCTTCTCTTTTAGTTTTATACTCTTGCACAGATTGTTTGTTCTCTCTTCCGTTATTATTATTATTATTTTATCTGAATGCAACCAAATGACCAATCTTTGGAACTTAGCATATTTTTTATATATGTTTTATCTAATTATTAGGTGTCTATGTGTTGGGAGGAACTGGAGCATGACTATGAGAAGAAGAATGAAAAGCCACTTCATTCTGCATATTTTATAATTTTAATGAGAACCAAAACAGTCACAATGAATCTAAGAGTAGATATGCAAAACTTGAAATCTTTGACTTGAAATCTAAGTTGAGTGGGTGTGTTTTGTTTGATTAAATGATGGAGATTGCTGACAAATTGTTTCTTATGATTTTATGTTTATTTGTGTCTTACACATTACAATTAGGTGGATTTTGAAAATTTTCTTGGTTTTAATAGTTGAAGGATGGGAGGGAGGAAGGTGCTAAGCAAATACTACTCAACTGTCCAACCTAGAGGCTTGAGGGGTCAAGCACACATGATGCTTCCCATAAGTAGATGTTATTGGTGACAATTATTTAGGTATTCGAAGGTTCTGATTCTATTGCAAATGTACAGATGCTTTGCTGAGCTTACCATCAAGACTGACCCACAAAATTTCAACTATATTGTTGAGTCTGGTGCTACCAGAAATTTTGAACATGTGTGAAGATGATGAGGTAAAATAAAATAAATACAAATAAAATTCTTGCAATCTTTTGTACATATAACATGGTTTTTGACTAAATATTTTGATTATATTCTTTTAATTCATTAGGCAGCAGAGACAATAACCATAAAAGAGAAGTTGGAGAGATGGAAGATGCAATGAAATCTTTAGAGAACAAAAACCTTGGATTTGAAAAGAAAAATGGACATCATTACTACACTGGATGGGATGAAATCTATGAAGGAATTATTTGCTTTACCAATTCTATTTTTATTTATTAAGGTAGGCTATCATCTCATAGTGCCACAAATGGAATCTTTAAGTCTTAAATAGACTGTGTAAATTTTAAGATTATGTGATGATAGATCAAAGTAGAAGGCCGTGAAGGTTGTCTATGGCCTTTCAGGTATAGGTTTTTATTTTTTGGGATGCTCTTCAAAGCATATACTTGGTTATGTGAAGGCAATGTTGCTTTTAAAATTTCCTTCAAATTCACTCACTTTCTTAAAGTAATTTTTATTTTCTTCAGTTTATAATATTTGGGTCTTTACTTTTCGTTCAACTTTTATGGGTGCAGTTCTTTTTCTTGTATTTCATGGACTTAATCGGCAGACAAGGTACCCCCAGATGGTACTACTCTTTCTTATCAATTTTCAGCTTCAATCTTCTTGGGTTTAATCCTTATTCAAATATGTTAAAACTTTTAAGGTTTTTGTTTTAATTGGTGGTAGTTGAGACTTGAGTGAGGATCTTGCAAAATATGCGAAAGTGTTAGAAGTAGAGGCTAATGGATTGGGCTATGAGCTGCTAAAAGACTTGGCTCTATCAGGTTTCCATTATTGGCTTCAAGGCTCTTTATTGTATGCATTTTCTTATGAGACATTTTGGCTCTGTCTTTGATTTCAATATTGAAGTTAAGGTAGTTAGATGTATAGTTTAGTGATTTAGGGAGGTGGATGAAAATTGTAAGTGAGTATGATACTTGGCAGATTCTTTCAAACATTGTGCTTTCAATTGGAGTGACTAATTGGTTGCTATACATAAAGCTCAACTTGGACATTGATGCTGAAATATGTTTGAGGAATTTCATCTTATTTTAGTTTTTTATGTCACTCCTTTTTCAGATAATGATTCAAAATAGTTGTTTCTTCAAGTAATTTCTATTTGAAACTGAGGTAAACCACATATAGTTTCCATAATGTTTTATAGAAAGAGAATGATTGAAACTTTACTTTTAGTTTTAATATAGAGCTATATTCCATTTGCAATGAGATGTTGACTCCAATTCCATTGATGATTTACAAAAGTCCCTTTTCTATACCTGTTATCAGTAAGTTATTTATGAAATGTTTTCCACATTGTCATTTGACCCTTTGACAATAGATTAATAGTTTTTTTTTTTTTTTTTCCATGTGGTTTCTTAATTATCTTTTTATTTAACTAGCCCGTTAGCGACTAGTTATACCTAATAAATATTATTACGAGATGATGTAAAGATGGCATGGAAAACACTTTTTAATGTTTAAAAATAAGCCCTTCAGTTGATCTATATTCTACATTCCCTCCCGAGACAAAATTGTTGAACGGTTATATCAATTGGTCCATGAGATACTACCTCCCTTCAAAAATAGCCATCTGACTAGAATGAAAGCTTACTCACAGCCTAAATTTATGGGTGTTCTTCTCAAAAAAAAATAAAAAATTATGGGAGTTATTCAACGTGTACATGTACAATGCATCCTCTCATATATATATTGAACAATTGTATAATTTGGTCCATGAAATACTACCTCCCTCCAATAAAATGGCCACCTAACTAGAATGAAAGCTTACTCAGCCTAAATTTCTGGTTGTTATTCAACGGATGTATTACTATATGAAAAATGATAAAGTTATTATAATTTTTATTACATAAAACTTAATAAACAAATGTGGCAATGAATGTCATTAGTAGACTTCAACCACCTCAAAAATGAATGTGATTGACAATGAATATTTAAATATATTTTATGGATACAATAGAATTCAAATCTATAATGTTCATCTCATAATAATTAATCTTTATCATTTGACCAAGATACAAATTAGTTTTGGTATTTACGAGGTTTGGAGTTGAAATCTCAAATTTCTTATTCAATGACAACCGCCTTTACCATTAGAGTTAACTGATAATCTTTCTTTGTTTATAGGCAACATTGACGAGGAAAAAAAAATGGCCCAAAAGATGGGTATGCTCGGTTTTATGTGATGAGTTTTAAGTAGTTTTTTTTTTTTGGGTATTAGGTGTAGGCCAGCTAGAAACATATCAGTTTCGTGTAAAATTTGAATCCTTCTATGTTTCGAGTATTAATCATGTAAGCAACATATGGCTTATATAAAAATATATGTACTCTCTAATCTATAATTTAACCCTTTTCTGTTACTGTTTACTTGTGAATTGTGCACAATGTCGTTAAAATCACTGAATTATTGAGTCTTGGACTCTTTGGCCTTTGGATACTCTATCTGTGATTTGTGTTTATATGGAATAATTTATGTCATATTCTCGTGTGGGGATCCTTCTCTTATTTCAAATCCTGTCTTAGGCGAATTATTGAATAGAAAGGGACAAAACTTCATTAAAAATAAATAAATAAAAGGCATTGAATATCTCAACATCTTGTCTTAGGCGAATTATTCAAACACGACAAGTTTATCCTGCTATACAGCCTGATTTTCCTGCTGATATTGCAGTGCCTGTATGGGCAATGCTGAGATGGTCACAATATTTTATGCTTGGTTCCAGTAAAAGAAGTATTTTTAGCCCCCCCCCCCCCCCCCCAAAAAAAAAAAAAAAAAACCTGGCTAGTCTGATCAAGATACTTACCATTTAAAATGCAAGTTATTTTTACTGACCTCCTTTAAATGAACTAAAAATGCTTTAAAAAATCTCAAAATTTTTATTTAGAGGTGAGCTTGACAGTTCAAGTGAATAAATAGAAAGCTCAAGATTTTTTAAAGCTTGTTTTCAGTCATTCAAGAGAGGTCATTGTAAATAGTTTACATTTTAAGAGAGATAAATGTCTTATTCAAAACTAGAGGGGTCATGAGTATAATCTATATCTATATCTATATCTATATATATATAATAGCAGAAGCTGAGAGAAAGTGGGTTCTTACGTTAAAGGAGGTATTGACAAATAGGAAAAAAGGCCCCTTAAAATACTGCCACGTGTACAGTTTAATCTTTAAAAAGTCGTACGGTGCATCGTTTGGAGAGGCATCCTATCATAGCCCGATGGTCTCTGGAGTATAAATACTACACTAACTGCTTAAATGGTAAACTACATTCAAAAGACTTGACCGTGTACGGAGAAAGAGAGAGAACGACAGAAAGAGACAGAGTTCGTAAGGCCCCAAGAGAAAAAGAGAAATATCCAAGGCCGGCGATTGTTCGTTCCCTGGCCAGACTTAGACCATCGGAACAGCAAGCATAGAAAGAACTGTTAGGCCATATATCAACCACTTGAATCGTTGGAACCGGCACCGGTAAATTATTTTTTTTTCCATTTTTTAGATCTGGGTATGAAATTTTACTTTTAATTGAGTTTTTTTGTTGGATAGGTTTAGATTTGATTCATTTTTGTTTTGGGTTTTAGGGTTTTCTATCAAAATGTTTGTAGATATTTGCTTTTGTTTTGAGAAAAAAGGGAATCGTTTCCAGTTCCTTTCAAAAATTCTTCCTTCCTCTTCTGACTTTTTAATTAACAATGCCTCCAACGAGTCCCTATTCTTTCTCTGACTTTTTTTCCACTTATACAATCATAGTTAGATTTTGGTTCCAAGAATTAGGGTTAAGGAAATTAGAATTGTGATATATGACTATTTTTTGTTAAATATTTTCGGTAATGGGTTTGTTTGAATTCTGCTCTTTTGGATTTAAATCATTCAATTTCTTTCTCTGTAGAAATGAAGTGGAATCTTTCTACAATCTAGAGTATCTAATTTAATCAAAGCAAATTGTTCGGTTAAGGTCTGTTAGAACCGCAAGCACAGAGAGACATGCTGTTTAGCCGTAACCGGTAAAGTTTTTGTTTTTGTTTTTTTTTTTTTTTTTTTCATTTAATAAATCTGGGGATTGAATATGATTTAGGTTTGAATTTCTTGGTTGGATTGGTTTAGATTTAGATTTAGTTAACTGCCATGTAGGAAAAAGACCCGCTTAAAAAACAAACACGCTTAAAACAAACTTGAAATGCCACACTCGAAGGAAAATGATGCGTTTATATTTTCTGCATAATCTGTGCTTAGTGGGGCTGAGTGTAATATTCATTGCTATTTTTGTGATGTATATCCATGACTGTATTTCTGCTACTGCATATTCTGTTTTCTGCAGAACAGGTTTAGGATTTTCTACATAATCTGTGCTTACAGGGGGGCTGAGTGTAATATCTGTTGTTGTTTCTGTTATGTATGTCCATGGGTTGTATTTCTGTTGCTGCATATTTTGATTTCTGCAGAACAGGTTCAAGATTTTCTGCATAATTTGTGCTCACAGGGGGTAATTGTAATATCTGTTCCTGTTTCTGTATTCTATGTCCATGGGCTGTATTTATTTTGTTGCATATTTTGTTTTCGGCAGAACAGGTCTTTGTTCCCCTGTATTTATGCTTACAGTGTTGTTGTGTTTGTACATGTATTTCCCTTTTATCAAATAAAATTTCTATCTTTATCTCCAAAAAAAAAATAATAATAATAAAAACTTCGTAAGTACTGCCAACTGCAATTTGTTGGCATCGTTTGGTTTTGTTGAACGCCTCATGGGTAGTTAGCATATCTTCTCAAACTTTCAAATGTCATTTATCTCAATTGTTAATTTAATTTTTTCCCTACCAGAAAAGTTACTGGGTTCTCTAATAGAAGAATTACCGTTGGGTTCTCTACAATAAAATGAAAGGTATGATAGCTTAAATTTTCCTCTTTGTTTCATTGTTCAATGAAATCTCTTTTCCATTTGCAATTGCTTTGATTTAGAACAAAGATTTCCTTAACAGCAACACAAATAAGACTATGAGTGCAAAAGTTTTATGGGAAAAGAAAATCTTAAAAAAAGAGATTTTAAGAACTTAATTGGAACTTAAAATAGATGGGTACATTCAAGGTTTTACTTCTAAGTTAGAAAACATTGGAGGAACTATTGTCAGGAGAGAGGAAGGAATTGAACAAATGGGGAGTAAAACCAAACTTCAAAACATAGATTTATGACAAAGTTTATTAAGCATATGGGCCAACATCAAAATGAAGATGATCTATTATGTGACTAATTAGTGAAGGTGAGGGAAGAGTACAAAAAATTAAAATGAAGACTCACTAGGAAATGAAAGAGGAGCCAGTTGTTGGCATTTAAGGGCCTTGACAGCCCTTCTCTTAAACTTATAGCAATTTTTTTTTTTTTTTTTTTGCTAAATTTTAGTTGACTGTAGATTTAATTTTAATTCTTTTGCTAAATGTTTTCTAACTGTAGATTTTTTTTTTTCCTTTTCTAGATAGGATCTAACCGCAGATTGGTCATGAATAAATGTGCCATTTTATTGTGTTTGAGCTGGTATATAATCTGTTAGGAATTGACATGTCACGTATATATCTATTTTATAGAAAGGATTTTATAGTCTTATATAAGGTGAGTTTTTCTCTATTTATTATTATTATTTCAAACATTTTCCAATGAATTTATGTTGGTTTGTGGTTGGTAAACTTTGGGTAGTTGTGGATTTGTGTTTGGGTGATGAGACGTCTGTTGCGGATGATATGACCATTTTGGGGCTTTGGTTGGTGTTTCAGTTTACTAAGAAATTATATATGATTGTGCATTCTATTCATTTGAAAAAAAGTTTTGGAAATCAGTTACATCAATATAGGCTAACTGCATGATTTCAACATTTTTTGTAACAAAAAATTTGTTTATTGCTTTTTTGTAACTATGGGGCATTTGCATCTCATAAATAGTTAAAAGAGTAGTCAAACTTTACATATGTTGTAGCCTGTAAATAACAATGAAGCATAAATTTAGTTTCTGCCTATTAGAGGAACTTCCATTCATATTTCCCACACACACACCCAAACTTCCAAGCCTTGACTTCACATTTTCATCATTTTTGTTTCTCTTTTCTTTTTTCTTTTTTCGATCTTATAAAATTTGGGGAATTTAAAACGTGATAATTTACTGTTTGTCAGATTGGAGACAATGAAGGTTTTTATTTTAATTTTTTCATTAGACTTCCAGTTCTATGTATTTTTTGAAATGTCTTTCAATTACCTCCTTTTAGTGGGCAAGAAAACGAGTACAAACTACATTTAATGCTTACCATAAAAATGATTGTTTTTTTTTTTTTTCTTAAGCTCATGGTGCAAGTTACAATAGTATAAATGCCCAAATGAATTCTCCAACTGACATTGGCTGAATTTTCTCTTAGATTGTAGATTGATACTGAAATTGTTGAAGTCATTTAATTCTCATTTGTATTACATCACTACCGCAAATGATTTACAATTTTTTTTTATTATTAATTTTTTTTAATGATAGTTGGTAGACGCCTTACAATTGGTAAATAGCTAAAAATACATATACATTACCCTTATCAATTTTAGTATCTTCTACTTGGGTTTTTATCAAAATTTTATTTTTTTACTCTCTTATCTTCCATGGAAATTTGGCAACACCTTATTAAAAGATAAGAGAAATATGATTATATTCTACTAGATACTTTCCTACGTTTTTTTTTATTGGATTTTGTTTTATAAGTAAAATTTTGATTTAGAAATTTTGATTAGACATGTTTAAAGGAAAAAGAAATGATAAGAGCTATCTAACACTCATTCCATGTGATCTAGATTTTAGTGGGTAGAACTAATTTCACATTTGTATGTGATCTTCATTTGGAATCAATTTAACATTAACATTTTGTTCTGAATCTTTTGATATGTCTAGGTATGCAAAAAGATCCTCAATGGCTTGGTTGCTTACAACATTAGACCCATAAAGACTTTCAACAGAGAAAGCATGAAGTCCATAAACAAAGGATTAAACTATTTGACTTTTGGTTTATTTTAAGATTAGAAATGTTATTTTGAGCTATGAATCTAAATTTTTACGATGTTATGAAGAAAGGTTTCTATTTTTCTTCTTCTGTAAGTTTAATTTTTTCCCGTTATTCAAATTATGTTAATATATATTATTATGATGGAGTATTATTTACTTTTGATGATATTATATAAAAATCCCGTGCATTTGCACGGGTTAGAAGCTAGTATATATAATAGCAGAAGCTGAGAGAAAGTGGGTTCCTACAATTAAGGAGGTGGTGACATATAGGATTAAAAAGCGATACATTATGTTGTTTGATATTGCTGCACACCGTTTAAAAGTGATAAATTATAATTTTTCACTACGTTAAAACACCGTTTGGAGCCCTCTTGGTATAAAAAGGAAATCAACTGCTTAAGACAGAAAAAAGAAAGATTGCTACACGGAGAAAAAAAAGGAGAGAGAGTCCGGGAGAAAAGAGAGACAAAGAAATAGAGAGGCAGAGAACGAAGAAGGAGAGAGAGATCGAGAGATCAAAAACTGCACGCTCTAAAAACTGAAACCCAAAACACACAATCATCCATTCTTTCCATTTGTTAACACAAACGGGCAAAAGAAAAGATTTTCCCTACCGATGAAAAAGAAAAAACTGAAGCCCATTGAAATATTTCCACAGTTTTCAATCAAGAATGAAAAGATGTCTCTCACTTTCCTCTCAGATTTCTTCATCTAACTGTTCGTTAATTTCTTTCACTGGTGAGTTTTTATCTTCGATTTAAGTTTGTTTGTTAATTATGATTAGGTTTTGATATTTTGTTTGGATTATTTTCGATTTTGGTATTTTAATTAAGTTTTTCTCTTCGCTTTTCAGTTTGACATTCTCATCTGCACGCCCTCAAGTTCAACCAGGTACCAATTTTGAATCGATCAGATTCCAGATCGCTTAGATCTACTTTGATTTATTTCGATTTTGTCGGATCTAGGGTTTATCATTTGCTCTTTGGATGAATATATTGCTTTTGTTTATTGTTGGTGTTGGTACTATACTTTGAATGTTCCGATTTCAATGTATTTTTTAATCTTTAAAAAATCGTACACTGTATCGTTTGAAGAGGCTTCCTATCACAGCGTTAAAACAGTCTGATGGTCTTTGAGTATAAATACAACACTAATTGCATAAAGAGAGAACAGAGTTGTTCGTCGGACCCCAAGAGAAAGAGAGAAAGATCCAAGGCCGGCCATTGTCCATTCCCTGGCCAGACTTAGACCATCGGACAGCAAGCATAGAAAGAAACTGTTAGTTCATGTATCAACCACCAAATCGACGGAACCGCACTGGTAAATTTTTTCTATTTCCATTTTTCAGATTTGGGTATGAAATGTTACTTTTAATTGATTATTTTTTGTTGGGTAGATTTAGATTTGATTCGTTTTTGTTTTGGGTTTTAGGGTTTTCTATCAAAATGTTTGTAGATATTTGCCTTTTGTTTTGTTTTTTATTTTTTTTATTTTTTTTATTGTCAATTTAGGGATTTGGATTTATAACCCTTTTCCTCTCTATTTGTTAAAATCAGGGAAACCCTTCATGGTTTAAAACAAAAATACCGTTAAATGACCGAAAGTCTGATAAACAGAGAGAGAACGAGTCAATTAGGCGCAGAGAGTTGGGAGAGAGAAAAATCTGAGAAATCAAACAAAAACTGCATATACCCCATAGTAACCAATCAAGAAAAAAGAGAACCCTTTCCCAGTTCCTTTCAAAAACTTTTTCTTTCCAGTTACGCTAAAATGACCTTTTTACTTTTTGATTTTTCCAGAAAAAGAAGCAGAAGAAGAAGGAAGATGAAGTCGAGTAAAAAGAGTTCCCTCTGACTTTTTGATTAATAATGCCTCCAACGGGTCCCTATTCTTTCTCTAAATTTTTTTTCCTACCAAATTTAAAGTTTAATTACTTTTGCTATATGTTTTCCACTTATACAATCGCAGTTAGATTTTGGTTCCGGAAATTAGGGTTAAGGAAATCGGAATTATGATATGTGACTATTTTTTATTAAATATTTTTGATAATGGGTTTGTTTGAATTCTTCTCTTTTGGATTTAAACATTCAATTTCTTTCTGTACAGAAATGAAGTGGAATCTCTCTACAACCTAGAGTCTCTAATTTAATCAAAGCAAATGTACTAATTTCTTTTCTTAATATTCTCTTCGATTATGGTTTGCTGTCAATTTAGGAATTTGGATTCATATTCCTTTTCCCTCAATGGCCTCTTACCTGTTCTTATTTTTATTTTATTTTTTTTTTAGTGTGTGTGTGTGAAATTGTGGGATTTTGAAATCTGATAGTATAACTTTTTTTATACTAAGTTTATTACTTAGTAGATTTTAGTTGACATTTTTTAAAAGACTTTCAAGACTTGATTTTGTTGTTTTTGATGTTGGGTTTTAATGGGTTTAGATTGTGAAATCTGAAGGTATAATAGTAAAAGTAATTGCAGCCAGTTCTAAAGTTTTATTTATTTGTTTGTTTCAAATTTCAATTTTGTTTGTTAGTTTACTTTGCTAATTGTGGATTACATATTGTATTTAAATACCATGAAATTTCGATAAGTTAAGGAAGCAAGTAGAGAACCTGTCATGTGTTGATGCCAGGTTGGTCATTTTCTAAACAAGAGTGTGTGTATGTGTTGTAAGGTTGAAATTTATTCAACCATCTAATTGGCTTTATTCCGTGCCAAATTTGCTTGTATTTCAGCATTTAGTAACCCTGTATTTAGGTGGGCTTGTTGTAAGGGTAGTGAGTGAGATAGAGTGAAGATTGCTCAAGAGTGTGCAAGAAAACAGAGACTCGCGGCTGGGTCTCGCGGGTGACTCGCGGCTGCAAGCCGCCAGATGCAGCACACGTGCCAAGCATGCCGGAAGGTGAACAGTCATGCCAGTTGGAGCACTACAGGACAAAACAGGACAACTGGCCATACGGTTAACTCGCAACTGGATCTCGCGACTCAGTCAAGCCGCGAGGACAAGCCGCGAGCCAGCCCTGTTTTGAAAAACTTGACGTTTCACATTCCTCTCTCACCTCAGTATAAATACCCCTTTTACCCACAAATGAGAGAGAGCTTCCAGAGAGAATTTTGAGAGAGAAACCCTAGAGCAAAACAAGATTAAACTATCTACAATCTTTACATTAGAGTCTCTTCAAATTCCTCAACTCTCTTCCTCTCCATTGCCAAATCCTTGAGAGGCCTTTTTACCAAAACCTTGTTCTCACCATATCCATTACTGTGAGAGGGTTGTTTGGTGTTCTGGGAAGCAGTTAGGAAGGAACCAATATTCATTGGTTGATGCTATGGTCTAGTAGCGGAATCCGGGAAGCTAGAAAAGAAATAGGTTCGGCGCAACCTCGTTGGAGCAAGAAGCTTGGAGGGCTTAGGTACATCGGGTAGATTAGGCTTGGAGGGTCTATTGCTGTTCATGTATCCCAACTACATTTTCTAGTGGATTATTGACCGCTTGGAGGGCGGCAGAGAGGTTTTACGCCGAGGGCTTCGGTTTCCTCTTCGATAACACATCGCGTGTTGTCCTTGTGTTTGCATCTTCCTTCCCTTTATCTTTGCCTTTTATTTTCTGCTGTGGATGTGATTTTAATTGGCTTAGATTGTTTACCAATTCTGTGTTATGCTTTAGTTCATGTTCCGCACATTAATTGTTTGATATAAAGCTTGAATTGGTAATTTGTTAATTGAGGGTCTAAACGTTCAAGGGTGTTGTTACACATATTTGAACTTTCAATTGGTATCAGAGCGGGTACACTTGTTGTGGTTTTGTTACCTAAGTGTGATCCTAGACCCCTGTGTTGTGGTAGCTGTTATGGAAAATACCATGCTGAATTGTAGCTTAAGTGTTTGTAAAAATGACTCTATGCATATGTCTGAAGGGTGTTTTAACAATGATCTTGTAGAGTTGTTAAAAATTAAGAAACATGCTAGAGTATTTGTTCACATGCTGGAATATTTTGATAATCAGAATCATGTCTTGCACAGTAGCATATCTGAAGCTAAATCATTGATTAAGAAATATAAAAGAAAGAATAGAATGTTGTGTGAGATGATTGAGAGTCTGAAAATGAAAAATCAATCTGAAAGAAGCATGAAAACTGATAATGAGTTTGGGTTTGAAGGTCAAAAATGTTTGTCACATGTGAGCTTATTTGTGCATACCTCATTGAAGGTGTTTAATGCATGTTTGTGGTATCTTGACAGTGGGTGTTCTCGCCATATGACAGGGGATAAGTCACTGTTTAAGACACTCAAAGAAAAGGTTGGAGACTATGTGACCTTTGGTGATGGAAGTCATGCTCAAGTCCTAGGCAAAGGAACCATTGAGATATCTGGATTACCGCTGTTGAAAGATGTGTTATACATAAAAGGGCTGAAGGCAAATCTGCTGAGCATCACTCAAATTTGTGATGATGATTTTCTGGTACAATTCTCTAAGAAGGGATGCTTGATCATCAATGAAGATGGGATTCAGGTTTTGGAGGGAAATCGGACTACAGATAACTGTTATGGAATAGTTCCCACGGCACCCATATCGTGTAGAAGTGCTCGTGTGGATATGTTGGAGCTGTGGCATCACATATGTTGAAGCAGTTGAGGGACTTCCGAAGTTTGGAAAGGTGAAGAAGACCGTTTGTGGTGCATGTCAAATGGGGAAGCAAACAAAGGCAAGTCATCACAAGGTGAATGTGATTGTTACTTCTCGGTGTTTGGAGTTATTTCATGTTGATCTAATGGGGCCTACCAGAACTGAAAGCCTGGGGGGAAAGAGATACATTATGGTCATTGTGGATGATTACTCAAGATACACTTGGGTTGAATTCCTTAGAGAAAAATCAGAAGCATGTGAGAGGTTGGAGATTCTGTGCAAGAAACTACAAAACGAAAAAGGGGTCCCTATTGCCAAAATTAGAAGTGATCATGGGAGGGAATTTGAGAATGCAAGATTCGAGTCTTTCTGTGAAAAGAATGGAATCAAAAGAGAATTTTCAGCCCCCAAAACTCCACAACAAAATGGAGTGGTAGAGAGAAAAAATCGGGTGATTCAGGAAATGGCAAGAGTCATGTTGCTTAACAAACAAATACCTCAAAAATTATGGAGAGAAGCTGTCAACACCTCGTGTCACATTGGCAATAGAATATTTTTCCGATAGGAACAAAGAAGACCGCCTATGAGATTTGGAATGGAAAGAAGCCTAGAGTAAAGTATTTCCGGGTGTTTGGAAGTACATGCTATATCCTAAATGATCGGGAGAATCTTGGGAAGTTTGATGCGAGAAGTGATGAGGGTATTTTCCTTGGATACTCTACTATGAGTCGAGCGTATAGAGTTTTTAACAAAAGAACTAAGACAGTGATGGAGTCCATAAATGTCAAGATTGATGATGCCTTATCCAAGGTGGAGATGATTGATGATGGAGAAGGGTCGAGCACCAAAGAGCCCAATGGTGAGGTAGAAGCTCTGGATATAGAAAGTGAAGAACCTACACCAGAAGTAGAATCGACTCCCATCAATCCAAGAATGGAAACGAGATTGATGTCTAGAACATCAAGCCCTCTTACTCCTCCGGAAGTTCATCCTCCTATCTCTCGAAGTGATGAAGTCTCCACATCAAAGAAGCCATCTTCAAGAGTAATTAAGAACCATCCGGAAAGCAACATCATAGGGTCTCTAGATGAAGGTCTTCACCTCAGAAAAGGAAACATCCTGTTAGCCAATCATGTAACATATCACTGCTATCTTGCGCAGTTTGAACCAAAAAGGGTTGAAGAGGCCCTTCAAGATGAGAATTGGGTTGAGTCAATGCATGAAGAGCTGAATCAGTTTGTGAGGAATGATGTGTGGGAGCTTGCTCCAAGGCCTGAAAACATTCATGTTATAGGCACAAAATGGATTTTCAAAAACAAAACTGATGAAGATGGAGAGATAATTCGAAACAAATCTCGGTTAGTAGCTCAAGGATACACTCAAGTAGAAGGAGTAGATTTTGATGAATCCTTCGCTCCTGTGGCAAGACTCGAATCCATTCGAATTCTCATATCCATTGCATGCACTTTGAATTTCAAACTCTATCAAATGGATGTCAAGTGTGCATTTCTGAATGGATATCTAAATGAAGAAGTGTTTGTTGAGTAACCAAAAGGATTTGAGGATCCTCACTTTCCAGATCATGTATTGAGATTGAAGAAAGCGCTTTATGGCTTAAAACAAGCTCCTAGAGCCTGGTATGATCGGCTTACACATTACCTTCTAGATAGAGGATTCAAAAGGGGGTATGCTGACCGAACTCTGTTTGTCAAAAATGATGAAGATTATCTCCTTGTGGCACAAGTTTATGTTGATGACATAGTGTTTGGGGCAACCATTGAAGATCGTGCTATTGAATTTTCTGAGTAGATGAAGAAGGAATTTGAGATGAGTATGGTGGGGGAACTCACATTTTTCTTGGGTCTTCAAGTCAAATAACAGAAGGAGGGTATATTTGTATCACAAGAGAAGTATGCTAGAAACATTGTCAAGAAGTTTGGACTAGACTCCAAAAAACATGCCTCCACTCCCATGAGCTCATCCACTAAACTGAATGTTGATTCTTCTGGAGTAGAAGTAAGTCCTACCTTATATAGGAGCATCATTGGGAGTTTACTCTATCTTACAGCCAGTAGACCGGACATTGCATTCAGTGTTGGCATTTGTGCCAGATACCAAGCTAATCCGAAGGAATCTCACCTGACTGCTGCTAAGCGAATCATTCGATATGTGAATGGTACTTCAAACTATGGTCTGTGGTATTCAAAAACTCAAATGCTTGTCTTGCCGGGTATTCAGATGCTGACTGGGCTGGAAGTGTAGACGATCGAAAAAGTACTTCAGGCGGATGTTTCTACCTTGGTAACAATCTTGTCTCGTGGATGAGCAAGAAACAAAATTATGTGTCTCTATCTACTGCTGAAGCAGAATACATCGCCGCTGGAAGTTGCTGCACTCAGCTTCTTTGGATGAAGAAACTACTTCATGACTATGGAATTCCTCAAGAAACGATGTGTGTCTTCTGTGACAACACCAATGCCATCAATCTTTCCAAGAATCCTGTCCAGCACTCAAAATCTAAACACATAGAGATTCGTTACCATTTCATTCGGGATTTGGTAGAGGAAAGAGTTGTGTGTCTTGAGTTCATACACACCGACAATCAAAAGGCGGACATCTTCACCAAGCCTCTCGATGGTCCACGGTTTGAATCACTCCGTAAGACCATTGGTGTTGGTACAATTCCTTGACTCTCTTGTGTGATGTGTGCTTCACATATTTATAATATGATAAGCTTCTTTGTGTTGGGGCACACACTACTTTGTCAGCTCTTTGTGCAGCATGATTATTGTTTGCTTGTCTACTTGTGCATATTTTTTTTTTTTTTTTTTTTTTTGTTTTTGATCAATTTTTTTCTTCTTATGTGTCAAAAATCCAAAAATCACATAAAAATTAGAAAATCAAATGTTTGATTGACATTATTGAGCTTTTGTCTCAAAACATGTTTTGTCTTGTACCTTTGTGCTAATGGCTTTGTGCATTTTCGAGCATTTCTTGTTTCCTTGCACTCATATCACTGTGGGAGAAATCTTAAAATCAATGTGATTGTTATAAATAGATCTTCAAACTTGTCATGAATGATGAGTGAATGGTTATGTTGAACTTGAGACATGCATAAACTTGTGTCTATATATCTTCCCACTCTTTATTTTTGTCATTGCTAAAAAGAGCTCACAAAATGTAAATCTCCAAATGAAAAGAGATATTGAGCTGCAAAAGCCTGTTGCACATACTAGTATTCGACTAGGAAAAAGGGAAAGCGACCAAAAATTAAAGAGAATGTTTATTCAAAAGGCCAAAGGCTTGTTCATTAAAGAGATTTATCAAATATCACTCTCACAATGAGAGGTGTTGTCTCAAAAGGATCAAAAAGATCAAATGTTATGATTGAAAGTGGAGTCAAATGTAAAGCTCCAAGTTATGTTATCAAGTTTTGTGGGAAGTCATATATACATATTTCTATAAGTGAGATAGATCACATGATCTAGTGCTAATTGTGTATGCCTTGGTTGAATTGATCATTGAAGCTTCACATTAGACTAAGGATTATCTCATTGTTGATATCCACACACAACAAACAAGTTTATGTTCAATGAATGCCATAATCATTTGTGTAATTGTACTTGATGAAATATGTTTTTTTTTTACATGCTCAATCTTTGTTGTTTCAAGCCCAAAAAGATTTTTGAATATTTTAGGTGTTTTTTGGAAAGTATTTTGTTCTTCAAAAATGAAAATTTCAAAAAAATTTTTTGCCCTGTTTTGGCGACTCAGTCGCTGGTATGTCAAGTCGCGAGCCTCAGTCGCGTGTTCGCGGGTCCATTTTGGCGACTTGTTCGCGAGTGAAAGGTCCAGTCGCGAGGTTATTCAGAGATTTTCGCGGCTCAGTTCACGACTCCCTCGCGGGTAGACCTTCCAGTCGCGAAAAACACTTAGAAATTTTTTTTTTAAATTGTCTTTGAGTGTCTTGGCGGCTCAACCTGGCGACTTGCTGGCGACTCACCTCAGTCGCGAAAAACGCGTGTTTGGCAAAAATAGGGACAGTTTTTAAAAGCGTTTTTCAGTTTTTCCCTCGAACTTTTGTGACTGTTCATTGTCTCTCTAAACTGTTCTTACCCATATACACTGTTCCTCCATTTTCGAACTCCTTTATTGCTTCCTTTCTGTTCGGAATCTTCAAATAACAGGTATGGGTTTTCTTTCTTGAACCTTATTTCACTTGATTCTGTGTTTTTCCCTCTCGATTATTCGCATTTGTTTGTGTTTCTGAGATGGGTTTTAAGCTCGGCTATTACTCTTTGTCCATGCTTCTCCTGTGGTAGCTTTTGTTTCAGTTTTGAGCTTTATTAAAATGTTGGTTTTGTTCTTCATCATGTGCGTAGCTAGGGTTTGTTATTTGTTTGGTTGCTCATCTTGCCTGATCCCTTGTTGATGTGCTGTTTCAAAATGTTCATGTGTTGACTGTGTTTTTTTTTCTTCTAAGCTGAATGTGTGGTTTTGATCTGACCCACTCCTCTGTGTAGCTACATTTGGGCCATTTTTGTCCCTCATTGCTATTTTCTGGTCATTTTCATCCAGCTATTAGGGTTTCTCCATTATCCCTAAATTTCCCCTAACCCTCTGCTAATCATGTCTATTGGATTGTGTTCTGTCATTTCTTCTATTCATGATTCAAATTAGACATGTCACCATTCAAGAAAGCAGCTGTGAAAGGAGGCAGTTCAAAAGGGAAGGAACATGTCATTGATATTGATGATTATCCACCTCAAACAAAAGAGACTCGTTCTTCATCAAAGAGATTTGATCCCAACAAGTTCAGATCCTATGCAGCATATCAGTCTCATGAGAATTATTTCCAAAAAGCTAAACCATTACTGGAAAGACCTGTGGATCAATCAACACTACATGACACTGACATTCCGAAATGGTTTGCTCACAAGGACTGGAATTACCTTCTCTCTGATCTGGATGACGCGTATGAAGATTTGGTAAAGGAATTTTATGCCAACGCGATTGTGGAAAGAGATGAACTTAAGTGCTGGGTTAGGAAAAAGAGCTTTTCAGTCTCTCATGCATATCTAGCAGAAATTCTTCACATCAACAGACCAATATTCCGACACTCACCAGTTTATGATGATCTTTGTCCGGATGAGGAGCTTCTCAAAGAAAGTCTTGGACAAGACCTGGAGTTCTCACCCAATGGAAAATCCATCAGTGTTTCCTCTCTTCCTCCAAAACTGAGAGTACTTACAATTGTGATGTTTCACAATTTGTATCCTTTATCAAGCACTGGGTATATGAACCTCGGACGTGCTTTGTTTCTTCATGATCTAATATCTGATGTTGAAATTGACATCTGTGCACATATCTTTCATGTTCTGCGCAAAACGGTTCTAAGAATTGAGTCCAGAACATGCATTCCTTTCTGCTGTCTCATCTCAAGGATCTTGAAGCTCAAGGGAATTTATCCAACGGCAGAAGAATCTCCTCTCTCGAAACCGAGTCCAATCAACATGCGTACATTCAATGCAAGCATTAGACATAATCACAGCACTCGATGGGATATGAAGTTTACTTCACTTCAAACTCAATTGGATCAAATTCAGAGAAGGCTAGAAGAGGATGTATAGCCTATTCCATGACAAAAAGGGGGAGTGATAGGCCTGATCAGAGGGGGAGGATATTACCTAAGGGAATCTTTTGTTCATATGATTCAAGTGCTTCACAGCTTCTAGAGTTAGGTGTGAGTGAGTTTTGATCAACTGTTCTCAACTCACATGTTATGTCTACAGTTTGTTTTAGGGTTTTGTCACGGAATAGACAAAGGGGGAGATTGTAAGGTTGAAATTTATTCAACCATCTAATTGGCTTTATTCCGTGCCAAATTTGCTTGTATTTCAGCATTTAGTAACCCTATATTTAGGTGGGCTTGTTGTAAGGGTAGTGAGTGAGATAGAGTGAAGATTGCTCAAGAGTGTGCAAGAAAACAGAGACTTGCGGCTGGGTCTCACGGGTGACTCGCGGCTGCAAGCCGCCAGACGCAGCACATGTGCCAAGCATGCCGGAAGGTGAACAGTCATGCCAGCTGGAGCACTACAGGACAAAACAGGACAACTGGCCATACGGTTAACTCGCGACTGGATCTCGCGACTCAGTCAAGCCGCGAGGACAAGCCGCGAGCCAGCCCTGTTTTGAAAAACCTGACGTTTCACATTCCTCTCTCACCTCAGTATAAATACCCTTTTTACCCACAAATGAGAGAGAGCTTCCAGAGAGAATTTTGAGAGAGAAACCCTAGAGCAAAACAAGATTGAACCATCTACAATCTTTACATTAGAGTGTCTTCAAATTCCTCAACTCTCTTCCTCTCCATTGCCAAATCCTTGAGAGGCCTTTTTACCAAAACCTTGTTCTCACCATATCCATTACTGTGAGAGGGTTGTTTGGTGTTCTGGGAAGCAGTTAGGAAGGAACCAATATTCATTGGTTGATGCTATGGTCTAGTAGCGGAATCCGGGAAGCTAGAAAAGAAATAGGTTCGGCGCAACCTCGTTGGAGCAAGAAGCTTGGAGGGCTTAGGTACATCGGGTAGATTAGGCTTGGAGGGTCTATTGCTGTTCATTTATCCCAACTACATTTTCTAGTGGATTATTGACCGCTTCGAGGGCGGCGGAGAGGTTTTACGCCGAGGGCTTCGGTTTCCTCTTCGATAACACATCGCGTGTTGTCCTTGTGTTTGCATCTTCCTTCCCTTTATCTTTGCCTTTTATTTTCTGCTGTGGATGTGATTTTAATTGGCTTAGATTGTTTACCAATTCTGTGTTATGCTTTAGTTCATGTTTTGCACATTAATTGTTTGATATAAAGCTTGAATTGGTAATTTGTTAATTGGGGGTCTAAACGTTCAAGGGTGTTTTTACACATATTTGAACTTTCATGTGTTTTTTTTTTCTTTTCATTCATACCCTAGATTTGATCCCATAATCAGAGAAGTGTATACATAGAATTTTGAGTTCTTTGAATTGGTTAGTTACTTGGCATTGTTGGTTTAAACGTTGAAATTCATTAGTTTTATGCATTTTTGCAATGTGAGAAATGGCGTGGAATTGGAATAAGAAATTAAGGCAGTCAATGTTACAATCTATTTAAGTAGAGTGTAACAAATGAGTGAATATGATTTATTTGTCAAGAGTATCTTTGTTAGCGTTATTATTATATAAAATTCATACCTGAGTATTTTGTTTTTTTAATAAGTCATACTTGAGTAACTTAATCATCCTAATAAGCTAAAAAAGTTAGGATGTGATTTATTGGTTTGTATTTTTGGCCTGTAAAAGAATATTCGATGCTTCGATGTTAAGAGTACCGAAAATAAGATTTGGTTTAACTATTGAATTTTTGGTAATTTTTATGAATTTCCACACTATGAGAAAGGATGTGAATTCCAAACAAGAATCCTCTCTTTCAAATTCCATTAAGTACTTGAAATTTTTAATATTGTTGTCAACTGTAATGTTTCACAGTATTATGGTTAGTGTACTCCATAATTTTTGGCTTCTACTATTTTAAGGGAGCCTCAACTGAAGGCCAAGAGGCAAGCTAGCAGCATTATATAGATTATTTTCAAAAGGCAACATCAGCATGGAGTGTCAAAGTTCCATAACATTTTTGCTCGATTTATCGTTTATTTGAGTTCACTTCATTACAGGTTGTGGGATTTGAAGTGTCCACTGATACCAAGATTAGTTTCATAATATCACCAGTTTTTTATAGATGATAAAACTTTACACTTTTTGGTTGACATGCTTTACTGACAGTGGTGGATTTTTTCATTCAGTATTGAAACAGAATCTGTTTAAAAAAAAAAAAAAAATTAAAGGAGCAGAATTTTCAAGGTAAGAAATTGAATTATTATTAGAAAATGAAAAAGTTAAACTATGCATATTCTAATAGTTCAAGCTATTATAAAATGAAGAAGTTGATCATATAATAATAATTTTAACACTTTTCTTTAAGTTTAGATCTAAATTCCTCCTTAATAAATGAAGTCCCATGATATGTACCACTGTAGAAAACAACACTCCTTAACAAAAGCTACTACACAATCTGATCTTAGCCAGTAAGCAAACACTTTTTCTTTAATAAGCATTAATTTTGAAATGATGCATTTCTTTTCAGCGTATACGTAACATATTGGTTCATTTGTATGTAAATTTGATATTTTTCAAGTTTGTGATTTTAAATATATGATGTGTTTAAGTTCATTTTAATGTCACTATGTCAGGTTTACATACTCAGGGTGAGGAACAAGCACTATGGTACGGTTAAGTTTTTTGATATAAGTTTTGATGATTACTCTTCGAAGGAGGATAAAGGCTTATACTACAAAACTGTATGGTCTAAACAGTGCTGAAATTTTCAGTAGACACAATTTGCTGGTTTAAGAGAGTTTGGCTAGAGCTGTAAGATAAGGAGAAATTGAATTATGTGTGACAGTAACACTACCTGTTAGTCATTTCAATATGACTTCAGAGACTAATATGTTACCGTCACGAGTTGCTGGTTTAAGAGGGTTTGGTGGGAGTTGTAAGAAAAGAAATTGAAAATGAAGTATATGTGACAGTAACACTACCTGTTGGTCATATCCAATATGACCTCACTGACTAATATTTACTTTTTTTGGTGGCTTTTAGGGATCATTAGAATTTTTCTGAAAAATCCAGCATGAAACCATGTAGCTCTATGGTTTGGCCATAGGAAAGTAATGATAACTTTATAGAATGCATAGTAGAGCATATTAACTTTGTGGCACGTGTATATAGAGTTTAAAACATCTCTTTTGTCAGATTTATTACAATACAGTGATGCAGTGGTGTTGGTGAATATGAGTTTAACATGGCATAAAAAATAAAAAATTATCCCGCGCATTGCACGGGTTAAACACTAGTATATATAATAGCAGAAGCTGAGAGAAAGTGGATTCCTACAATTAAGGAGGTGGTGACACATATAACTTAAAAAAGCGATACATTACATTATTTGGTAACGCTATAACACCGTTTAAAAGCGAAAAATTATAATTTATCCCTACATTAAATATTGTTTGGAGCCCTCTGGGTATAAAAGGAAACTAACCGCTTAAGAAAAAAAAAATGCTACACGAGAAAAGAGAGACAGAGAAATAAAGAGGCAGAGAACGGAGAAGGAGAGAGAGATCGAGAGATCTAAAATTGCATTTTGCAATCCATAATGAAAAGATGTCTCTCACTTCCTGTCAGATTTTCTTCCATCACCGTAAGCCTCCACTCGCTACCCGACCATCGAAATCGCTACTGGTAAGTTCTGTTTTAAATTTAAAAATTTAGGGTTTTGGGTTTTTATTTGGAGAATCAATTGGGTGTTAATTATGATTTAGATTGGTATTTTGGGTCAGATTTGGTTTTGATTGAGTGATACGAAGACAGAGGAACCAAGCAGAGTTCGTCGGAACCGGCTCCGGTACGTCTTTCTCCATTTTTTTAGATTTGGGTACGAAATATTACTTTTTCTTGAGTTTTTTTGTTGGATAGGTTTAGATTTGATCTTGGTTTTGATTCCTTTTTGTTTCGGGTTTTTGGGTTCTCCATGAAAATGTTTGTTTTTGGATTCCTTTCCCTGTTTTCTAATATCTGTGTTCATAGTGTTTTTTTTTTTTTTTTTTTTTCCTGGGGTTTTGATTTGAAAAACCGGTTTTGCTGTTGATTCACCACCAATCTCTTTTTTCACAGGTAACTTCTTTTCTCTTTTTTCTCTCTTTGGAGCACTGGCCATTCAGGTTTTTCTCTCTCACTCTTTGGGTTTTCAGTTTTGGTAGATATTTGGATTCTAATTGGTTCTTAATTTTTCCAATCCTACTTTGAATTTTGATTTTAGGTTTTTGAATCTTTTGGTAGATATTTGGATGGTTCTTAGTTTTTCCAATCCTACTTTGAATTTTGATTTTAGGTTTTTGAATGTTGATAGATATTTGGATTCCAATTGGTTCCTAATTTTTCCACTCCTTCTTACAATTTTGATTTTAGGTTTTTGAATTTCTTGATTTTAGCAAATCAGAGAATGTTTCATGACAACATAGCTAATAAGAATGCTTTTAAATTTTCTCAATCTTTGCAAGTACCTCAATGCTGGGAAACCATATATTATTACCTACAAACTTCTGATTATTCATGCTTACAGGTAAATGCATAAAATAAAAATATTCCTTTCATGTTATGCTTTCTGACAAGCGTTTAGGTCCTATGCATCTTAGAATATTAAAATTTTGGAAATTTTGGCAGGGTGCTCATGATGCAGAGATCCTCTCATTGAGCTTTACCGTATCAAGTAAAAAGGAGGGCTAATTCTGAAGAAGCCGCAGATAGCCAGTTGTTCCTTGCATCAGGGGGCCGCGATTGAATGATCCATCTTTATGATGTCAATAGGTTTGCTACTTTCCTTTGTTTTTTATTTTTATTTTGTTAATCTCTGCCCACTCACTGGAGTTTCTGTACTGCTGTTTATCTCTGTGAATTGTGGACTTCTTTCATTGTAATTTTGGATGTTATTGCTTCATTTTGAACGAAATTTCCTGAATTTGCTGTAAACCTTGATGGATATTGCTTAATGAAAACTTATCTGTCTCATATATGTGACTTCAACTTTTTTTTTTTAATCTAAGTTTTACATCAAGGTTAGCAATCTGAAACTGACTCAAAAAACAAATGAAATAAATATGACTCTAGGCTTACTTTGTCTTGAGGATTTTCTGTTTTTTTTTTTTTTTTTTTTTTTTTTTTTAAGTGTATATGATATAACATTAATGATTTTTTTTTTTTTTTCATATAGCGGGTAATTTGTTTGCTTTTTAAGACATTTCAATGGGTAATATAATATTTTTGTCTTGGTTTGTGTCAAATTGTAATTTATAGGTCTTCATTTTATGTTATCAGTTAGGCTGTAGCTGTTGCTTTGCAGATAGCTTTTGTTTGCAGCATATATTTTTGGAAATTCATACATATATTTTTTGTTTTGGTTGGAATCACTTAGGTTTTTCAAGTTAGAATGTATTTTGAGAATGACAAGGATGTGCAAACTCAACAGGCAATGTGGGAAGGACAACATGAACTTTCAACTAAGAAGACATATGCTAGGTACATGGAACTTTTCTTCCTTCTAATTTTAATTGAGTATTTGTTTTTGTGCTCCTTAATTTGAATTATGGCAGGGCAATTGATGTTTGTCATGTTTCATTTGTTGTTTTTTTGTAGTGTCTGGATTTTTGCTGCCTAGAATGTTATTTTTATGTTGATGAAATATCTTAAAGTGCATATTGGGTTTTCATTATTGGATATTTTGTTGCACTTATTACTACAAGGCTGAATAGAGTCTTCCTTGATTGCATATACAAACAGATGATTTTGAAAGAATTGGAAACGGCATTTTTTTTTTTTTTTTTTTTTTTTTTTTTTTATGGCCTTGGAACTGTAACTATTGTGTTGTCTGTTTCAACTATACTCTTGATTAGAGTCAGTTATTGTTGAAATTTTTATTTGACTATGTTTTGGAGGTATTATGGTATTTTATTATTGTTGAAATTATAGGTAGTTCTTTGATCATATTATATGCAGGGAATGCTTGCAACAATAATGCATGATGTGTGTTTGATAAAATGTCTCAAAAATCTGCACTACACACTGTTTCATAAAAATCTGCACTGCAGTACACTATTTTATAAAATCTGCACTGTTTTGAATAACTTTCTGCATTTTTTTAAATAACTTTCTATAAATCAATTTTTTGTTTTGTATGTTGGTATTTGCTGTTTCATATTTTGCAGTAGAGAGAAGAGAGATCGAGTTAATGCTTCTATGTCATGTAAGGTTTTGAACATTGGAAGTTGTAATTTTGTTGTTTGTTACCTTTTCATAATTTATTATACGTTAGTATTGCTTAAATTGTACTGGCATAAATTGTTTTATTTTTTTGTTTGTAATCTTTACATCTATGAATTCAGATTGCAATTACAATTAAGGCTTAGTTGATTTGTTGCCTTTTCCTGCAATTAAGGCTGTGTTGCCATGTAGGAAAAAAGCCTATCTAAAATTCTGCCACGTTTAAGTAAAAAAGCGATAAATTATACTGTTTTACAACTTTAAAATACCATTTAATGTTTTTCAATATAAAAAAAAAAAAAAAAAAAAACCCTTGAAATTCAGAGGTAAAGAGTGAGAGAGACAGAGATCGCAAGAGGGAGAACCGTTTTGGTACAACCCCAAAAAAAAAGGCTGGGATAGAGAGAGAGGGAGTTCACTAGGCCGTATGCCCGCCAAAGTCCGATCTCCCACCACCATTAGACTCCTATGACCCCCACGGTAAAGGTTTTTTTTTTTTTCATTGTTAAATTTTTATTTTAGGTTTATTTTTGGTTGTGTTATGCATCTTTAATTATTGGTTTTTTGTTTCTGTAATGGACTCTGTATTGAGGCTTCTGTACAAAGTGCTGTACTCTCTTAATTAATTTGGAATGTCTTACGGTTTTCTTAATTAATTTGGATTGTGTTGCGGTTTTCTTAAAATTGTATATTTCTTACAAAAGTCACTGTTTCATTAATATCCAGTTTCCATGAAGAAGAAGAAGGAGATACAAGTGGTGAAAGCAGTGTTAGTGTTGCCAATCTACCTTTGTTTCAATCAAATCCAAAGGCAAGCACTAGAAACATCTATAGCAAATCATTCAGGTCGAGAATTAGAAGAATTACCTTTAAGAACCACCTATAAGTTCTTGGAATGAAAGAAAATATGGAGAATCTTTTTTTTCATTGGCTTTCCTTCATTTTCGGAAAAGCATATATATTAATTACTAGAGGGAATGACGAGAATGCACTTTGTATTACTCATGGCAGAAAGTTGTACTTGCTAAACGAACTGACTATGGCTTTATATATTATATTATATAGTTCTGGATTTATATTTAAATGATTTTATTTGATTGTGGAAGTTGTCTACAGATTCAAGGACTCAAATTCTCTATTTTTACCAATGTAAATTAAAGCAAACAGAATTGATGGGATGAACAATTGCTACAATGTTGTTTTGATTTTTTTTTTTTAATATGTTTTTAGTATGTAATGAACAATTGAAGTTTTTAAATTCCTAGCCTACATGTCACATTTTATTGTCATTTTGGAAGTGGTATTGCGTTTTATGGTGTAGAGTTTGAGGAGATCCTTATTCATATTTGTGTTTGGCCTCTTTGTACTTTGTAGTCTAACGAATTTGAAGTAATTATACTTTAATTGTATAAATAAGATCTGCTCAGGGAAAGGGTATTTCTAAATTTAAGTTAAGCATATGGATATGGTATCTAATGTGGAAAATATTTGCATATTAATTAATCCTTTGAATAATTTACAAAACCATTTATTAAGGCTTAGCAGTCATAATTGGATGAAAATTGAAGAAGATTTTCATTATTTTAAATTTGTTATAGTCATGAGAGGATGAAAAAATGAAAGACCATATTACTTAATGCAAAAAAGACCATGTGGACACAGAAGCTCTTACTGTTTTGTATGTGTTAGCATATGGGACACCGACAATGGTTTTGGATACCACAATATTGATTGTAAATTTGTGAATATCAAGACTTGATTTTACACAAATCTTTGAGTTTTTCCTATTGGGTGATTTCACAAATGTTAGAGTTGATTTATCATGTTCATTGTGTGTGCATTATATTGTGATTGCGTTATTGTTTTAAGTTATCGTACAATCCAGGATTTGTTAGCACTTAGCACAATTAGGCAATATAAGGAATTCCTGTATAATATTTCATTTTTTAAATCATCATTTGTGAAATTATGTTTAGTTTATGAGAATGTTGTGGGCTAAAGTTTTCCAATACTTTTTGTAATACCCAAAAGAGAAAAGGGGAGGAATGGGGTTAAAAGTGGTGATAAATTGGGTTTAATCTAAAGAAACAATAAGAGATATTTCTTTTATTTTAACTTTTTATATGCTCCTTCATTCCCTCACACAAATTATGATACATACCTCAAAGGCTTTAACTAAAATTGTCATATAAATTTTAGTTTGGTGTGATTCATTGTGGTTCCTAGGAATAGTAGATATGGTGTTCGAAATTGTCATGTAAGTTTCAGATTTGTGTGTTTCAAGCTTTTGTTGGATGCAAAGATCATTAATATGTAAAATGACCCCGCACATTGCGCGGGTTAAACACTAGTAAGTTAATAACAGAAAAACTTCTAAAGAGATTAGTGCAATTTTCTTGACTATAAATAGTAAATTGATATATATATATATATATATATATATATATAAAAGAAATTATATGAATAACATTATTAGTTAGTTTGTTGAGAATTCCCAGCAACTCCAAAATATTTGAGCTATTACTTTATTGTTATTGTAAACTGAGTTATAGTTTTACCAAATAACAACATACCATCTGTGAATAACATGAAAAAAGACACTATTATAAAATTTTTATTGGAGACAAATCACAAATGTATTTCAGAAGCAAAAGTCGATTCCCTCTGTTTGTTTTTCTTGAAAGAAAAGTTGTCTTCTTGCAAGAAACGGGGAATATCTACACATATTTTATATTCTTCTTCTTCGCTTTTGTTCGTGCAGGTTACACTGTCAATGATTCCCTCTTTTCTTTTCATTTTTTTATTTTTAATAATATTATCTCTCCTTAGTCCTTAATCCTTATCATAGTATCATCATCATGGAAGGTTAACTTTATCAATCTTCTTTCTGGATGCATGTCTCCTTTACACATATTTCTTATTACTTTTAAGTACGGAGAATTTAATTATTTCCTGTTAGGTAATTAATTAAAGTAAAGTATATTTGTTCTAACTTTTCATAAATAAATAAATAAGAAAACTAAAAGTAAAGTATATGTGTTGCCCTAGCTAGGTTAAAGTGTCATATGCTTTGTGTAAGGAGACACTGAATATGGGCTGTCATTACTTACATGTTGGGTTTCATTACGTCAACACCTTTTTTTAAAAGATAATATGCATCAAGATATTTAAGTTTCATTGATTCTTACTGTTCAATTTGCTCACAAGATTGCCCTTCGTGTATTAAGGAATAAAAATGAAAATGGTGGTAAATGATTAATGTAAAGGTTAATCGTATGTTAAATTAGATATTTTTTTTCTTTCCCTAATAGACGTGTGCAATTTTTAATGAACCTAATTATTCCTTGAGTGTGTATTATCCATTATATGCAGAACCTAATGGATTTTCTTGAAACTATAAGTACCATTAGTCTATTAGATCAATTCTTTAGGGTTAAAACTATATTATCTTATAATAAGACTGGATTAACATGCATTTGGTGAATAATACGCTCATATTTTAAGTAATTGTCTTCAATTAGGAAGCACTGACGACCATATAATACAAATTTATCGTACAAATACCGTTGGTTAATTCTCTATTTTTTATTTTTTATTTTTAATTTCTCTTTTCCTCTTTTGCGTTCTCTCTCTCTCTCTCTCTAAAACTCACTATTCCTATTATTATTTAGGCATTTTACACCTCTTTCCAATTTTTTAATCTGGATTATAGAAGCTTCTGTGAGTTAGACCAACAAAAGATTACAGGTAAAGGGGCCTGAAATCGTCTCTTTCCAAAACTTGGGCCGCTATATAGCTCGAGCACATCTCTACATTTGTTTGTTCGTTATTGGACTAGCAAATATGTATAGTACCCAATCACCTAGTAGTGGGCGCATCTAAAATCTCTATTAACTCTAGATTATAATCTATTCATCTTTTCTCACGTACCAACTTTAAGGGTTGTATATAAACCAAAATGATAATAACTAATTGCTAATTCGTGCTATGCATGAGAATCTACCTATTTGTGAGGTAAACTAAAATAATTTTATAAAATCTTAAATTGATTAAGAAACTACACCATCACATGATTTGCTCTTGTATGACTTCAATTTTTGTTACAATTTGATGAAAAAGCCATTATTTGAACGTGCAATGGCTTACAAAAAATTTGTCAGACAATTTCAGATATTGCAAAAAATAACTTAAAAATTTAGATATTAAAACTTCTGAAAGACCAAAAAATATTGAAGAATCAAATGATTCACAACTTAGAAATTATTGAAAAAAAACAAAATATATATGACTAAAAAATAGAAAAATATAAGAAAAAGATTGGGTTACATTCAAAAGAATAATACATTCCTATAAGTTTGCACCCTATCATAAAAATCACGTTAGTGAAGTAGAGAGATAATAATAATAATAACAATAATAATAATAATAATAATAATAATAATAATAATAATAATATCAACGTTTGAGTTTGAGTTTAAGTTGGACTTATTAAAAAGATAGAGTTTCACTCTTTGTTAAGTTTGGATTAAACATAAATAATTTTGTTAAAAAAAAAAAATGATGAGTTTGAGTTTAAGTTAGACTTGTTAGAGAGATAGAGTTTCACCCCTTGTTAAATTTGGACTAAAAAAAAATAGTGTTATTTAAGTAATTTTATCACGTTATATTTTATTTAAATATTGTGCTGATGTAGAAAATTGTGAGAGTTTCAGAGACTTCAGTTTTATACATATATATAGACTAATCGCTAACCCGTGCCATGCATGAAAACCTACCTATTTGTGAGGTAGACTAAAATAATTTTATAAAATCTTAAATTGATTATGAAACTACATCGTTGCATAATTTGCCATTGTATAACTTCAATTTATGTTACAATTTGATGAAGAAGCCATTGCTTGAGAGTGTAATGACCTACAAAAAATTTGTCAAACAATTTCAGATACTACAAAAAAACAACTCAAAATTCAGATATTAAAATTTCTAGGAGACCAAAAAATATTAAAGAATCAGATGATTCACTGCTTAGAAATTATAAAAACAAAACAAAATATATATGACTAAATAATAGGGAAATATAAAAGAAAGATGGGTTACATTCAAAAGAATAATTTCAATTATTGCAAGCTTTTTTATTTTGTTAAAAATGGCTAAAGAGAGTTTGGTAGTTCATGTAAGAAAATTATTTTTTTAAAAATGAAATACCATAAAATAATATATATTAATATATATATATATATTAACAAAGTAGGGGAGAATAAAATAACATAAGAAGAGCTCATACCTCTACTCGGCTTAAAAAAAGAAAATAAATTGGGGTTTGCATTGCTTTTTTTGGTGTTCATGATTAACCTCGCAAATTTGGAGATAAATTATCAATGTTTAAGTTTGAGTTTAAGTTGGACTTATTAGAGAGATAGAGTTTCACTCTTTGTTAAATTTGGATTAAACAAAAATAATTTTGTTAAAAAAAATGATGAGTTTAAGTTTAAGTTGGACTTGCTAGAGAAATAGAGTTTCACTCCTTGTTAAGTTTGGACTAAACAAATATAATTTTATTCAAATAAAATAATAATTTATTTAAATATTGCACTGACATGGAAAATTGTGAAAGTTTCAAAGGCTTTAGTTTGAGTTTGAGTTTAAGTTGGACTAACAAATATAATTTTATTTAAATATTGTGCTAACGTGGAAATTTGTGAGAGTTTCAGAGGTTTCGGTTTGAGTTTGAGTTTAAGTTGGATTCATTAAAGAGATAGAGTTTCATTCTTTGTTAACTTTGGATTAAACAAAAATAATTTTATTTAAATATTGTGCTAACGTGGAAATTTGTGAGAGTTTCAGAGGTTTCGGTTTGAGTTTAAGTTGGATTCATTAAAGAGATAGAGTTTCACTTTTTTTTTAACTTTGGATTAAACAAAAATAATTTTATTTAAAAAATGATAAGTTTGAGTTTAAGTTGGACTTGTTAGAGAGATAGAGTTTCACTCTTGGTTAAGTTTGAACAAAAAAAAAAAAAAAATTATTTAAATAAAATGATAATTTTATTTAAATATTGTGTTGACGTGGAAAATTGTTAGAGTTTCTGAGATTTTGGTTTTATATATGATAATTTTATTTAAATATTGTGCTGATGTGGAAAATTGTGAGAGTTTGAGAGGTTTCGGTTTTATATTGATAATAATAATAATAATATTAATAATATATCCTAAAATAAAATAAAAGATTAGACAAATAAAATAATAATATATCCTAAAATAAAATAAAAGATTAGACAAATAATAATATATCCTAAAATATTCTATAAACTTCATCACTTATATTAGACAAATAAAATAAAAGATTTTAATAGTATAATAAAAATGTAATTTTATCAAGAACCTACTAATATTATCTTGAGAATGTGACATACTTGTCAATGAAACATCTCCTCTTTTTACTTAAATATCTCTTCCCAAAACATCACTGAATGGATCAAAATAGATTGAAGTAGGCCAAAGTGGACCAAATGGATCGAACTGGATTGAAGTTGACCGAAATGGACCAAAGTAGACCGAATAGGAAGTGGACTGAAATGGATCGAATAAACCAAAATGGACCAAAGTAGACCAAATAAACCGAAGTTGACCGAATATATCAAAGTAGATTGAAATGGACCAAAGTGAATTGAAGTAGACCGAAATGGATAAAATATTACATTGATGTGGTTCAACAGGAGTGTAGCGATAATAAATGCTATACTTCTGCTTTTAGATATTATATAGATAGGTTTGTGGAATCTATCACATAACTCACCTTCTTACCTTGTGTACTCACCACAAGATTACACTTGCAATAACAAAACAATACTCACAAAACTCATATAGTTCTTGTTTGATCTCATGAACAATAAGATGTTTAAATGGGAAAACTGTCTTACAATAGTGATAACGAAAAATTTTTAGTTAACATAGAATTTAGTGATAACAAAGAAATAGCTAAATATTCATATGAATTAGTAGTTCCCATTAAGTATTTACATCAGCTCATGCAAAAATTCACATTTATTTTAGCACAAGAATCTACTTTTTCTATTTTACCTAATCACTTTTAAAAAACATTTACATCAAATTATCTATTCTAAACTTTATTTTATTAAAATATCAAATTTTCTTGATTTTTTTTTAATTGTTTCTCTCTCTTCACATACCACAACCATCATTTACTATCTTCATTCATCTTTAGGATAGGTAAATAATGAATAAAAAACCATGCAAATGAATAGTGCCCGTGTATATTTCCATGGTTACTTCCATGGTTATTGTAGCTTGGATAGGTTTTGCATAATTTTACATAAACTGATGTAGGTGGTTTTTGGGGATGGTTGGGCAAATTTTTCCCTCAAGATATTTTGCACAAACTAATGCACTTGAGCTAGATTTCCTTGGCTGAGTACAAAAGTTTTGTTTATAAAAACATTTTCATCAATGTTATTGTTGATTTCAAATCCTAGTGGAATTTATTAGAGGTCATACCGTCATAGTCCAAACTGTGATGTCATGTCCTTCTCAATGAAACTAGCAGCTTCATTTTCAGTTCACATGTGACATGTCCATCTTTTGAAATAATGATTGAAGGTGTAAAAATTAGTCATGACGGACCTCCATGATAGGCTTGACGGATCTTAGCCCATGGGCCGAGAATGGGTAAGCCCAGGGGATGGCAGGAACCCTAACTTAAACTACTTGTCACACACACCAGAATTCCGGAAGATACACGTGTTAATGAAGGATATTCTCTACAAGGAAATAACTTGTCCATCACGTTTGGGATTACTCAAGAGAATTCCTATAAGGAAAAGACTTCTACGTCAAGGAAGAGAGTCCACCCTTCTACTACTATAAAAGCCTTAATACCCTCACAAATCGAGGTACGCATAATTTACCTTCTCTAGCACTCTAGAGTTGTGAGAATAGTTCTAACTTAACCTTCGGAGGGTATTTGGCCGGCACCACACCGACGCTCTTTGCTAGGTCTTCTTTCTTTGTGCAGGTGCTGTTCCAAGCGTGCGAGGACCGTGTGGCTTACTGGTGATTTATTTGGCATCATTAGTTGGCGCCGTCTGTGGGAAATCGACGTCATATTAACGCTTCTCGGACAAAAAGTTGCATGGTGCTCACTCGCTCAATGGCAACCACTAACGACGTTCAAGAAGAAGAACCGCCCATGACCGCACTCGAGAGACAAGTTAAAACTCTCGTCCCTGCCGTGGAACGCCTCACCAAACAAAATCACGACTTGGAAGAGCAACTGCGCCAGAAAAACGCAGCACCAGACAACCAAGGAGCAGACCAAGAAGGAACCAGCGCTGACAGAAGGAACCAAGAGAGACCTCAGGCCAGTAACGCCCCGAGCAGACCGAAGCGACAAAACGTGAGCATCCCTTCCCTCGCAGATATGGCTCCGCCACCTATTATCGCGGAGATGTAGGCGATGAAGGAACAGATGGAAGTTATGATGAACGCTCTCAAGGGACGAGTGTCCAGCGATCTTGACGACCTTGTTAACCGAACTGACTCGCCGTTCACCGCCTCCGTCAACTCTTTCCCATTACCGAGTAAGTTCTGCATGCCACAGATAGATAGCTATTACGGGGTTAGGGACCTTTTGGACCACCTAGAGACCTTTAAGACACTAATGCACCTTCAAGGAGTAGCGGACGCAATCATGTGTAGGGCATTCCCTACAACGCTGAAGGGTGCAGCGAGGATTTGGTTCAGCCGGCTGACACCTAACTCGATCAACACCTTCAAGGAGCTAAGCGCTCAATTCACTGCGCACTTCATCGGAGGACATCGGTACAAGAAGTCTACGGCTTGTTTGATGAGTATCAAGCAGCGGGAGGATGAAACATTGAGGGCCTACATATTCCGGTTCAATAAGGAGGCACTCTTGATCGACGAAGCCGATGACAAGATACTCGTAGCAGCGTTCATGAATGGGCTGAAGAAGGGTAAGTTCTTGTTCTCCCTGTACAAAATCGACCCAAAAACCATGTCAGAAGTGCTTTACAGGGCCACCAAGTATATGAACGCTAAAGACGCATTGTCGGCCCGAGAAGAAAGACCCAGGAAAAGAGAAAGGCAAGAAGACACCTGGCAGGACCAGAGCCGGAAAAAGGGGAGGACAGGAGACCGAAGGGATGAAAGACGCCTTAAGCCCCCGGGGGGGAGATTCACGAGCTTCACTCCATTAACCGCCCCGATAGATCAAGTCCTAATGCAAATCAAGGACGAAGGGGCTCTGACGTTCCCTGGAAAGCTGAAGAGTGATCCCAACAGGCGGTCTAGGGACAAATATTGCCGCTTCCAGCGTGACCATGGTCACGACATGGCCGATTGCTATGACCTAAAGCAGCAAATCGAGGCCCTTATCAGACAAGGAAAATTGCAGAAGTTCGTTAGCAAAGAGAAAACGGATCCACCACCACAAGACCAACACCCCCGACGGAATAATGAGCGACAAAGACCCCCCATAGGGGAAATAAGGATGATCATAGGAGGAACAGCTGTCGCTGGGTCGTCCAAAAAGGCTCGCAAAACCTACCTTCGGATGGTACAAAATGTTCAGCTGATGGGAGTTGTGCCGAAGATAGCACAAAGAGAAGGCCCCATAATCGGGTTCTCAGAAGAGGATGCACGACGCCTTCACCATCCACATGACGATGCGCTCGTCGTCAGCTTACGGGTAGAAGACTACAACATGCACCGGGTGTTGGTCGACAATGGCAGTTCAGCAGATATTTTATACTACCCGGCGTTCCAGCAGATGAGGATCGACAGGGAGCGATTGATTCCGACAAATGCCCCGCTCGTGGGCTCCAGAGGGAGTCGGGTATTCCCCCTGGGCGCGGTCACATTGTCCGTAATGGTAAGCGATTACCCTCAACAGATAACCAAGGACGAAACATTTTTGGTGGTCGATTGCTTATCTGCCTACAATGCTATTCTCGGACGACCCACGCTCAATTCGTGGAAGGCGATAACTTCAACTTACCACCTAATGATTAAGTTCCTTACTGACTACGGAGTAGGGGTGCTGCGCGGAAGTCAGATGGCCTCGCTCGAATGCTACGTAGCCATGATGGAAATGGAGGATCAGGTCCAGGCTTTAAATATAGAAGAGCACCGGACGGTGACGGAGCCAGTAGAGAAGCTAGAAGAAATACTCCTTGACAGTTCCAATCCTAGCCGAACGACCAAAATTGGAACACTCGCTAACCCCGCAACCCGTCAGGAGCTCATAACCTTCCTCAGAGGCAATCGAGATGTATTCGCCTGGAGTCATGAAGATATGCCAGGAATAGACCCTTTAGTCATGGTGCACAGGTTGAATGTATCGCCCGCCTTTCCACCTGTTCGATAGAAGAAGAGAGTGTTTGCCCCCGAACGAGATCGGGCCATAGCAGAAGAAGTCCGCAAACTACAGGAAGCAAGCTTCATTAGGGAAGTATACTATCTCGATTGGCTAGCAAACGTTGTAATGGTTAAAAAAGCTAGCGGAAAGTGGCGGATGTGTGTGGACTTCACCGACCTTAACAAAGCCTGTCCCAAAGATAGCTATCCCCTCCCAAGGGTAGACGTCCTAGTAGACTCAACGGCCCGACACCAGTTGCTGAGCTTCATGGACGCCTTCTCGGGGTACAACCAAATCCGAATACACGAAGCTGATCAGGAAAAAACTTCGTTCGTGACCAGTCAAGGCCTCTTCTGTTACAAAGTGATGCCATTCGGCCTGAAGAACGTAGGCGCAACGTACCAAAGACTTATGAACAAAATGTTTGCATAGCAGATTGGGAGGAATGTCTAGGTCTACGTTGACGACATGCTAGTAAAAAGTCGAAGGGAGGAAGATCATCTGGAAGATCTCAAAGAAACATTCAACACCCTTCGTTCTTACAACATGAAGCTCAATCCAGGAAAATGCGCCTTTGGAGTGACGGTGGGAAAATTCCTAGGATTTATGGTGTCCCAAAGGGGAATCGAGGCAAACCCGGACAAGATTCGGGCCATTATGGAGATGGCGCCACCAAGGAATGTGAAGGAGGTGCAAAGCCTCAACGGAAAAATAGCGGCACTAAATAGGTTCGTGTCAAGGGAGACGGACAAATGTTTGCCCTTCTTCCGCACGCTGAAGAGATCGTTCGAGTGGACTGCCGAATGCTAGCAAGCATTTGAGGAATTGAAAGCTTATCTCTCCTCCCCACCACTGCTAAGCCCATCACAGCCAGGAGAAGAGCTTTTCCTCTATCTAGCCGTCTCCCCCGCAACCATCAACGCTGCCTTAGTCAGAGAAGAAGAAAAAGTACAAAAACCTGTATACTACGCGAGCCGAGCGCTTCGCGGTGCTGAAGAAAGATACCCGCCTATGGAAAAACTTGCCTTTGCATTAGTTACGGCGGCCCGCAAGCTCAAACCGTACTTTCAAGCCCATACGGTGAACGTCTTAACCGACAAGCCCTTGCGACGGGCAATGAGCAATCCTGAGGCTGCGGGTTGACTAGCCTTATGGGCTATAGAGTTGAGCGAATTTGATATTCAATACCGCCCACGAACCGCCATCAAAGGGCAGATCGTCGCAGACTTCATAGCAGAATTCACTCATGACAAAGACAAGGGGGCAGAGGAGTCCCCTCATTGGAGCATATATACGGACAGGTCATCAAACAGACAAGCCGGAGGGGCCGGAATCGTGTTACTATCGCCCGAAGGAGATACAGTCGAATGTATGGTCCGTCTCGACTTCCCTGCTACAAACAATGAATCAGAGTATGAAGCATTAATAGCAGGACTCGACCTCGCCAAAGCAGCAGGAGTCGCGAGGGCAATCGTTTACTGCGACTTTCTGGTCATTACTAACCAAATAAATGGAGACTACGAGTGCAAGGGCGAAAGGATGAAGAGGTACCTTGATCAAGCAAGGGCAAGAGTAGATGACCTAGAAGCCAAAATCGTCCAAATCCCCAGAGGAAAAAATGAGCAAGCCGAACGTCTTGCCAAAGCCACTTCAGTAGAACATATGATTGTACCCGGTAATGTACTCTCTTTCGTTCAGCTTTCTCCGCTAATAGATTTCGGTGACATAGAGGAGATAGGTTCTGGAAGTAATTGGATGACACCGTTAGTTTCATACTTAAAAAACGGGGTCTTACCAGATAGGAAGGAGGCGGCAAGAAAGCTGAAGGTCCAGGCGGCTAGATTCGTCTTGATAAGGGATATCCTGTACAAAAGAGGTTTCTCCCGTCCATACCTGAGATGCTTGGGTACGGAAGAGGCGGACTACGTCATGAGGGAGATACACGAGGGGATTTGCGGGAACCATTCTGGGTCAAGATCATTGGTACACAAGCTTGTGCAAGCAGGGTATTATTGGCCCACCATGCAGAAGGACGTAGAGGCTCAGCAAATGTCAGAGGTTCAGCAACTTCATCAAGCAACCGTCCGAAGAATTGACCCCATTGACGGCACCTTGGCCATTCGCTCAATGGGGACTGGACATCATGGGCCCATTCCCAACAGCGGTCAGGCAGTTAAAGTTTCTGGTAGTTGGCATAGACTATTTCACTAAATGGATAGAAGCAGAAGCCTTAGCCACAATCACAGAGAAAAGCATCTGGAGCTTTGTATGGAGAAATATAATATGCAAGTATGGGATACCCAGAGTACTGGTCTCTGACAACGGCAAGCAATTCGACAACAGCGCGTTCAGAGATTTCTGTTCAGAACTAGGAATCAAGAACCACTACTCGTCACCCGCGCACCCACAGGCTAATGGGCAGGTCGAAGTCACGAACCGGTCCTTGCTTAAGATAATCAAAACCCGGCTCGAGGGGGCAAAGGGTATCTGGCCAGACGAGTTACCAAGCGTTCTGTGGGCTTACCGGACTACAGCAAGAACCCCCACTGGAGAAACACCATTTCGTCTAGCATACGGAAGCGAAGCTGTCATTCCCGCAGAAGTGGGTCTCACAAGCTATCGGGTAGGGAACTACGACATGGATGAGAATGAGAAGGCCATGCGCCTTTTGCTCGACCTAGTGGACGAAGTCAGAGCAACAGGGGAGCAGAGGTTGGCGCGTTATCAGAATCTCATGGCAAAACACTACAACACTAAAGTAAAGCCTAGGGACTTTCAGGTCGGCGATCTTGTACTACGGAAAGTAATGGGCACTGCTAGAGATCCTTCGCAAGGAAAGCTCGGCCCCAACTGGGAAGGACCCTACAGAATCACGTCATGGTAGAGGAAGGGGACCTACCACCTCAAGACAATGGACGGACAGAAGCTGCAACACCCATGGAACACGGAGCATCTACGGAAATACTACCAGTAGAGAGAATATATGAAAAACAGCCATTCTTACTTAGCTTTAGCTACAATTACTAGTTTTCCTTTAATAATTTTTACTACAATGTTTTTTGCCTTTTAAGCCCAAGGGGGCAGACACTTTTCCTACAAACGTATTTTCTTTTAGAGGATTTATTCAGACACAATCGTATTTCTCTACTTAAATTCTCAAAACAGGATGGATTACCATGGGTGCGGATGACTTACATAGTCCACAAAGTGGACAGATCACCCACAAAGTGAGAAAATTTACAGTCCACAAAGTGGACGGATCACCCACAGGGTGAGAAAATTTACAGTCCACAAAGTGGACGGATCGCCCACAGGGTGAGAAAATTAACAGTCCACAAAGTGGACAGATCACCCACAGGGTGAGAAAATTTACAGTCCACAAAGTGGATGGATCACCCACAGGGTGAGAAAATTTACAAAGTCCACAAAGTGGACGGATCACCCTCAGGGTGAGAAAATTTACAAAGTCCACAAAATGGACGGATCACCCACAGGGTGAGAAAATTGACAGTCCACAAAGTGGACGGATCACTCACAGAGTAAGAAAATTGACAGTCCACAAAGTGGACGGATCACCCACATGGTGAGAATTGACAGTCCACAAAGTGGACGGATCGCCCACAGGGTGAGAAAATTTACAAAATCCACCGTGTGGACGAATCACCCTCAGGGTGGGAAAATTTACAGTCCACAAAGTGGACGAATCACCCACGGTGAAAATTTAGTCCACAAAGTGGACAGATCAGCGATAGCGTGTAAATATTTAAGTCCACAAAATGGACGGGTCATCGATAGTGTGAAAATTTGTAAATAAAGTGGATGGATCACCTTCATGGTTAGAAAGTTCAGTCCCCAAAGCGGACGGATCACTCGTAGGGTGGATAGAAACGCAAGTCCATAGATAGACGGGTAAAAAATAAAAACCCACAAAAACTTCGACGGACAGTCTGGTCCGGTGAACTACAAGCCCATGAAACGTGCATGTATCTACTATAAAAGGACGGATACAAACCCGTCAACTTCTGGAATCACCGAGCTTGGTGAGAATTTCGAAATAGTAGACGGGTAAAAATCAAGGACGAATATTCATGCAACATTCAAAATGACAAGAAATAATAAAACAGGCATAAAAATTAAGGAATAAAACTTTGACGAATAAAAACCCTTGAAGGGTAATTGTTTGATACACAAAATAAAGGACAGATTGTTCCCAAAAAATTGACGGATAAACTAAGTGCTTTCTACATTTTGGGGTCGGCATCTTGGGGATTCTTTGCTGGAGCTGACTCTCCGTCTCCTTGAGCCGCATTCTCCTTAAATAGATCGTCCGTGTTTTTCGAGGCGACGGGCAAGGCAGACGGCTGACCCTAATCCTCAACAGTTATCATGGACACGTCTAGGTCAGGGTAGGTTTTCTTAACTTGACGGAGGGCATCGTCAAATCCTTGAAGGAATGAGTCACCTAGTTCGGCCAACAAAGCGTTAGAGTCATGGTATTGACAGACCGCTGTCTCGTTAGCCTGACGGAGACTTTTCTTTAGTTCTTCTATCTCCTTATCTTTAACCGCCAAGGCCTTCCCCGCCTCATCCATCTTTTGCTCCAGCTCCTTCCTTACCTGCTCAGAAAGGTCAAACTTCTTCTCCATGGTGGACTTCCACTTGTTAAGATGACCCAGGTCTTCCTCCGTCTGCTCTGCCTTCACTCGCACACGTTCCAGAGCAGCTTCACGGTTAAGGCAGCGATCCATTAGGCCCTTCATCATGACAAGGGACTAGAACAATCAAAGTAAGAAAAGTGTTAGACAAAAAACAGGTGGAATGACAGGCAAAAGTTGACGGACAAGCTTACCTGTGCTACAGCAAAGAGACTCGTCTCCCCCATTGCCTCCGTCGAATGATTGCCCAGGTCCTCATAGTCTTCCGACGAAATAATAGACGAAAGCCTCTCCAGGGCAAATTTGGAGTCGTCTCGAAGCAGAGGAGAAGGTTTCTCCTGGCTTGTGGACGGGGCCTTCATCAAACCCTTGCCTATCCCATGTTTTATTGGGGTGATGGTCTTCACACCCGCAGCCATTAACCCTACTACGGGTTCCAGTGAGACTTTTGGTTGCTTAAGTGGACGGTCAGACTTGGACGAAGGTTTTCTCTTTATCGACGGAGCCGTTCCCATAGGAACCGGCTCGTCGGATTCCTTTCTCTTGGCAGCCTGTAATTTTATCTGAGCCCTTCTCTTCGCATTGTCCATCTTTGAAAACAATAAAAGGATGGATAAAGTTATTAATTTGAATTTAAGCCATGTGTGCAAATAAAGGTTGACGGACTTACGTCTGTGAATTTTTTCGCTGTATCTGACGGCTTCAGGTGTGGGTGCGGGACCGTCACAGTACCAGTGGATGGTGTCTGGGTTCACCAACTTCGTCCAAGTCCTTTCCTCCGGCTTGGTCTTTTGAAAAATCTTCTCCAGGAAACCAAACTCGTCGACACTAACTTGAGGACGCCGTCTACCTGAAAAAAGATGGACGGTCATAAGGATGATCATAATAAATTAAGCGAATGTAATAAAGCTTACAGATTAGGACGGATGCATACGGGACGGATCTAACACTCCCCAGGTTGTGTCAACAAGCATAAAATCCGTCTCCCCTGGGTGACTCATCCATCTGTCTCCCTCTAAGAAGAAGTAGCGACTCTTCCAGTCTCTATTTGAGTCGGGTGTTTCAAAAATAACCTTCAACAGTGGACTCCTACTGGCAAAACTATACATTCCTTTTGACCTGTCAATCTCATCTGGACGGTAGCAATGAAGAAATTCACGCACCGTCAGCCTCCTGGCACCATCTATCATAGCACCATAGAGAATCTCCATTGCTATGAAGACCCTCCAGGCATTTGGTGATATCTGGGCGACGGATAGACCCAAATAATTTAGAAGTTCTCTATGCAAGGTACTTAAAGGAAACCTAAGTCCCGCCTTCAACATCTGTTCGTACACTCCGACGCCGTCTACCCCCTCATAATAACATTTCTCCGATACGTAGGGTAGACGGATTGAAATGTAGTCTGGAATTTGAAAAATGGCCCTAAATGTGCTGAAGTGTTTCTCCTTGATGACGGATGTGAATTTATGCACCGTCCACTCTGGTGACATGATGAACTCCCTAAGTCCATTAGCACCGATGACGGATCTTAATGGTTGATCCTCACCGTCATCAAAAATATTCTCTAGTTCAGCCATCTCCATATCCTCATTTGTTGAGGACGAGGAAGATGCAGACGGACTCCTCTCTTCGCACGGACTCTCTTGTTCTTTATGACCGGACGGGTATACTTCCTCGTAATCCGCCCCATCACGAACTACCGACTAATTACTTGACGCACTAGACATTGCCTACAAGTGACGACAAAACCTAAGACAGACGGATCTAGAAGCGATGACAGGGATGTATGAAATTCTAAATAAACGAAAAGCACAAATGAAAGACTTGTAAAATCATAATAAGTACTCACTAAGTCTGAGTTACTGAAAGTCGACGGTTGTATAGATGACGGGTGCAGATATTCAACGGAAGGCTGTCTGACAAGGGTGACAATCTCGCTCTGACAATGCGTTTTGGCTAAAAAGTGGAGAAATGAGAGAAGAGAAGTGTAATATATATAGGTAAAATGCACGGAAGACGAAGCGACGCTTCGATCCGGGACAAAATCCAATCAAAACATGACACGTGTCGTACCTCATAAATACATGACCACCTGTCAACAAATGATTGCAGTTATCGTCGTCTGCCCAGGAAACCGTCAAAGAACATTCAACCGTCAAACCCAAAAGATTATTTTATCGTCACCCTAGTAGTCCGTCCACTATTTTCATGACGGACTATAGGGTGAAGGGGGCAGCTGAAGGTGTAAAAATTAGTCATGACGGACCTCCTTGATGGGCTTGACGGATCTTAGCCCATGGGCCGAGAATGGGTAAGCCTAGGGGATGGCAGGAACCCTAACTTAAACTACTTGTCACACACGCCAGAACTCCAGAAGATACACGTGTTAATGAAGGATCTTTTCTACAAGGAAATAACTTGTCCATCACGTTTGGGATTACTCAAGAGAATTCCTATGAGGAAAAGACTTCTACGTCAAGGAAGAGAGTCCACCCTTCTACTACTATAAAAGCCTCAATACCCTCACAAATCGAGGTACACATAATTTACCCTCTCTAGCACTCTAGAGTTGTGAGAATAGTTCTAACTTAACCTTCGGAGGGTATTTGGCCGGCACCACACCGGCGCTCTCTGCTAGGTCTTCTTTCTTTGTGCAGGTGCTGTTCCGAGCGTGCGAGGACCGTGTGGCTTATTGGTGATTTATTCGGCATCATCAATGATAATTATGTTAGGCAGTCAAGCTTTCCTAGCTAAGATAATGTCTTTTATACTATATAATATACGGATTAAAAAGTTTGCAGCGGTGGGTAGAAAGGAACACTGCATCACATAGAAATGTAAACATCAGGTATTGAATCGAAACGTTTGAAAGAATGATATTATGCATTGTGATCATTGTGATCCTGATCCCAGATTAATACTAAAATGATATTATTAGTAACATGATCCGTGTTCTATTTTAGACCTTTGACCAAATGTAGCACATAACCTAAGAAAAGAAGTACCACAACATTTTTTTTTTGGTAGAACTCATTTAAGATAGAAATTATCTAATAAATTTTAAAAAATCTTCCAATTTCTTGAAAGACAAGGTTGCTTGAATGTCAAGGGAAAGACAATGTGTGCTTGGCATTTAAAAAACATTGTGGTTATTGCCGAACAAGCACTGAAGAGGAAACAAAAAAAATGTGACTTTAAACAACTAATGTATTCACACCTGATTGGCTTCATTCAGAGTGTATATATATATATATTATCTTTTGAATTCAATCCGAGATCGCATTTATCACCTTTGCCTCCCCTTAAATATTTCACCCTCTACTTAACCAAATGAGGCTTCAAAACACCAATCTTTGTGAACTTTGGTGCAAAAACTATCTTGTGATTCTTCTCCTTTCCATGAACCTATTATGGTTCCAACCTACTACTGTTGCCAGTGCATTAGGAAATGAGACTGATCGCTTGGCTTTGTTCAAAATTAAAGAATCAATAACCAATGATCCACATGAAGTTATGAGCTCATGGAATGACTCAATTCACTTCTGCAACTGGCAAGGTGTTACATGCAGCCTAAGGCATCAACGAGTCACCACCTTGAACCTAAAATGGAATAACTTGGGTGGGTCTATTCACCTTACATTGGCAACCTAACCTTTCTAAGGTTCATTTACCTTCACAACAATGGCTTCACGGGTAACATAACACAGGAAGTTGGCCATTTGTTTCGACTGCAACATCTCAACCTTACTCCTAACAAGTTAGGAGGAGAAATTCCAGTCAACTTGAGCTGCTGCTCTGAACTCGAGATTGTCGACTTCACAGTATACAGTCTTATTGGTCAAAATAATCAGAGCTTGGATCTTTGGCTAAGCTTATTGTGCTTAATCTTGGTGTAAATAATCTGTCTGGAGGAATACCGCCTTACTTGAGGAATCTTGTTGGAAAATCTTGTTTTGTATCTCATACAAAGTGGTTAGGCCTAACACTCTGAATAACCAAACCCATTAAACTTATCTCAAGGGAATATTTTATATCTCCGTTAAAAGATTATGAATTCCATCTTAAGAATATATGTTCCATCAACACTAAATGTGGCTGCTCAACATACTGAGGTTTTGATCATGACTTTAGATCTCACGCCTAATATATTAAAGTAACCTACACCTCATGATCAGATCCATTATTCTCTCAGGATTAAGAGTTCATGCAAATAGAAATCGTGAGATTTATTATTCAAGGACATTGGAAGAGGAATTGTCCAAAATTCAAGGCTGCCAATAATAAGGGTATGAAAAGTTCATTCCTCCTTGAAATATGTTTAGTACAAAATCCCACAAATTCCTGGTGTGTGGATTCAGGTTGTAGTAATCATATCTGCAATTCTTTGCAGGGGTTCCAGGAGACCAGAAAGCTTAATGAAGGGGAATTGTTTCTTACTTTGGATGATGGGAGCAGGATTCCGGTTGTAGCTGTTGGAGTTGTTAATTTATGCTTTAAGTCTAGGGTTTTAATATTGCAAGACTGTCTATATGTACTTAATGTTCGTAGGAATTTAATTTCTGCCACTTATTTAGGTAAACATGGATATTGTGTTATCCTTAAAGACAATGTTGTAATAAAGAAGGGTAAAGTGTTTATCAGTTCTAGCAATATTGTGGATGGTCTTTATATTTTAACTCCTGATAAGCATGAATTATATAATTATGAATTAGATAATGACTTTCATGTAAAATCATTAAAGAGAAAGTTTCCTTCTACTAATGAAACATATCTTTGGCACTTGCGTTTGGGTCATATTAATCCAAATAGAATTCAAAGACTGATCAAAGATGGACTCTTAGAGCCATTGGATTTTGATGAATTTCCAGTTTGTGAATCTTGTTTGGAAGGCAAAATGACCAAACAACCTTTTAATGCAAAAGGTAGAAGAGCCCAAGAGTTGCTTGAATTAGTTCATACGGATGTATGTGGTCCTATGTCAACCTAAGCAAAAGAAGGTTATCAGTACTTCATCACTTTTACCGATGATTACTCAAGATATGGTTATGTGTACCTAATGAAACGGAAGTCGGAAGCCTTTGAAAAGTTCAAAGAGTTTAAGGCTGAAGTTGAGAATCAATTAGGTAAACACATAAAGGCCATTCGATCTGATCGTGGTGGCGAATAACTTCTTGGGGATTTCAAGGATTACTTAACTCAAAATGGGATTTTATCCCAATTGACTGCATCTGGAACTCCCCAACAGAATGGTGTAGCAGAAAGAAGGAATAGGACTCTTTTAGAAATGGTTAGGTCCATGATGAGTTACTCAACTATACCGATTTCTTTTTAGGGTTATGCCTTAAATACAACAATACATCTTTTGAATTTAGTTCCATCAAAATCTGTTCTCAAAACACCCATGGAATTGTGGAGTGGGTGTAAGCCTAGTATGAAATATCTCCTTATTTAGGGTTGTCCAGTACATGTGTTGAAAGGGAAGCCTAATAAATTGGAACCAAAATCAGAAGTGTGTTTGCTTGTAGGTTATCTAAAAGAAACTAGGAGTTATTTATTCTATAGTCGTAAGGATAACAAAGTGTTTGTTAGTACAAATGCCAAATTCTTGGAAAATGACTATATGAATAACTATACTCCTAGAAGTACAGTTGTGTTGGCTGAAATGAATGAATCTGTAAATGATATTCTTTGATTCTAAAATTCAATCACATGTTATACAAGCATGAGATGAAAGCTTGGCTCTAATAACAATTGTTGGAAAACCAGGTTTGTATCTCATACAAAACACACAGCGGAAGCAACAAACATGGATCTATTTCATTCATGATTGATAACGTGCACTATGTAAATTTCAGAATTTAAGAACAAGATAGCGTACCTTGGTGTGGTGAAATTCAAAACAAAAGATTAGAAGTACTTGGGAACACTTTTAATCTTCACTCCAATTTCACTTTACGCCCAAGAAGTGTGGTCTCTCAATCAGTTTCTAAGGGAGAATAATCGAGTGGCTTCACTCACATATGCACACCATTTCACAATGATGTCTCTCTCTTAAAAATAAAATTTTGTATTTTTCTCCCTTTATAAAGAACTGATTATCTAATTGGGTTGGCCTATTGGGCCTTTCCAATTGGACTTTAGTGTGTGGCTTGGAGTAGGACCAAAAGGGACCAATAAGACACTAGCTCCAATGGGTCTTGGGCTTTTCTGTCAACTCTTGACAAGTCCAAAGTTACCATTAATTATATTTAATACAACTATATAAATATAATTGCACTCTAGGCCTTATTAATAAATTATGTCCCAAGACTTTATTATACATGCAACCCCTTCATAAAATATTCGTTGTAATACAAAGTCATGAATGTAGACTACCACTTTGAAGATTACTACATCTTAATCCTTGAGTACCCGGTTTAATTCTTTAAGTTATTCATCATATATTTATGAAATCCAATTTCATAAATATATACTTTAGTAATTTCTTACTAAATTGGTTAGGCCTAACTCTCTGAATAATTGAACCCATTAAACTTATCTCAAGGGAATATTTTATATCTTCGTTAAGAGACTATGAATTTCATCTTGAGAATATATGTTCTATCAACACTAAATGTGGCTACCCAACATACTAAGGTTTTGACCGTTACTTTAGATCTCACTCTTGATATATCAAAGCAACCTACACTCCATGATCAGGTCCATTATTCTCTTAAGATTAAGAGTTCATGCAAATAGAAGTCATGAGATTTATTATTCATTTGACAGTCGTTAGGAGAATAATAAATCTTACAGTGGTCTAGTTCAATATGTCTTAACTCTTAAAACATATCAACATATCAACTAGAGGTCTCCACTTCCATGATTAAGACAAATCATCTTAGTTGATATGTTATAGTCTTCGCAAATGAAATGCCCAATTTCATCACTGACTACAAACCAAAACTCCAAATTTACAAAAAACTTGTGATTTATATCTTCTATGACTAAATCACACAAATCACATACTATGCATCTCATGGACTATATGATAATGTCCGAATATTCATGTTACCATTATTTTAGATAATAATAAAGAAACTTTATTAATCACAACATTAAGTCATACATAATGTCATACATAATAACATACATAATATCATACATAGCATCTTACAATAGGATTTAAGGGAACTAATCCCAATAGATCTTTCATCACTCACAGCTTTATCAATAGCCTATAATAATATTACAGGAACAATTCCAGATGAAATAGGTCGCCTGAAAAACTTATCAATCTTCACAACCTCTTCAAATAAATTGACTGGGACGGTTCCTCCCCCCCTTTATAATATGTCATCACTCACTATCATCTCAATTTCACAAAACCAACTTAATGGCACTCTTCCAGCCAACATAGGCTTTACTCTTCCAAATCTCAAAATATTTGGCATTGGTATCAATGAGTTCTCTGGGCTTGTTAGGTTCTAAAAGTTTAGAATAATTGGCAAACCGTAAACACAAACTTGTCTAGGTATAGATCTTAGAGTCTATAGAGTTTTTAAACAATGCTTAAGGTACTATAAGTTAGAATACAAGAACATTCAAGTTGCAAAAAGGAGAGTTCAAATTCTATGAAGCTCGACCGATCGAAAATTAGATCCGACCGATCGAAAATATCAAAAAATCAGATTCTATAGAATTTTAATTAAGCCCAACTGCTCATTAAGCTCATTAAGTTATTAGGGTTTTAGATCTAATTCTCCTAGTATATAAAGGAAACCCTAAGCCACATTTTGAAAAGACTTTGGAGGTGCTCTTGTGAGATCTAAAAGGTATTGTGCCTTCCTCTTTCAAAGTCACTACCGGAAATCATCCTCATATCATTAGAATTGGTAGATCTGAAGTTGTTGCAACAAGATCAATAACCGTTGATGATCTAAACCTTCAAGGGTGGTCTTGGAGTCACAAACTAAAGAGTTTGTGTTGCTAAACCTTTGAATGAGATCTCAAAGTCACAAGTGTGAGTGTTTATGTGGTACAAATCTAAGAAAGAAGGAGTCCATGGATTCGGAGCTTGCACGTGGTCGTGTCAGTAAGTTACTACTGGAGGTAGCAATAGATTTAAGGTTAAATTTGATTGTAAAAATTTCGATTCTCTATAATGGATTTGTTTTACCTTGAGAATTGTTAGGTCAAATCCTCCCTAGGTTTTTACCTTTGTAAAGTTGTGATTTCCAACTAGTCTTTGTTGGCTTTAATTCTGTGCCAAATTTGATTGTAATTTCTTCAATCATTTCCCAGTATTTATGTGGGTTTATTTGTAAGGGATGAGTGTGTGAGATTGGTGAAGAATCAAGCTTCAAAGATGAATTGGTGCAGCTCACGACTAGCTCGCAAGAAGCTCGCGAGAAGAGTAACTCGCAAAAAGGCCACGTGTGAAGCATATGACTGGAAAGTTTAAGAGTCACGCCAGGCTATCAAGTTTGCGAGTGTTTCGCGAGAAGGGCCATCCCGCGAGGTACCCGTAAAACTCTCTGTTTGAAAAAAATATAAAGTGCCTTACCAAATTCTTTATCCACACTATATATACTCTCATTACCCATAAATTGTAAGGAGTGCTTTTCAGAGAAAAAAAACCCTAGCAAATACACTTAAGAGTTAATTAGAGATTGTCATACCCATAATCATCTATACATTTCCTTGTGGTTTTCCTCTACTCCTACCTTTCCATCTCTAGATCCTTGAAATGTTCTTAGACCAAACACTTACCACACCTAGTCTGAGTGTTAAGCGAGATTTTGGTGCTGTTGAGAAGCATTGGAAGGAGCCATTTAGTGGTGGATGCAATTAGGCTGAATTGTGGGATTCAGAAAGCTAGAGAAGACAAGACTCTGTGAAGTCCGTTGGTAGCAGGAGCTTGAAGGGCTCAAGTACATGTGGTAGACTAGGCTTGGAGGGTCTTTTGTTATTCGTGTACTCCAACTTTATTATTTAGTAGATTGATTTCGACTTGGAGGGTCGTGGAGAGGTTTTTCGCCGAGTTCTTCAATTTCCTCTTCGAAAACACGTCTCGGTGTTCTCTTGTATTTACATCTCTCTTCCCTACTCTTTAAGCTTGCTATTTATTGTTTATTGTGGTTGGATATGGGTTAGAGTAGAGTTATCTGTTCATTGCTCATATTTACTCTTATTCTGCACTTTGTTTAAGTTAGAGTAAAAGCAATCTAGCCGTAATTTTTAATTAGAGGTCCAAACAAGCTCATGTGTTTTCACACAAATCTGAGCTTTCAATTGGTATCAAAGAGGGTACACTTGACAGATTTCAATATCCTTGTGTGATCCAAGACCCCATTTGAGATGGATAGAACTTAATCGCTCAACACACCTCTTTACTTTGATGGGAGTAATTATGTTTTTTGGAAAGTATGTATGCATGCTTTTCTATGCGCTATTGATAAGACCGTTTGGGATTCCGTTGAGAATGGGTGGGTGAGACCCACAATAGCCAAAGCTAAATGGAATAAGGCTACTCTTGTTTTGTCAAACGCCAATTACAACACTATTAATGCTATTTTTATGGTGTTTCTACTGATGAATTCCATAGGATTTCTCATGTGAAGATCGCCAAAGAGGCGTGGACCATTCTTGAGATCACCTATGAAGGAACCAAGAAGGTTAAGGACACCAAGCTTCAAATGCTCACTACTCGATTTGAGAAAGTGAAAATGAGTGACGATGAGTCATTTGATTCCTTTTATGGGAGACTCAATGAGATTGTGATTGCTAAGCTCAATCTTGGAGAGAAGATTGTAGACGCCAAAGTGGTGACAAAGATTTTAAGATCCTTACCCGAAAGTTTCTAGGCTAAGGTCATCGCCATTGAGGAAAGCGAAGATTTGGACGAGATCAATATTTAAGAGCTTGTTGGCTCTCTTCAAACCTATGAGCTTGGACTGCCCTCTCACAATTCTAGCAAATCACTTGCTCTCAAAACCATAAATGAGAGAACTGGTGATTCCTCCGTTGAAGATGATGTTAAAAATGAGGTGGCGTTCCTTGGAAAGAACTTCTAGAAATTTCTCAAGATGAAGAAAAATGGGAAGTCATTTGGCAAAAGAAAATTCTCATCCTCCAAAAATGACAAGAGAGACTTCAAGAAGAAGGATGGGAAAGACTCATCATCAACCCAAGAAATCGTGTGCTATGAATGCAATAGCCATGGGCATTTAAAGAAAGAATGTCCAAACTATTTGAGAGGAAAGGGTAAAGTGCTACTACCCTTAGTGACTCGGAGAGCTCAAACTCCAATGCGGAAGGAGAATGTGATAGTGATGGAAACTATTCAGCTTTCATGGCAATTACCACAGTTGATTCTAAGGATGATTTAAGCAATTTGGTTGATGAACTTGGTGTACATTCTGAAGGCGAAGAAGTTGATCTTTTGGACGATGAGGATAAGTACCTCAATGAGGTTGTCCACATTGGCAGGGGAAAAATAAAAGAAACAACTGGGAGGGAAAAAAAGAAAAGAAAAAAGAAACATTGTCACGTTGGCAGATATGAGCATTTTGGTCCAAAATTTTTAGTCCCACTTTTACTTTTACTTATTTTAAGGAGATTGAGTTTTGGTGGGTCAGAGAAAATACAGTGGGCCTTACAATTTTTTTCTCCCTCTCTCTTCCAACCAAACACCCCTCCCACCCATTTTCTCATGTACTTTCCACTCCTCATTTTCCATCCTCCCCAAAATCAACCTAACCAAACATTCTGATGAGGATAATTTTTGATTGAATGACATGAGGTGTCAAACCTTCATCGTGTGCCAAACTTCCCCGTCTAATCATCGGCCTTATACCCAAATTGATCCTAAAGGGATGACCGACCCCATGGGCCATCAGGTTGGGTTAATGATCCATCCCCCAATCCTGATGACCCATCAACTTAGGGTTTCCTATGGAACTTGCGTGGGGTCCACTCATATGTCCTTACATGGAAATTACTTGCACATCACGACAAAAAATCCTACTGCACAATCAGATCTCTTATATATGGGAAGGTGATCCCAAATATCTTGGGATCCTTATATCAAGGAATTTGGGTCAGCTCTCCACTACTATATAAACCATAAACCTAAACATTCTTGGGGTAGGTGAATTCTCCCTAGCCCTTGCACTCTTGAGTTCTTGGAGATTCTTCTATCACTGACTTAACCTTTAGAGGGCCTTTGGCCGGCATCCCACTGATACTCTCTGATTGGTTCTTCTCTTTTCTTCTTCAGGTACACCCGTTGGCACATATGTGGATGATCAACTCACTACAATTTTTGTGCATCATCAGTTTGCGCCATCTGTGGGAATGAGTGATAAGTCATATTGCCATTTCAAGGTCAAAGAGTTGTATGGTCTTTACACAATCAATGGCCACCACCAACCAAGAGACCAGAAACTCGTCCAATGTATTGGAAGGACAAATACAAACCCTTGTCGCAGTAATTGAATGGCTCACTCAGCGAAACCATGAGTTGGAACAATAGTTGGAGCAGTGACAGGATAGGGATGAACGCGACAACAATCGCCCCCCAACGAACAATCACCAAGAAAGGGATGACCAAGAAGAAAGCAATGCCATCAGTAGACGGGACCAACAGGATACCAGTCGTCCCTCCGAGCTAGAAGTCGGCGTGTTGCACATGGTGCAAGAGATGCAGATGATGAAAGAGAAGATGGATATGATGATGAGTGGTCAGTTATCCACTAGCTTGGACAAACTAGTCCATCATACCGATTCTCCCTTCACTAAACCGGTCATATCCTTCCCCCTTCTAGCCAAGTTCAAAATGCCACTAGTGGAAGAATAAGATGGGTCTAAAGACCTTGTCGACCACCTGAAGTCGTTCAAAACCCTCATGCAACTTGCAAAGGATCCCGGACAAGATCATGTGCAGAACCTTCCCCATTACACTCAAAGGATCAGCCCGAGTGTGGTTCAGCAAGATAGCCTTCAATTCCATTTCAACCTTCAAGGAATTAAGTGGGCTCTTCGTCACACATTTCATTGGGGATCAGTGATACAAGAGGTCCTTGGCAAGACTCCTGAATGTCAAACAGCGCGATGACGAGAGCTTGAGGTCATATGTCACTCGGTTTAATAAGGAGGCACTACTGATCGACGATGCTGATGATAAAGTCCTAGTCACAACCTTTACCAAAGGATTTTGATCCGGAAAGTTCTTCTTCTCTATTTACAAGAACGATCCGAAGACCATGGCTGACATGCTATAACGAGCCACGAAGTACATGAATGCCGAGAATGTTGTGATTGCCAGAAGAGGCGGGCTGAAGAAGAAGGAAAAGCAAGACAATCCTTGTTCAGACAATGGAAGAAAGGAAGCCCAAACGAGTGATAGGAGTGATGATTGAAGGTCAAGGCCCCCGTCGAGACGAATCACCAACTTCACTCCACTTAATGCTCTACTCGATCAAGTCTTGATGCAGATTAGGGACGACCTTGCCTTGACTTGACCCAATAAGTTAAAGAGCAACCTAATCAAAAGGTCGAGGAATAAGTATTGTCGCTTCCACCGTAACCATGGGCAAGACATCTCTGATTACTATGACCTAAAGCAACAGATAGAAGCCCTCATTAGACAAGGAAAATTGCAACAGTTTATAGGGCGAGAAAGAGCAGGAGAAAACCTACCAAAGGACCAAGAGACGAACTGGCGAGTCGAGGAACGACCCAGGGCCCCACTTGGAAAATAAGAGTTATCTTCGGGGGGAGCACAATGGTTGGGTCCTCACGGAAGGTGAGGAAGACGTACCTATGGATGGTGCAAAATGTCCAGCTCACCGATTGTCTACCCAAGCTTATTCAGATGGATGAACCGATGATCAGATTCACTGAGGAGGATGCCAGACAACTCCACCACCCCATGACGATGCGTTTGTAATCAATCTGACCATAGTAGACTTCAATACCCAATGAGTCCTAGTGGACAATGGAAGCTCAGCCGACATCCTCTACTATCCGGCCTTCCAACAGATGAGGATTGATAGGAAACAACTCATGTCTGTTGGATCCATCACATTGCCAGTCACCATCGGCACTTATCCCCAACAGATCACCAAGGAAGTCACCTTCTTGGTAGTGGATTGCTCGTTAGCCTACAATTCCATCATCGGGTGACCAACGCTAAATGTATGGAGGGCAGCCACATCCATATATCACCTACTATTGAAGTTGCCTATGGAGTGTGGAATAGGAGAGGCCTACAAAGATTAGATGGCAGCCCGAGAATGCTATGTAGCCATGCTGGAGATGGATGAACAAATGACTACCATGAACATTGAGGAACGATGAGTGAATGTAGAACTGACAGAGGGATTGGAAACCGTCTCCCTGGATGAAGAGCACGTAGATAGGATCACTCGCATCACCATGCAAGCAAGCCCTTCGGTCTAAAACGGGCTGATTCTTTTCCTACGGGACAACCTGGACATCTTTGTTTGGAGCTATGAGGATATGCCTAGGATCGATCCAAAGATCATAGTTCATCAGCTCAACATCTCCCCATCCTTTCCACCCATCTGACAAAGAAAAAGGGCCATTGCATAGGAAAAGGACAAGGCCATAGCCGAAGATGTTCATAAGCTGTTGGACATAGGCTTCATTAGAGAGGTCTACTACCTCGAATGGTTGGCCAACATGTTAATGATTAAGAAGGCAAATGGGAAGTGGAGGATGTGTGTGGACTTCACTGACCTAAACAAAGCCTGCCTGAAGGACAGCTACCCTCTCTCATGGATTGACCTCCTTGTAGACTTATTGGCTAAAACCAATTGTTGTTCTTCATGCATCCTTTGTCTAGTTGCAACCAGATCAAGCTTGAGGAGTCCGATCAAGAGAAGACGTCGTTCGTCACAAGCCAAGGCCTTTTCTGCTACAAGGTCGTGCCATTCGGATTGAAGAATGCAGGGGTAACGTACCAAAAGCTCGTTAACAAGATGTTCTTCCGACAGATCGAACAGAATGTCGAGGTATACGTGGATGATATGTTAGTAAAAAGAAAGAAAAAGGAAAACTACTTGAATGATCTTAGGGAAACGTTCTAAACTATTCGCCTCTATGGTGTGAAGCTTAATCCCAACAAATGTGTGTTCAGAGTATCATCGAGAAAGTTCCTTGGCTTCATGGTATCCCAACGGGGTGTCAAAGCTAACCTCAATAAGATCCAAGCAATCCTAGAGATGAGCCCTTCGAAGAACATCAAAGAGGTATAGAGCCTAAATGGAAGAGTCGTGGCATTCAAATCCTAAGTCCTACCTATGGGATGGACCGACGATCAAGGATACCATCGAGCATTTGATCCTTATCAAAACTCAAAGTCCTACCTAAAGGATAAAATCGATGATCAAGGAAGTCCTCGGACACTTAATCTATGTAAGTTCTAAACCCTACCCAAAAGGTAAACCGATGACTCAAATAAAAGAGGGTTGGATTGGAATAACCAACGAATCGTGACTTTCTTAAGTGCTCAACACTCTAAGATAACCCCTCCAAACCGACGAGTAAACAAACACTAATTTGATATAAGGAAAACCAACAAATATGAACACTTGCATACAAAACGCAAAAGAATAATCACTACAAAGTAAACAGAACATGTTATGAAATTACTGAAAGATGCATGTGTCAAACCAAAACAAAGGGAAATAGTAACTTAAGCCCAAAATAGGGCACCATCATTGTTTTTAAGCTACAAATTGAAGACTAAAAAAGAAGAAAACATACAAGAATTTTTTTTTTTTTTTTCTAAGGATCTATGGAGGGGGTTATTGGCTTGCTCTTGAGGGTTTATGAGGTCGTCAACCACATCGCTAGGTCCATTGGTCACCAGCACCTCATCATTAGTCTCCACGTCGTCGGGAATAGGCTTGGCAGCTGGAGTCATTGGGGCACTAAGCTTGATCTGGATCTAAGAGAAGCCTAAATCTGGGAACATAAGGACAGCTTGCTTGTGGAAGGCCTCGAAGCCTTCCCCATAGTAACCCCCCATTTCATTAATATATGGTTGGGACACTTGGTTCTCCTCAATGGCCTTCTCCTTCACTTTGTCCATGTGCTCATGAAGCGCAGCCACCTTAGACTTCAAATTGCCATTCTCTTTCATCAGCTTGTCGGCCTAGTGAGTCATCCCACTGATCTTGGCCTTCAAATCAATCACCTCCTGGCCGCAGGTCTGAGAAGATTTCTTGAACTTCTTCAAAGCATCTACTTCGGACTCTAGACGATCCATTAGGCACTTAATCGACTCCTCATGAGAAGCATAGTGGATTTGCAAAGCTCGTATCCTCACCAAACCCTGATAGAAAAGGGACGAATCTATGTCAAAAAGAGACGAATAAAATAAAAGGGCTGAAAAGGGATGAAAGTACTTGAAAAGGGGACGAATGGAATGAAAATACAGCATACCCTCATCATGTCATGGAGACCAAAGTCACCCAAAGGGTCAGTCTCATGCTCCAAGCACTCATCCAGATCAGCATCCCGGATGATGGAACGGGTAGTGTCCACTGCATACCCCTTATCCTTCACCAACAAAGGAAGAGGAAAAAGGGCGACGGGGCCTTGGGAAGTCATTAGACCTTTCTTAACCCCGTGGTGAGGAGCGTCGGCAACAACCTTGTATGTCTCTAGACGAGTGGAGGAACCACTAGCACCTTTTCCTGACGATTGAAGATCGGAAGAGTACTTCCTCTTTTTAGATGTATGAGGGGGCAGGGCTAATGATCCCCCACCTTGAGCCCTCAATACAACAGCCTTCTTATTCTCCTCCTGCCTGTTCTTTGCAGCTTGTTTTTTCTTCAAGGAATCCATCTCTGAAACTGACGAATAGGTTAGAAAGTGGGAGCTTCAAACTAAAACATATTAAAAGTGACAAGCAAAAGCACTTACAAACTCTCGAAACTCGATCTAGTTGTCAGCCCAATGACACACGAAATTGTAAAAGCCTTTAGATCGAGGGACCTCTTGGGGTTTGTAACAATAGAAGAACTTCTCTAAAGTTAGGGACCGATGAACCCTACTAAGCTGACCCCATAGAACCTTGACCACAATAAATATCCTCCAAGCATTGGGGGCAATATGACTAATAGATATGCCCATGTAAGTGGATAACCAACGATGCAGGGAGGATAAGGGTAAACTAAGCTCGACTATGAAGGCAATCTCATAAAAGCCCACATCCGACAATCGCCTAGTGTAACACTTCTCCCCTATATCGCCCTTCCTAATGGGCACAACGTCGGGGATTTGGAAGTGAGGCCTCAACCTGCTGAAAACTTTGTCACTCATATCAGCTAGAAAATCATGAATTGACCAGTCATCAAGAAGGACAACCTCGCTAGGATGTCACCCCGAGGAACTAGCTTCCTCAGAAGGAGGATCGAACGCTGACTCCTTATCAAAAACCAAGGAATCCTCTGACATAGACTCAAGCCTAGAATGACTGGACAAGTCATCGTCCGAACCCATACGGACTAACGTTGTACGATCACTCATCGCTTCATCCTACCCTGACGACTCATGGAGTAAGGGGCAGCTGATGAGGATAATTTTTTATTGATCAACACGGGGTGTTGAACCTTCCTTGTGTGCCAAACCTTCCTTGTCTGATCATCGGCCTTACACCCAAACTGATCTTAAAGGGATGACCTACCCCATCGGCCATCGGGTCGGGTTAATGATCCAACCCCCAATCCCGATGACCCATCACCTTAGGGTTTCCCATGGAACTTGCGTGGGGTCCACTCATATGTCCTTACATGGAAATTACTTGCACATCACGAACAAAGATCCTACCGCACAATTAGATCTTTTATATATGGGAAGGTGATCCCAAATATCTTGGGATCTTTCTCTTTATAAGGAAATTTGCCCATATCAAGGGATTCGAGTCAGCTCTCCACTACTATATAAACCACAAACCCAAACATTCTTAAGGTATGTGAATTCTCCCTGACTTTTGCACTCCTAAGTTTTTGGAGATTCTTTTACCACTAATTTAACCTTCGAGGGGTTTTTGGCTGGCACCCCACTAGTGCTATCTGATTGGTTATTCTCTTTTGTTCTTCTGGTACACCTATTGGCACATGTGTGGATGATCAACTCACTGATGATTTTTGTGCATTATCACATTCCATTAATGCTTGAAATCATTAACAGAAGAGGAAACAACTTCCAACATGCTGTCCATGCTCTCAATCTAGTAGAATATGTACATCAAGAAAGCCTCAATTGTGGATTATGTATATTTTGATTGTGTGTGTTTCAAACATTCTAATTGACCATAAACTTTTCTTCAAGCATGGGATTTATCGCAAGCTGTTGAAGGGATACGCTAATTGATCCAGCAACAAGTAATTTGTGTGTCAAATATCAAGGGTTATGATGCATTCATGTTAGTTTTACCACAGCCTAGCCATAATAGACGTTGGCAAAGTTCTCACTTGATTATCAGCCAGAAATCTCAAAGCAGTGGGCCCATTTGAGAGTAGTGTTTAAGTAATGTTATTCAGTTTTCAGTGTTGTGAAAATATATGTTTGAGTATTATTGAAATACGTATAAAAAATATTATTATTATTTAAACACTGAAAACTGTTGTTTAAACAATAGTGTCAAACAACTCCTAATCTCTCTTGATCAAAGACGATAGAGAAACAAAAATTTGCAACTTTTCATTTTTCCTGCAAAAAAAAAAGAACCCAACACAGAAACAAATTTTGCATAGAACCCATGATGTGACGGAGTAGCTTGCAAAGGACGAAGTCAGTACAGAAGACAATGCAATCCCACTTGCAGCGCTTCCATGGGACCGACATGCATTTATAGTCCAAAGTCATTTCCATGAAGTTGACGATTACGGCCTCCCAGCAGACCACAAAACTCAAAAGCCCCACAAATCGTTTCTTCTTTGAAACTCAATTCACAGATTTTTGTCAATCATTTTCTATGATGAAAGTGAGATTGGAAGCCAGTGTGATGGTGTTGGTGGACGTGCTGTTTGTTTGAAATTGGGAAATGATGCCTCATTAGGTGGAATAATTAATTGGGATTTGGAGCCCACAAATCCTGATTAAATTTAAAAAGTCTCTCTCATTCTCCTAAACCAGGAAATTACCAAGATTGACTAAATCCTGCCTAAAAATTCTATACCCTAAGAGACGCTAAATCAGTGAACCACAAATCCTGGCTTAAATTTCAAAAATTAGTGTATGGTATTGGTAGACGTGCTGTTTGTTTGAAATTGGGAAATGATGCCTCATTGGGTGGAATAATTAATTGGGATTTGGAGCCCACAAATCCTGATTAAATGTAAAAAGTCTCTCTCATTCTCCTAAACCAGGAAATTTCCAAGATTGACTAAATCCTGCCTAAAAATTCTATACCCTAAGAGATGCTAAATCAGTGAACCACACAAATCCTGGCTTAAATTTAAAAAATCTATCTCCTTCACCAATCTATGAAATTTTCATATTAAAATTTTAAAAAATTTGTGTCTATTTTAACATAAGAACATACTTTTTTATTTATTATTTATTTTACATACTCACTTTTCAAAACATATCACATCAAATTATCTATTTTAGACTATATTTCATTAAAATATCAATTTTTAAAAATTGTTCATTTGTATTCACACATAATAACTATCATTCATTCTCTTTTTCATCCTCAGGATACGTAAACAATGAATAAAAATCAACTATGTATTTTTACACAATTTTGCATGCCTTGATATGAGTGAATTTTGCGCTTAATTGACTAAAATGTGGTAATTTTTCTATTATATAAGCACTGATGCGAGTGCTCAAGATGAACAAAACTTGCCTAAAAATTCTTTACCTAATCATACCGTAGTGAATGAGATCATATTTCACACATAATTATTAATCCTGTTGTGAAAATACACCCACTAACGCAAGATTAAAGAAGAGAAGAAAAACAATAAACACAAGGATTTAGACCCAATCCCCAAATACACCCTTGGCTTTTGGCTCTCTCACACTAAGAATAGAGCACCTTATTGTATTTGCAATAGTCTTATAATACAACTCTTTCTCACTCAATATACTATTGCGGCACATCACATAGTATATATACAATAGGCTAAGTCGGCTACAACAAGTCCTAAACCCACTAGGACTTTATTTGCAAGTCTTTCACGTCTAGCACAAGGAGTTAAGACTCCTTGCAAGACACATTCAAGTAATATTGACCAAATAAAGCCACCGACTCAACAGATCCATTCACTGGCTACACTTGAATTGACAAGTTTATTATCTGTCGTTCATTACATTGCATCAAGGGTAATTATTTCACACATAATCATTGACTCATTGTGAGTTACGTTCACACATTCTAAAGAAAACATTTTTTTATAATTGACTTGGCAAATATTTATTGATTCTCATCTTGAACTCACTATTGACATCACTTTATCATCTTTAATTTACAACTTATTACTTGTTGAAGCAAAAAATCAATAGTTGAGCTCATCATTGTAGCGAATGGATGATGCAGTGAATGGAGTCGTCTCTGTAGATGAGAATCTCGCGAAATAAACTGAGGGGAAGAGTAACACGCCGGTGTGGCATCAGCCAAATCACCTCTGATACTTAAGTCAAATAAGGGAAAAATATTCTAGAGAGAAAATGAATTGAGAGTGATTTTGTAGAGTATTTGTGTGTACCTTTAACTTCTGTTGTCTTCTCTTTTATAGTTATGTGTCTTATTAATGGGCAATGATGTGCCGCATTTATGCTCAATGGCTAGTGCATTACAGAATCTTTGTCTGGAGAACACAACTCATTCTGTGACCGTTGCTTCGTCCATTACATTTCGTCATCAATGTGCGTAATAAATGTGTAACGTCTTCTCTGGGTAAATGACGATTTGCATATAATGACGACCATAAATTTTTGGTTCATCAGCTGCCCCCTTTGTTTGTTTTCTCATCTTTAGACGAGATAAGAACAAACTCGTCCGATGCTTCGTATTTCGTGTACTGCGCATTTATGATGACTTGATGTCTGAATGGTTAGGTGCCACATATACGGCTAGGATGTGCTCGATGTGCGAACATGTCTCGGTTTTCCCGCGTGAGTTTTGGCTGCTTGTTTTGCATTTTCCCCTCTTCTTTGCTTTCTTCTACATTTTTCCTTATTCAGTTTTTTGTTCTAGGGTTTGTCTCTCCTCCGAGTTTCCTTTCTCTGTTCTGCGTTTCTTGGTAAGTCCTTCACGCTTCTTCCCCTTTTCTAATTCTTCCATGGTAGATTATTCTGCTGTTAGAGCAGATTGTCCTTCAATAGCTTTCCTTTTCGCTCATTTAGGTAGTTTACTTGAGTCCTTAGAGGGGAAGCATCTTGAGAGGGTCAGTTCCTTCATAGGGAAGGACTGTCCATATACTTTTGTCTTTTCTTCTTAATTTCCTTTAGTCTCCCATTCTGCTGAGGTAGCTAGGTTGCTGAGGATGTCTGAGGTAAGGTCTAGTGACCTGGAGACGGGGTTATCCTCGTTTGATGATTGTGCGGTCTCAGAGGCTACTTCTGTTTCTGCTCCTTATAAAGCCTGGAACATCTCGTGTTCCCTTATGGGAAAAGACAAGCAGCGGATCAGGGATAGGTTCCAGTTCCCTGACTCTTTAAAAGTTAGGATCCTGAGTGACGAAGAAAGGGATTGTCACTCTTATGCCGATGAGGTTTGTTTTTACAAGGCCGTTTTTACCAGTGGCCTTCATTTCCCTATTCATCCCTTCGTAAGGAACTTTTTTCTTATTTGCAAGTCACCCCGGCACAGCTAGTGCCTAACTCTTGGCGAATCCTTGTTTCTTGCATGGTGCTGTGGATGTTTGCCAATGATGGTGATGTCATTAGGAGGGATAAGTTTCTCCATTTTTATCCTCTGAGGAAATCTAAGGACCTCGGCTATTATGAGTTTAAGCTATGGGATAGGGCTTCTAGGTTAATCCTTGATTACCCATCGTCTCTTCGAAAATGGAAGCCAAATTTCTTTTTTATCTCTGGAAGTGGTTAGGAGTTCGTCCCTAGAGAGGACTTAGACGAAGCCCCTAAGTTTTTTCGTAGTTAGGAGTTCCCATGTCTGGTCCATCTTTCTCGTCTTTTCAGTTGCTTTTCCCTTCCTTTATGAGTGACGATGATAGGTGGCTTACTTATGTTCTTGTTTCACAGTTGCCCAGCGTCGTCGTTTGAAGAAGAGGTACCAACATCGCGCTGAGAAAGTAAAGGAGTATCTCGAGTCTGTCAAGGATTTCGACGAACTCGTTTCTCCTCAATCTTTGTTTTTACACTTTTTGGGTCCAGAACCATCTACTAAGGTTTGAAAGAATTTGGAAGTTGTGAAAAAAGAGTACGTGTTTCTGCCTTCTTCATTCTCTTCTGCTTTTTTTTTTTTTTTAATTTATTTTTAATTTATTTTTTATTTTTTTTTTATAACTTTTGCCCCATCCTTTCAGGAATGACAACTAGGTTTAGCAAGTAGAAGTTAGCTGAGGCCCAAGAGAAGAAGGCCAAGGGTGGCACCATCAGTGGTCTCTTGTCCAAGAAGAAGACAGGTGATATTTCTAAAAAAGACCCTGTTAAGCACCCTGCCTCTCCTACTTTGTCACTAGAGATGATTGCCTCTGGTGGAGAGAAGATTAGGAAGAAGAAAAAGGCTAGTGGTAAATCTTTCCTTCCTACCTTCTAGGATGACACTGAGGTAGTAGCTTTGAAGGCCCATGAGGCACTTTCTGTGGATGATCTGAGCCCTTTGATGGCGAAGTCATCTAGTGAGTTGATGTCGACTAATATCCAAAAGCTTGTGCAGGTATGTGTCGTTGGTCGTCTCGACTTCTTCTTTTTCCTTTGCTTTACTTCTACTGAGAGAAAATTTCCTTATAGGCTATAGGGGAGTCCCTATTCATCTCTGGGATGCTCTTGGATTTAGAGAAGAAGGTGGCCACGTCTGAGCCTTTGGTCAAGTCTTTATCTGCTGAGAATTGGACACTTAAAAAAACAAAGTTGCTATTCTCATTGCCGAAGCTAAGAATGACAAGGAACGCGTGGCAACTTTGGAGAAGACCCTACAAGTGGAGAAGGACTTCTACAAGTTGAAGGACAAGCAGATTGGTGACCTGGAGCTGAAGCTAGAGAATGTTGGGGCCACGACGGTATAAGATTTCAAGGACTCTAACGAGTACTTTGATGAATTGTACAAGTACTACGTGGAGGGCTTTGATCTTCTTATGAAGTGGATGGCAAACCACCACCCCGACTTGGACCTTTCTGGCTTGGCTGTGGATGACATCGAGAAAGAGCTCATGTCTTCTGAGGCTACAACGGAGAATGTGACGGAGGAAGCCACAGACATTGCTAAAGGAATGAAGGAGGCTACTGTTATAACCCCTGCAGACCCTATCCCTGATGAACAGTAATCTTTTATTGTTTTTTTTTATTTTTTTTTTATTTTTATTTTTTATATATTTCTTTGCAAGGCAAGAACAATATCTCTCTTTGGGCCCGTTGTTTTGGGCAATTAAACAATTCCTTCAGGCCTGTTATTTTGGGCAACTAAACAATTCCTTTGACGATGGTAGATGGGTTTATGGATTTCCTGCTATTAGTTGTAGTAGACAACTCTTTTATGCTTGGACAACCCATTGTGATGATGTTAGTTGAGACAACCTTTATGTTTAGCTTGCATTTGAGCAGCTTTTTAGTACTTAACTTGTATATGAATAGCTTTTTACCTTTAGTTGCGTTGGAATGATTTTTTGTTGAATCATATTCGAATGATGGGTGTTGGAATGATTTTTTGTTGAATCATATTCGAATGATGGTCTTAGTCATGTTTGAACACCTTATTATTTTTTTAGTTGTGTTTGAAAAGCTTTTTATTGAGTCATGTTTAAATGACGATCTTGGTTGTGTTTAAACAACTTAGTATTTTTTAGCTGTGTTTGAACAACTTTTTTATTAAGTCATGTTTGAATGACGATCTTGGTTGTGTTTGAACAACTTAGTATTTTTTAGCTATGTTTGAACAGCTTTTTATTGAGTCATGTTTGAATGACAATGTTGGTTGTGTTTGAATAACTTAGTATTTTTTAGCTATGTTTGAACAATTTTTTATTAAGTCATGTTTGAATGACGATCTTTAGTTGTGTTTGAACAACCTAGTATTTTTTTACTGTGTTTGAACAGCTTTTTATTAAGTCATGTTTGAATGACGATGTTGCACTTTACTCGTGACTTAGAGTCGTGGTATTGGAGCGTCTCTTAGGTTAACCATTTTTTTTTTTTTTTTTTGACGATTATATTGGTTGTGTTTGAACAACTCTGATTTAGTCGACTTTGATAGTTATGTATCAACAACTTTGATGACTATGATGCCGTTGGCTGTGCGTAAATAGCTTTTGCTTTGAAATTTTAACGACGGAGGTCCTTAAGACGTCTCTCAAGGATGACTCCTAAATGTTGCACACATTTTGATAGTGGTAGATCATGGATAATCTTTGATAAATATGTATTGCACATGACAGATCATGGATAATTATTGATGAGTACGCATAGATAATGCTTTCATGTATTGTTGATCTTTTGAATGACTGATCTTATGAATAACGAAAATGATGGTTGTCATACAAACTGATATGAAGATTAGGCAACTTAAAATGTAGAGCATTCCTTATTGGTAGAATTTCTTCAAGTGTTCTATGTTCCATGGTTGAGGCAGTTCCTAGCCGTCTAAAGACTTCAAGTAGTAGGAGCCTTCTCTGGAATGATGGATTACCTTGAAGGGGCCTTCCCAAGATGGTCCCAATTTTCCTTGCGATAGGTCCTTTGTTGCCTGTGACACCTTCCTAAGGATGAGGTCTCCTGTGTTGAACCTTCTCACCTTAACATTTCTGTTATAGTATTTGACCATTGCTTCCTTGTGCTTGGCCATTCGCTTCATAACTTCTTCTCTGACTTCATCAATTAGGTCCAGATTGCCGTTAAGCTCCTGCTGATTCTTCTGGGCTTCATATGTTTTGACTCGGTAGCTCGTCAGTCCTACTTCCACCGGTATGACGGCCTCAATGCCAAATGTCAGTCTGAATGGTGTTTCTCTTGTTAGAACTCTTGTGGTCGTCCTATATGCCCAAAGGACATTTTGTAGTTCTTCAGGCCATGCCCCCGTTGCCCCCTCAAGCCTAGTTTTGATAATTTTGAGCAAGCTTCTGTTCATCACTTCTGTTTGGCCATTGGCTTAAGGGGTTTCTTAGAAAAGAATAGTGATTCTTGACTCCTAAGTCTTGGAAAATTTTTTGAAACTTGGGGTTGTCAAATTGCTTTCCATTGTTTGATATTATGACATGTGGGACTCCAAAATTGCTGATGATGTTTTTCCACACAAAGCTTGTGATTTTAGCCTCTGTTATTGTCGTCACTAGCTCTGCTTCTACCAATTTTGTGAAGTAATCGATAGCAACGATCAGAAATTTGAGTTGCTTCTTCCTTAGAGGGAATGGACCCATAATATTAATTCCCCATTGGGTGAAGGGCCATGGTGAGGATATGGGTGACATTGTCTCTCCTGGTGTCGTCTGGACATTTGCGAAGCGTTGACACTTGTCGCATGCTCTGACGACATTGTATGCACCTTTTTGTAGGGTTGGCCAGTAATATCCTACTCTGAGCACCTTCCCTGCTAAGGATCTTGCCCCAATGTGGCTTCCATAGATTCCCTCGTGTATCTCGCGGAGCACATAATCTGCTTCTTTTGAACTGGGGCATCTTAGATATGGGAGTGAATACCCTTGTCTGTATAGCACGTCGTCAATAATGACAAAGTGAGCTGCCCTGATCTATATCTTCCTTGCCTCCATCTTATTTTCGGGGAGCCATCCTTCTTTCAAGTAACGGATGATGGGAGTCATCCACTCGTCTTACTCTTTTATCTTCAAAGCTTGCTCACCTTCTATGCTCAGCTGTCCCCTTATCTTTACACATAGTTTGGGGGTCGCATTGTAATCGTCTGACGAGGCCAATCTTGCTAGAAAGTAAGCTTATGTGTTTTTGGCTCGAGGGATTTGCATAAAGTCTAGACTATCAAAGAGCTGTGAGAGTTGTTGGACGTTCTTCATGTACTTCTGCATCCTTTCTTCTTTGGCTTCATAATCTCCTTTCACTTGTCCAATTATCAGCTAAGAATCAGTTTGGATGATAAGGTTCTTTGCTCCTAGAGCCTTTGCAAGACTTAGCCTTGTTAGCAATGTTTCATACTCTGCCTCGTTATTTGTTTCTGTGAACTGTAATCTGACTTCATACTTCGGTGTTTCTTTTTCTAGAGATATGAGCACTACTCCTACTCCTCCTGCTTTCCTCGTTGCAGACCCATCCGTTTGAACCGTCCATGATTCCATAGGAGGTTCTTCTTCCTTATAAGGGTAAGTGAATTCTGTAATGAAGTCTGCTAGCACCTGGGCTTTGATTGCTGCTCGGGGCTAATATTCAATGTCGAATTGGCCCAATTCAATTGCCTATTGAATGAGTCGTCCTGCTGCTTCTATCTTGTTCATCATCTTTCCTATGGGTTGGTCTGTCATGACGACAATGGGGTGTGCTTGGAAATAAGGATGGAGCTTTCTGGAGGCAACCAATAATGCAAAAGCTATCTTTTCCATCCTTGGGTAACTTGCCTATGCTCCTTGGAATGCCTGGATGGTATAATAAATTGGCTTTTGGACGTTCCCTTCTTCTCTAATCAATGCCGAACTTACTGCAGTGTTGGATACTACTAGGTAGAGATACAACTTCTCTCCTATCACTGAGGGACTCAACAATGGTGGCTTCGTCAAGTACTCTTTCAATTTGGAAAAAGCATCCTCGCATTCGTTAGTCCACTGGAAGGCCTTCTTCAATACCTTGAAGAATGGCATGCACTTTTTTGTTGCCCTAAAGAGGAATCTGTTCAGGGTTGCAACCTTTCCTATCAAGCTCAGCACCTCTTTCACTGTTTTTGGTGACTTGACCTCAATTATTGCTTTTACTTTGTCTAGGTTTGCCTCTATACCTCGTTGGGAGACCATGAATCCCAAGAATTTCCTTGAAGCAACAGCAAAAACACACTTTACAGGGTTTAATTTTATATTGTACTTCTGTAATGTGATGAAGGTCTCTTTTAGGTTGTCCAAATGGTTGGCTTCGTCCTTACTTTTCACTAGCATATCATCTACGTACACCTCCACATTCCTTCCAATCTGGTGAGAGAACATATGGTTCACCAATTTTTGGTAGGTGGCTCCTACGTTCTTTAGTCCAAAGGACATAATTTTGTAGCAGTAAAACCCTTGGCTGGTGATGAATGAGGTCTTCTCTTGATCGTCTTCATCCATGAGAATCTAGTTGTATCTCGAGAATGTATTCATGAAACTCAAGAGCTTGTGTCCAGCAGTTGAGTCTACCAGTTGATCAATCCTTGGCAAAGGGAAGCTATCTTTTGGGCAGACCTTATTCAGGTTGGTGAAGTCGACACACATTCTCCACTTGTCATTGCTCTTCTTTACCATAACCACATTTGCTAGCCAATCTGGATAGAATACCTCCCTGATGAAATTAGCTTCTAGTAGCTTTTTTACTTCTTCAGTCATAGCTTTGTCATGTTCTGGTGCAAATAGTCTCTGTTTTTGCTATATAGGTTTGCATTCTAGGTTAATGTTGAGATGATGCTGTATGATCTTCCTATCAATCCTGGGCATATCCTCGTGTTTCCAAGCGAAAACATCTTGGTTTGCCCTTAAGAAGGAGATCATTTTCTCTTTCTTTGAAGTTGGGAGTGATGTTCCGATCTTCAATGCCTTCGTCGAATCTCCTAGGACAATCTCAACTTCTTGTGGTGTTTCTGATGGTTCGAGAATGGGTTTTAGTTCATTGATCACCCATGTGTGGTTCTCTCCTGATGCTAGGGCAGCTTGATAACACTTTCTTGCCAGAACTTGGTCTCCTCTTGTTTCTCCTACTCCATGGCCTATTGGAAACTTCATCTTTAAGTGATATGTTGATGTCACTACTTTTAGTCTGTTGAGTGCAGGTTTTCCCAAGATAATGTTGTATGTTGAAGGGTAATCAACAAGGAAATCAATTTCCTTGTTGGCCTGTGCTGGGTAAGTTCCTGTGATCATAGTTAGAGTGACAATGCCCCTAAGGACGATTCTATCCCCTGTGAAGCTTACTAGAGGCGAGGTGAAAGGCCTGATCCTTTTCTTATCTAACTTCATCTGCTAAAATGTGGGCAAGTAGATGATATTTGTTGAGCTGTTGTTGCCAATGAGCACCCAGTGGATGCTGAATTCTTCTAGTCTAAGAATAATTACCAGCAGATCGTCATGGGGTTGCCTGATACCGTGACTGTCTCTCTTTGAGAAGACAATATCGGGCTCATCGTTCTTTGGCATCTTCATTGGAGGGAGCCGTGAATGGATGCTGTTTGTTTCTCTCCCCAATGCTTTTTTAAGGGACTTCAACGTTCCACCTGTCGTTAGTTCTCTCGAGATCGTCTTTATTTCTCTTGTAGGAGGTTTGCTATCCCTTACTTCCGGAGTTTTGTCCTGGTCATCCTTCCTTTGGTATCTGTGGGGCTCTGTCTTTCTAACGTACTTCTGTAACTTCCCTTGTCGAATTAAAGTTTCCACTTGGTTTTTCAAATGCCTACACTCATCGATGCGATGCCCGTGATCTTAGTAGAACCTACAATATCTATTCTTGTCTCTCCTTTCTACTGGAGTGCTAATTGGCTTCGGCCATTGTAAGGAGGGATTGTCTCTTATCTGCATAAGGATCTGCTCAATTGTCATTATTAGAGGAGTGAAGTTAGTGAACTTGGGTTTCTTGTCTGGAAGTTCCTTCTTTTTCCCTGTGGTTTGCCCAACACTTTGTGTCTCCTTCTTCTTGTCACGATTACTGCTTGTTCCTTCGTCTCTCTTCCTTTTTCCTTTCATTTCTTTTGCAAGCACCACATCTTTTGCATTCATGTACTTCAAGGAGCAACTTTGCTACTATTTTTGGTGGACTTTTAGTGATTGAGAAGAAGAAATCTCCTGGCAGCAACCCTGCTTGGAAGGTCATTAAGATGACTTGATCTTCAGCTTCATCTACCTGCAGCAACTCTTTATTGAATCGGGTAACGTATTGTCTTAGTGATTCTCCTTCTGCCTGTTGAATGTTGAGAAGATGGCCAGTTGGCTTTTTGTGTCTCTGCCTCTAATGAAATGGCGAACAAAACCCTTGTTGAATTGTTCAAAATCTGCAATAGTTCCCAGGGGTATCTTGCTAAACCATACCCTGGCTGCTTCCTTCAATGTTGTTGGGAATGCCTTACACATCACCTCATTTGGGGTCATTTGTAATAGTATCATCGTCTTGAATGATTTGATGTGATCCAAGGGATCCTTGGAACCGTCATATGACTCTAACTATGGGAGATGAAATTTTGGTGGGAGAGGACGATTTAGCACTTCATTAGTGAATGGTGAGTCCGTCCTTTGAATCATCCCATCCAAATTCTCTCCACCTTTGTCTTTCATAGAACTTTTTAGTTCGTCCATCTCTTTCCTCATGTTGCGAAGCTCATTCTCCACACTGGTGGAATCTTCTCTAAAAGTTATGTCTCACCTGTTGGCTTGAGAGTTTGATTCTTCTTCATTTTGGGGTTCACCCGTTCCTCGGCATTCTACATTTTGGGATTCCATAGTTTTTCATAGTTCTTCATTTTAGTGAGTCAGCTCTTCCACATTGGTCAAGAGGGCTTGGATTTGTTGTTGTTGCACAACATCTGGCTGAGGTGTGGCCTCTGCTTCCATCTCGTACTTCGAGGAACTCTTTTGTCACTGGGAAAGATGGCTTGAATGATTAGCATTCCCCACAAACGGTGCCAAACTAATGAAGCAAAAAACTAACAGTTAAGCTCCTCGTTGTAGCGGATGGACAATATTGTGAATGGGGTTGTCTTTGTAGGTGAGAATCCTACAAAATGAACTGAGAGAAAGAGTAACACGCTGATGTGGCATCAGCCAAACCGCGTCCGATGCTTAAGTCAGTAAGGGAGAAAGGTTCTAGAGAGAAAATGAATTGAGAGTGATTTCATAGAGTATTTGTGTGTACCTTTAACTTCTGTTGTCTTCTCTTTTATAGTTATGTGCCTCATTAATGGGCAATGAATTGCCGCATTTATGCTCAACGGCTAGTGCGTTACAAAATCTTTATCTGGAGATCACAGCTCATTCTGTGACCATTACTCCGTCCGTTACGTTTCGTCATCAATGTGTGTAATAAATGCGTAACGTATTCTTTGGGTGAATGATGATCTATGTATAATGACGACCATAAATTTTTGGTTCATCATTACTCATGACTCTAAATTTATTGTACATTTTATCCATGATTACATCATTACACCAGTGAGAAATTTTCTTTCATTCTTTAAAATTGCCTACTGTATTGATCCAATTACTCCTCAAGTCTTCCCAGACATTCAAGTAGTAGCCTTGTGAAAACTTCAGTGGTATTAATCATGGATACCAACGTCGTACAGTTTTTCAAATTAGTTTTCTTGCTCTTCTTCCCATGCATGTGGACTCCTCATGATGCACAGTGGGTACATGTATCGTCTACGGGTATATCATCTGCGGGTGACAGTATTAATCCTGGTGATACGCTCAATTCCTCAACTTACATAGTTTCTGAAAAAGGGACATTCGCTTTGGGGTTCTTCCACCGGATCGATAGTACTACTACCACTACCGACACCTACTTAGCAATATCAGAGATGGCTGAGGCTGATCAAATTCTTCCTTTTAATCTTTTTGTATGGTTTGGCAGTCGAGACAGACCAATTGTTAACAATTCGGGCATGCTTACCTTGGACAACAATGGAACATTGAAAATTGTACAAAAAGGTGGGGATCCTATAGTTTTATACTCTCCTCCTCAACCTACCAAAAATACTGTTGCTACTCTATTGGATTCAGGCAATTTTATATTAAAAGAAGTTCAATCAAACGGATCAATTAAAAGGGTCTTATGGCAAAGTTTTGATTATCCTGCCGACACACTTTTGCCTGGAATGAAATTAGGGGTCAGGCACAAAACTGGCCAAACTTGGTCACTCACATCATGGTTAACTGATGAAATCCCAGTTCCAGGGCCTTTGGCTCTTGAATGGGACCCCAAGGGATACCAATTGATCATTAAGCAACATGGGGTGGTTTATTGGACAAGTGGAGTCTTGAGAGGTAAGACATTTAAGAATATTTCACCAGAGGTAACATCCATGTATGACTTCATCATTGTTTCAAATGAAGATGAAGATTCCTTCACCTACGTTAATAGCAATCAAAGCCAGAGGTCAGAATGGTTGCTTACAACCATGGGGCAATTAAAGGATTTAAAAGGACAAGATCTTGCTCGAGCTGATAATTGTTATGGGTGTCAGAGATGGAAGCAGCCAGTGTGTAGGCATCATGGTGACATATTCGATCTTAGAGCTGGGTTTTTAGTAGCTGGAGATTTTTCAGCCAACTATAATTCGAGTCTTGGCATCAGTGACTGCAGAGCAATTTGCTGGAACAACTGTGGTTGTGTGGCTTTTACTTCTTGGTTTCCTAATGACACTGGATGCCGATTTTGGACCGGTAAGTGGGAGTTTCTTCCCGGCCCTAGTGAGCCACCATCCATTTTTGTTCTATCATCAAACGATTCAAGCCCTTTTCTCAATGGTAAGTTCACTGATTTTTATTTTTTATTTTTTAATAATTCGATAGTCAAGAAGAGGGATTTGAACCTTCGATATCTCAATTGGAAACCTCTCTTGGTAGTAAGTTCACTAATTCAATTCCTCTATAGAACGATATATTTCAATATCCAACAATCTCAATATAAACTAATATTTTCACCATCGCACCATTTGGGTGAGTTGGAGCTAGAGGCGTACCATATTTAGTATGTAAGTGTTTCCAACCATTTCAAAAAGTTCTAAACAATATATTTTTTTTAACCTCTTCCCTCTCCTGTATCTGTTTCTTCTTTCTCTTATTCTTGACTTATTTCTTTCCGCTAACGCTACCAATCTCTCTCTCTCTCTCCTCATTTTAAATGGATTTATCTCATGATTCAAATTAAATATTATAAATAAATGAAAAAACTATATCCAATGCCATTTAATATAAATTTTGAAATAACATAACACTTTGTACATTGCCAGATTCAAAAAATAAAATCTTAATTGTGAATAGGTTCTGTTTCAATTGAGATAGAGTTGTGCCCAACCCCTTTTCTTTTCTTTTCTCTTCTTTTCTTCTTCTTCTTCTTCTTCTTCTTCTTTTTTTTTTTTTTTTTTTTTTTTTTTTTTTTTTTTTTCTCTTTCTTTCCTCATCTTCTTTTCTCTCTAACTGACCCAACGCCTATAGTTTAATTCTTTTTTCTTTCTTCTTTGCCTATCTTATCTTCTTTCCACTGTCCGGAATATATCTCTCATTATCTCTTTTGGTTCTTCAAAATTTTGGGGTCTTCTTTACAATCTTAGCATTATTTTGGTTTTCCAAGCACCTCGCTTGTTTTCAACTTTTCATAGGCCTTTTTATGGTGCATGTACATATATGGTGTGCAAAAGTATAGTTAGTAATATATGTTAGAAGTATATATGGTTAAATGATTAAAATTTACCATATTTTAATAGTTTAAACCTTGAGGACAATCAGTAATTTAACATGGTATCAGAACAAAAGTTCTTAAGTTCGATCTATGTCTCCTCCATTCTACCTCTTATTTAATAACCTTTTAAATGGGGCGAAGCGAGGAAAAACCAAATCTTGATTTAGTCCCACATTGCCTAGGTAAGAAGAGGTTTTTAGCCTTATCTGAGAGCCTTGAACTCTAATTGGCAAGAGGCCTTTTAAAACCTTGAGGAAGAGACTTTGTGCCACTCCCAAAAAAGACAATATATTGCCAATGAAGAGTTGGGGTGTTACACTTTAGGCTATCATTCTTCTAGATCTCTCTCCTACTTTTCTCTTATCTCTCTATCTCACTAACACACAAAACTAGCAAATTTTTAGGCTTTGCAAACCACTCGAGTAGTCCTATAGATAGAAAGTGGTTTTCAGTCTTGTTTTCACAAACCTCTTTTAATAATCTTTTTATTCTTGAGTAATGATTAGCGAAAATCTAAAGAGTTCTTCCATTTCCTTGTATTCTTAATCTCATTTTGTTGTTGTATTCTTAATCTCATTGTGTTGTAGGCACTGAGGGATCGGTTAAAAGCTTCAAATCTGTGATCCATAGACGAGGTAAGTTTTCCCTTCAACGATATTCTTACTTTGTTAAATGCGATCCGCATGAATTTGTTGATGTATTTTATTTGAATGTTTGTTTCATTTATGTGATGATCATGACCTTTCTTGATATGTGTTAATCTGACCATAAGTTCATCATATTTATTCGTTAGTGTTTCTCATTTTTTTTTTTTTTTTTAGTTTGTGTTACATTTTCAGTTAATTCAATATGAAAATGTAAGATTTCATTGTTTTGTAAGCAGGATGCATACACAGCCCACACCTAGAATGAGCAGAACATCGTGTCTTTATTAAATTGATTGTTTTCTATAGATTCTGGGACTTGTTTGATTTTAAATTTCTAGGATTGAGTTTTTTTTTTTTTTTTTTTTTTTTTTTTTTTTTTTTTTTTTTTGAGAAACCAATCGTGAAACTTCATTAATAGGACAGAAAACTTCTGTCAGAAACTACAAGAGTAGCTACATCTCTATGGATATCCTCAACCCAAATTGTTGGTTCATACAGGGTCTTAGCTAACTTCGCTAATTTATCTGCTACCATATTACCGTTGCGCTTGACATGTGAGAACTGAGTTAATAAATGACAATTACTTATTTTCTGTGATTTGTTTATAAACATTTCCGTAATAGCTCAGGAATGAAACCTGACATCTTTGATTTGATTGCTCGTTTTCTAATTTGGTTGAATCTAATTTAATTGAGTTTCAAATCAATTTCCTTTTGTGTTTGTGATGTGATTTTTGAATAGAATAATGCTAGAGATACAAACAATTTTACAAAAAATTTTACAAACTACTGATGTGATGAGTAATTATTGGTAAATGAAAATGTGATATTAATGGTGAGCTTAGATGAAAACCAATAAGATGTTAGCCACATCAACATTTTGTAAAAATGTTCTAAAATAGTTTGTGGCTGTAGTATTACTCATTTGAATATATGGCTTGTGTGCATTTTATTTAATGTGACTAAATGCATGATTGGGGTAGGGCTACATTAATAATTTCTTGGGTAAATTACAAAGTTGGTCTCTATCTTTTACGTCATATTTCAATTTGGTTTTTGACCTTTTAATTGTGTCAATTTGGTCTCTAACCTTTCAATGTTGTATCAATTTAGTCCCTGCCATTATCTATTGGATGAAAATTTTTGATGTGGCAAACGGCCAAAAAAAAAATTATTTATTTCCCACGTCAACAACACCTTTCCCCCTCTCTTGTTAGTCTCCACCAACCAAAGAAGGGAACAACTGAAGGGCAATCTACCTTACAAGCTAACTGCAGAGCACTCAGTAGATTTCTTTTATTAAAACAAAATGATAAAGCAAATTTGGCTGTGGCGGTATCCATAGTTATAGACTTAGGAACTCTTCCTTTGTTTTTATTGAACCCACTAGGTTATGTGTTTTGGGTTTTATTTCATTTGTTATACATATGGTTGATTTTAGGATCTGGTGGGAATATTAGGATATGGTGAAAGTCTTATGTGGTCCTAGACTTCTAAAGTTCCATACTTTCTCACTTTGGAAGGACTGGCACGACTTCTGTATCTTTTCTAGGTAACATAAGATAAACATTTCAATCAATTATTCTTAAGTTGAACTTGCTGGTGTCTGCAACTTCTTAGAGGATGAGGGAGAGGAGATGGAGATGGGTTTGGTTAGTGGTGACTAACGAGAAAGGGGGAGAGCAGATGGAGTTGAGTTAGAGATTTTGGTTGTCAGATGATGTGGCAGTACAAGTGTCCATTGATGTGGCAATTTTTATTTGGGCCGTTTACCATGTCAACAATTTTCATCTAAGAGATAATAGCATGGATTAAATTGACACGACATTGAAAAGTTGAGAACGAAATTGACACAATTGAAAGGTTAGGAACTAAATTGAGATATGGTGTAAATGATAGGGACCAACTTTGTAATTTATCCTAATTTCTTTATTTAAAATGGTCTAGTGGTGGCCGGCACACTGCATGGGTGCCTAACACCTTCCCAAGCCCATATCCCTAACTCTTGACTTGATGTTTGATTCATTAGACCTTTACATAGGAGTCAAAGTTCGTTCCTAGTCCTCAAAAGCAAGTGTGATGCTTAAACCCTCTTCCTTTGGCCAAACGACTAAGGCATACTCATTGGGCAATGCTCGTGTAAGTCACAATGAGCCCACACAAGGGTTTATGATCAGCTACTAGATTGTGGGGTTACTATCCAAACATGGTCAACTATATTTCTTCATTATGTTTAGACTACCTCAGTATTTATATCCTTGGGCCCACGGAAACATTTATTTAGATCAACTCTATTTCCTTAAGCATTGATATGTTATAGCTTCAAACAAATAAAAATTGCTAGAAAAGAAATGTTTCTCTGTCGCTAAGAAAGTTGGGTTCTCCTCTTCTCTTAGACTATAGATTACCATCCTTTCTTTGGAAGGAAATTTTGTTCTCTTGAGACAACAAGTGTGCCTCTTGAGCTTGTGGGTTTTTTTTTTTTTTTTTTTTTTTTTTTTGGGATATTAGGGAAATAGTTCCATTTTCTTGTGTATTGACCATGGAGGATTTAACAAAAACTTAGGGTAATCTTTCTCTCTCTTAGAAGGAAAACATTTGATTCATCCTCTGCAAAACTTAGAGGTTTAAAGAGTCTATTATTGCTGCCCAATTCTTGAAATCTCAAGCTTTACACATGGAGGTTGTAGCAAGAACCTTCAAACAATTATGGCGGTCCACTAGTGGTTTTATGTTATGAAATTTAGGAGACCACAAAGTTCTTTTTGTCTTTGACAATCCTACTGACATGGATAGAATCATTCACAACGATCCATCAAGCTTCGACAAGCAGTTGGTGGTTTTGGAAAGGTATGATAAAGATATTCTGTTATGTAATTTGAAGTTTGCAAAGGCCACCTTTTGGGTACAAGTTCATGACATCAAGTTAGGTTTATTATGAAAGAGGTGGCTAAAGGTGTATGTGAGACTAATGGGAAGTCAGACGGTCCTCAGGAGCGGCCACTGAGAAGGGTGGAAGTTTTATATAGGTTCGAGTTACTATTGGTGTGTCACTTCCCCTTTATCGAGGGAGGGTGGTGCCTCTAGAAGGTGGCGAGAAAAGCTAGGTAGTTTTCAAATATGAAAGTTTGCCAAACTTATGTTATTGGTGTGGTTGCTTCAACCATGACAACAAAGACTGTGATTTATGGATTCGAAGTAAAGGGTCTCTCACGCCTGATTAGCAACAGTATGGTCCTAATTTGCAAGCCTCTCCATACCTATTGTCTTATAAAAATGTTATTTTTGTCCTAGGTTACTATGAAAATAGGTTAGTTTGCCCGAGGGAGATGGATAGCAAAACGGTGGTGGCTTCATCAACGGTGGTTGAGGGGTGTGGAAAATCTCTGAGGTGGTTCATACAAGTGTGGAAACTGAGAAATCTTAAGGGGGGGGGGGGGGGGGGTCATTAGTTTGGGTTCATTTTCAAATTCAAATAAGTCAATGTTTGACGCTAGTGATTACTTGATTCCAGGTACATTTCCTATTTTAAATGAGGCAACCCCATAATTTCCTCCTTTAAATTTTATTATTTTTTATTTATTTTATTTTATTTTTTTACTGTTTAGCTTAGTTTTAATTACATATTTAGGCTCTATTTAGTCTAGATTTCACATGTTTAAGTTTATAGTCAATTGAATAACATGTTTGTTTGCTTAGATAGATTAGAATGATGATTAGGGCTTATGCCTTGGGTGAATAATATGAACATGCATAGAACATGAACATGCATTGATGCGTAGGTGTTATAATGCAATGAGGTAAGTAAGGTAAGTCATGCATATGAACATGAACATGCATCTTTGGATATGATGATTGGTTTCTTTGAATGATGAATGCCTTGATGCAAGTGGTTGAATGATTGAACATGCTTGATTAATGCCATGGTTGTGACTTTGCTACTTTATTGATGTTACTGCCATTTGATGTTTGCTGCCTTTGGATATATATAAGGCATGGACTATTAGATGAATGTTAGGATATGTGCCATGTTGTGTGTTAAATGCATGTTAAGGTAGGCTATGTGTGTGTGTAGAATAACCTATTAGAGGACCCTTTAATGGAATTACGATGTGGAACATAATGAATGGAGGCTAACCAAAAGGTCAGATCAGGTTTGGTGCCTAAAACCTTCGTATCCCTATACCTAAACTCTAGATAGTGCTCTACTCATATGGGGTTTGTTTTGTTTAGACCCTTGTAAACTAGATTCGTTTAACCTAATTAATTATCCAAGTTGATTATTAGGTTTATTATTTAGATCAAGGTTAAACAAGCATAAATCATATCATGTCAAGCAGTGGAAAAGTAAATAACACATGAATATGATCACCCAGGAAAACCAATGAAACGAACTGTCTCAAGGTAAAAACCTAGGGATGATTTAACCTAACCTATTCTCAAGGCAAACAAATCCACTAATAGAGAATCAAATTTTTTACAATAAGATTTAACCCTAAATCTATTGCTACCTCCAGTAGTAACTTACTGACATAACCATGTGCAAGCTCTAAATCCATGGACTCTTTCTCTCCTTGGATTTGTTGCAACACAAGCTCCCATGCTTATGACTTTGAGATCCCACTCAGAGGTTTTGCAACACAAACTCTCCAATTTTTGTGACTCTAAGAACACCCTTGAAGGTTTAGATCATTAGTAGTTGTTGATCTTGTAGCAGCAACTTTAGATCTACCAGTTCTAATGGTATAAGAATGATTTTCGGTAGTGACTTTAAAAAGGGAAAGCACAGAACCTTTTAGATCTCACAAGAGCACCTCCAAAGTCATCACAAAACATGCCTTAGGGTTTCCTATAAATACTATGTGAAATAGATTTGAAACCCTAATCACTTGATGGGCCAATGGACTGTTGGGCTTAAATAAAATTCTGTAGAATCTGATTTTCTGTGATTTTCGATCGGTTGGATCTAATTTTCGATCGGTCGAACCAGGTTGATTTCAAATTCTTCTTTCTGAAACTTGTAGGTTCTTGAATCTTGACCTATATCAACTTGAGCATAGTCTAATCAAACCTATAGACTTAGGAATTTGTATATAAACAAGTTTGTACTCACGGATTGCCAATTATTCTAAACTTTTAGAACCTAACACTATACATATGGTTCTTAGACTTAGTCTAGGTGGCGATTCCATTATCCACCCCTCTACCAAAAGGGTACTTCCTAACAAGAGGAACCGTTGCTAGCGCCCCCACACATGTTGCCTTATGTAAGCTTTTTTCAGAGTTTATTCCATCTCTCATATCTTTAGGTAAGGCAACTCTGTTATGAACGCTTTAGCCAAAAGTGCTTGAGAATCTTCACCTTAATTAGTCTGGATGGAATCTGTTCCACCAGACATTCTTTCTTTTGTAACTACTGATTTACTAGCTTTTGAATAAAAATCACTAGAATATTTCTATAAAAAAAAAAGATTAACTTTTAAGGAAGCATGGGTTCTTAAGAAAGGCTGTAAGGTGGCTATCTTTACACCATGGGTGGTATAGGTTAAGGGGAGTATTACGTTTCAAGCATGTTAGTAGAGTAATGAATGTAGAAAGCTTTTGTCCTGGAGTGGGAACTTTAGATAAACTAGTTGCAGACTTTTGCAATGTGTGGGACAATTACAATTTCTAGTGTCAAGTTTTTAATTTTTAATTTTTGTTTAGTAAAATGTTTGGCACCTCTTCCAACCACATAATAGAGTCATCAACATAGAACTTGCTTCGTGCGGCCTTAATTTTTCATATTAACTATTTCAAGTGCTTGTATAAAATATAAATGATCATTCTTGTAAGACAATAGAGAGCACACTAAATTTATTATAAAGGAACTTCTTTCACGGTATGTTGAATAACTTACACATTGCAAGATGAGTTTCACATGCTAATAGAAAAAAACTTTCATTTATTTAAGTGAATCATTTAAAAGCTTATGAAAACTATAGTTATAACAATCTCTTAATTTCTAACTAATTTATAAATTAGTCTTCAAATTCAAATTATATCATATCAAAACACTAAAATTGTGTAATTCACTTAAGAACTGAAGTACTAATATTAGCTAAGGAGGGAAAAAGAGAACATAAAGAAAGATAATATCACAAATCATTAAATTAAGCAATTAAAAATAATAATAATACTTTTTGTCATCTATATTTTTTAATAAATTCATATTTAGAATAGGTATTTTCAACCCAAAACTATCTTTTCTCATTCTTAAATAAGTGCACCAAATTAGACCGAAATAGACTAAAAGGACCGGAATGGACCAAAGTGGAGCGAAATGGACGGAATGGACCAAAATATACCAAATGGACCAAATTGGACCAAGATGTAGCAAAATGGACCGAAATGGAATGAATCATCAACCACATCACCATTTTTTATAATTGATTTTTCTTTCAATTTTTTTGATAATATTAAATATATTATCCAATTTACTTTATATATTCATCTTTGACGGGTTTTTTTTCCCTAATAATATCTGGGAGGTTTGATAAATTGTCAAAAAATTAGAGGAACAAATCAATAAAAAAAATGGTAATGTGGTCTATGTTGTGGCTAAACAAGAGCGTGGACAAATTAAATGTTATGCTTCAACTTTTAAATATCATGCAGATAAATTTAGGTCAAAAGAAAGAGGCTACAACTTTTAGAAAGTCATACAGGAAAATATATTTCTCATGAAGGCAGCAATTTCCTCAAGGAGATTAATATGTTGTTTGAGAAAGAGGAGCTACATTGGAAATAACATTCAAGAGTTAATTGGCTTTGGGAAGATGACAGCAATACTAAATATTTTCAGGCATAGGTCTCTTTGCACGCATCGAAAAATATGATAAAACCTTAAAGGACTTGGTGAGAACCTTAAAAGAGCACCTAAGTGGTGTTGCACATCTCATAACTTAGTAATAGTTTGTGTGCAACAAGTTTAACCCTTATTGAATTATTTACTACTTCACATCCACATGGCTATAGTATAGGTTCTTGACAAAGTTCAAGGTGTTGTCACTGAGGAAATGAATGATTGGCTTCTTAGGGATTTTCATCTAGCCAGATGAAGTCTAAATTGCTTTATTTCAATTGCATCCTTCTAAGGCTTTAGGTTCTAATGGTATGTCAGCAATTTTCTTTAAAAAATTCTTGCATATCATAGGTCTGGATGTGAGTAATGCTATCCTCTCTTTTTAATTTGTTTCAATACTTCTAAAACATTAACGACATTCACATTTCTGTATGCAATATTGGCCAATTAGTCACTGTAATGTGCTTTACAAGATCATATAGATTAAAAGACATTTTGTCTAATATTTTGTCAAACACACAAAAGTGCTTTTATACCTGCTTTGGTTTTTGCAGGTTAGAGTTATGCCTTAAAAGGTTTGGATCATAAATGGGTCAACCCGAAAGTGACACGATAAGACACATTTGACATGCCAATTTATTTGTATCAACCCAAAATGATCCATTTAACACAACCCGTTTAACTTTTATAAAGAATAAATATTCATTATATTTTATATTTATCAAATACCTTTTATATCCAACCTAAATTTTAAACTTAAAAAGAAAAGTAAGTAATTACGAAAACTTACAAGTGATAAAATTGAAAATTGAAACTTTATAAACCCTAGTCATGATCAGTCTACTGTTTGCACCAACTTTTTCAATATTGATACTTAGCATTTGGCAAGATTTGTGGAGGTTATATTTTTGTTGAACTATATTATTTTGAATTTAGGTTGAAGTGTGTGCACTTTTTTTGGAGTGTAAAGAACTTATTTCTATATGGATGTTATATTAATATTAAGCGGGTTGAAATGTGTTGTGTCACATTCATGTCAACCCAACACAAACCGTTTATTAAGCATGTCAAGTGGGTTGGGTCATGTCAACCTCCATCATTAACAGGTTGGGTTAGGATTGAAGAGTCGTGACAAGATTATTAAATAGATTGAGTTCGGGTTGAGGCATTTAATCGAATACCCTTATCTCAACACGACACTATCTTGACATGCTAATCAAATTGACACCCTTCTTTACAACAATAAAAGAGAGAGTTTGGCATAAGCTTCCAGGATGGAAAGAGAAAATTCTTTCACAAGCTAGTAGGGAGATATTGGTTAAAAGTAATGGTACATTCCATTTACACTTATGCCATGAAATGCTTTCTATTACCTAAAGGATAATGTAAGGATCTAGCTTGCATGATGAATAGTTTTTGATGGGCAAAAAATCACAAGGAAAATACATTGGATGAGCTAGCTTAAAATGTGTGATGAATCAGAAATTTATGGTCATCACTAAGCGGAGATCGTCATTGACCCAGAGAAGACGTTACGCATCTATTATGCTCATTGATGACTGAACGTAACAGACAGAGCAACGGTCACAAAATGAGCTGTGAACTTCAGACAAAGTTTCGTAACGTACTAGCCGTTGAGCACAAATACAACAAATCATTGCCCATTAATGAGGCATACAATTATAAAAGAGAAGGTAACAGAAGTTAAAGGTACACACAAATACTCTACGAAATCATTCTCTACTCATTTTCTCTCTAGAATCTTTCTCCCTTACTAACTTAAGCATTAGAGGCAGTTTGGCTGATGCCACGTGGGTGTCTTACTCTTCCATCCTACCCATTTGGCAGGTTTTTCATCTATAGAGATAACCCTATTCACAGCATCATCCATCCGGTACGACTAGGAGCTCAACTGTTGATTTTTTGCATCATCAGTTTGGCCCAGTCTGTGGGAAACGCTAATCATTCAAGCCATCTTTCCCAGTGACAAAAGAATTCCTTGAAGTACGAAATGGAAGCAGAGACTGCACCTCAGCTAGACGCTGTGCAAAAACAACAAATCCAAGCCCTCTTGGCTAATGTGGAAGAGCTGACTCGCCAGAATGAAGAGCTACAAAAGACAATGAAGTCTCAAAACGCAAAACGAAAACCAAAATAAAGAAGAATCGAACTCTCAAGCCAACAGGCGAGATAATACTTCATGATACCAGGGTGGAGAATGAGCTTCGCAACATGAGGAAGGAGATGGATGAACTAAAAAGCGCTATGAAGGACAAAGGCAGAGAGAATCTGGATGGACTCCCCTTTCACCAATGAAGTGCTGAACTGTCCCCTCCCACCAAAATTCTGTCTCCCATAGTTGGAGTCGTATGACGGTTCCAAGAATCCCTTGGATCACATCGAATCATTCAAGACGCTGATGCTATTGTAGATGACCCCAAACGAGGTGATGTGTAGGGCATTCCTAACAACACTGAAGGGAGTAGCTAGAGTATGGTTCAGCAAGATACCCCCAGGAATTATTGTAGACTTTGAACAACTCAGTAAGGGTTTTGTTCATCATTTCATTGGGGGGCAAGGACACAAAAAACCAACTGTCCATCTTCTCAACATCTAGCATGCAGAAGGAGAATCACTAAGACAGTACGTCACTTGATTCAATAGGGAGCTACTGCAGGTAGATGAAGTTGAACATCAAGTTATCTTAACAACCTTCCAAGTAGGGTTGCTGCTAGGAGATTTCTTCTTCTCAATCACTAAAACTCCACCAAAAACAATCTCGAAAATGCATGAACATGTGACTTGTAAAAAATAAATTGCCTCATGGGCAAAAACCCAATCCAACCTAATAGCACTCATAAGATATAATTAGTCACAAAATCCTAGAACGCATGAAACAAAGTTATAATGAACTTAGAATGCAATGCATGATCATATGAGTTCATTTCAACAAAACCCAACCCAAAATTTTTGACAAAAACATAAAAACCCCAAATATTTTCCAAAATTAAAAACTTAGGTCAAAACATGCATGAATGCATGAAGAATGAAGAGAAGGAGAGATTAGAGAGACTTACCAACTCAAAGAAGCTTGAATAAGACTAAAAATGAAGAGGGAAGATTGATTTTGGTGAAAAAGAGGTTTTTAGGTCAAGAGAGAGATCGAGATATTTGGGGTTCATCAAGTTATCTTAACAACCTTCCAAGCTTAGTTGCTGCTAGAAGATTTCTTCTTCTTAATCACTAAAAGTCCACCAAAAACAGTCGCGAAGTTGCTCTGTAAAGCTCAGAAGTACATGAATGCAGAAGATGCGGTGCTCGCAAAGGAAATGAAAGGAAAGAGGAAGAGAGACGAAGGAACAAGTAGTAATTGTGATAAGAAGAAGGAGACATAAAGTGTTGGGTAGACCACAGGGAAAAAGAAGGCACTTCCAAACAAGAAACCCAAGTTCACTAACTTCACTCCTTTAATAATGCCAATTGAGCAGGTCCTTATGTAGATAAGAGATGACCCTTCCCTACAATGGCTAAAGCCAATTAGCACTCCAGTAGAAAGAAGAGACAAGAGCAAGTACTGTAAATTCCACCAGGACCACGGATATTGTATAGATGAGTGTAGGCATTTGAAAGACTAGGTGTAGACTTTAATCCGTTAAGGGAAGTTACAGAAGTATGTTAGAAAGACAGAGCCCCATAGATACTAACAAAAGGACGACCAGGACAGAACTTTGGAGGTAGGGGATAGCAAACCCCCTACAGGAGAAATAAAGACAATCTCGGGAGGACTAACAGCAGGCGGAATGCTGAAGTCCCTGAAAAAAGCACAGGGAAAAGAAATAAATAGTGTCCATTCGTGGATGAAGATGCTAAAGAATGACGAGCTTGATATTGTCTTCTTAAAGAGAGACAGTCACAGCATCAGGCAACCTCATGATAATCCACTAGTAATCATGCTCAGAGTAGAAGAGTTCAACATTCACCAGGTGCTTATTGACAATGGAAGCTCAGTAGATATCATCTACTTGCCTGCGTTTCAGCAAATGAAGCTGGATAAGAAGAGGATCAGACCTTTCACCTCGCCTCTGGTAAGCTTCACAAGGGATAGAGTCGTCCCTAGAGGCATCGTCACTCTAATTGTAATTGCAGGAACTTATCCTACACACGCACCAAGGAAATTGATTTCCTCATAGTTGATTACCCTTTAACATACAACATCATCTTGGGAAGACCTGCACTCAACAGACTAAGAGCAGCAACGTCAACATATTACTTGAAAGTGAAGTTTCCAATAGCCCATGGGTTAGGAAAAATTAGAGGAGACCAAGTTCTTGCAAGAGAGTGCTATCAACCCACCTTAGCATCTGGAGAAAACCACACATGGGTGATCAATGAACTAGAGCCCATTCCTAAACCGTTAGAAACACCACAAGAAGTTAAGATCGTCCCAAGAGATTCGACGAAGGTATTGAAGATTGGAACGACACTCCCAACTTTAGAGAAAGAGAAAATAATATCCTTCTTAAAGGCAAACCAGATTTTTTCGCCTAGAAACATGAGGATATGCCCGGAATTGATAGGAAGATCATACAGCATTGTCTCAACGTCAACCCAAAATGCAAATCTATACAGCAAAAGCGAAAAGTATTTGCACCAGAACGCAACAAAGCTATAACTGAAGAAGTAGAGAAACTACTTGAAGCTGATTTCATTAGGGAAGTCTTCTATCCAAATTGGCTTGCAAATGTGGTCATGGTAAAGAAGAGCAATGGCAAGTGGAGGATGTGTGTTGACTTCACAAACTTGAACAAAGCCTGCCTAAAAGATAGCTCCCCCTTGCCAAGGATTGACCAATTGGTAGACTCAACTGCTGGACATAAACTCTAAAGTTTCATGGATGCATTCTCTGGATATAACTAGATTCTTATGGACGAAGATGATTAAGAGAAGACCTCGTTCGTTACCAGCTAAGGGTTGTATTACTACAAGGTTATGTCCTTTGGATTGAAGAACGCAGGAGCCACATACCAAAGGTTGGTAAACTGCATGTTCTCTCACCAGATTGGAAGGAATGTGGAGGTGTACATTAACGATATGCTAGTGAAAAGCAAGGACGAAGCCAATCACTTGGATGATCTAAAAGAAACATTCGGCACACTACGTAAGTACAATATGAAATTAAACCCTACGAAATGCGTTTTTGCTGTTGCTTCAGGAAAGTTCTTGGGATTCATGGTGTCCTAAGGAGGTATAGAGGCAAATCCAGAAAAAGTAAAAGCCATAATTGAGGTCAAATCACCAAAAACGGTGAAGGAGGTGCAAAGCTTGACAAGAAAGGTTGCAACCCTAAACAGATTCATCTCTAGGGAAACGGACAAGTGCATACCATTCCTCAAGGTATTGAAAAAAATTTTCAGTGGACTAATGAATGAGAGGAAGCCCTTGCCAAGTTAAAGGAGTACCTGATGAAGCCACCTCTGCTAAGCCCCTCGGTCATGGAAGAGAAGCTATACCTCTACTTAGCGGTATCCAACATTACAGTAAGTTTGGCACTAATCAGAGAAGAAGGGAACATACAGAAGCCCGTCTATTACACCAGCCAGGCATTTCATGGAGTAGAGGCAAGTTACCCAAGGATGGAAAAGATAGCTTTTGCATTATTGGTCACCTTCAGAAAGCTCCGTCCTTATTTCCAAGCATACCCCATTGTCGTCATGACAAATCAGCCCATAAGAAAGACAATGAACAAGATAGATACAGCAAGATGACTCATTCAATGGGCGATTGAATTGGGCCAATTTGACATCAAATATCGGCCCCAAGCAGCAATCAAAGCCTAAGTGCTATTAGACTTCATTGCAGAATTCACTTACCCCTATAAGGAAAAAGAACCTCCTATGGAAACATGGACAGTTCAAACGGATGGATCTGCCACGAAGAAAGTAGGGGAGCAGGAGTAGTGCTCATCTCCCCAAAAAAGGAAACATTGAAGTATGCAGTCAAATTGGAATTCCCAGCAATGAATAACGAGGTAGAGTACGAAGCATTGCTAATAGGGCTAAGTCTAGCAAAAGCGCTAGGAGCAAAGAATCTTGTCGTCCAAGCTGATTCTCAACTAATAATTGGACAAGTGAAGGGAGATTACGAAGCCAAAGAAGAAAGGATGCAGAAGTATTTGAAGATCGTCCAACAACTCTCACAACAATTTGACAGCCTAAACTTTGTGCAAATCCCAAGAACCAAAAACGCAGAAGATGACTTCCTAGCAAGATTGGCCTCGTCAGAAAACTACAATGCAGCCTCTGAACTATGTATAGAGATAAGGGGGCAGCCAAGCACAAAGGGTGGGCAAGTTTTGAAGATAAAAGAACAAGATGAGTAGATGACTCCCATCGTCCGTTACTTAAAAGAAGGATGGCTCCCTGAAGATAAGACGGAAGCAAGGAAGATACATATCAGAGCAGCTCGCTTCATCATTATTGACGAAGTGCTGTACAGACGAGGATACTCACTCCCATACCTAAGATGCGCCAACTCAGAAGAAGCAGACTTTGTGCTTCGTGAGATACACGAAGGAATCTGCAGAAATCACGCTAGGGCAAGATCCTTAGCAGGAAAGGCGCTTAAAGTAGGATATTATTGGCCAACCATATAGAAAGACGCATACGACATCGTTAAAGCATGCGACAAGTGTCAACGCTTCGCAAATGTCCAAACAAGACCAAGAGAGACGATGACACCCATATCCTCACCATGGTCCTTTGCCCAATAGGGAATTGATATTAAGGGACCATTCCCTCTAGGGAAGAAGCAACTCAGATTTCTGATTGTTGCAATCGATTATTTCACGAAATTGGTAGAAGCAAAGCCAGTGATGACGATAACAGAGGCTAAAGTCACAAGCTTTGTGTGGAAGAACATCATCTACAGATTTGGAGTCCCACACGTCATAATATCAGACAATGGAAAGCAGTTTGACAACCCCAAGTTTTGAAAATTTTGCCAAGACTTAGGAGTCAAGAATCACTACTCTTCTCCAAGGCACCCTCAAGCCAACGACAAGACAGAAGTGACGAACAGAAGCTTGCTCAAAATTATCAAAACTAGGCTTGCGGGGGCATGGCCTGAAGAAGTACAAAATGTCCTTTGGGCATATAGGATGACCACAAGAGTCCCAACAAGAGAAACACCATTCAGACTGACATTTGGCACTAAGGCTATCATACCAGTAGAAGTAGGACTGATGAGCTTCCGAGTCAAAACTTATGAAGACCAGAAGAATCAGCAGGAGCTTAACAACAATATGGACCTAATTAATGAAGTCAGAGAAGAAGTTATGAAGTGAATGGCCAAACACAAGGAAGCAATGGCCAGATATTATAACAGAAAGGTTAAGGTAAGAAGGTCCTTAGAAAGGTATCACAGGCAACAAAGGACCCATCCTAAGGAAAACTGGGACCAGCTTGGGAAGGCCCTTATGAAGTAATCTGTCATTCCAGAGAAGGCTCCTACTATCTGAAGTCTCTAGATGGCAAGAAATTGTCTCGACCATGGAACATAGAACACTTGAAGAAATACTACTAGAAAGGAATGCTTTACATTTCAAGTAGCCTAATAGTAAGGAATGCTTTACATCTCAAGTTGCCTAATCTTCATATCAGTATGTACGATAGTTATTACTTTCGTCATTCATAGATCAATAATACATGAAAGCATTATCCATGCATATTTATTAATGATTATTCATGAGTCTTTCACCAAGAAAAATATATGCAACATTTAGGAGTCATCCTTGGGAGACATCTCAAGGACCTCTGTCATTAAAATTCCAACTCAAAAGATGTTTACACATAGCCACCAAAGTTGACTAAATCAAAGTTGTTTAAACACAACCAACATTATCGTCATTCAAGCACGAATAGACAAAAAAAAAGGGGTTAAACTAAGGACGCTCCAATAACACGACTCTAAGTCATGAGTAAAGCGCAAGATCATCATTCAAACATGACTCAGTTGTTGAAACACAGCTAAAAGATACTAAGTTGTTCAAACATAACTAACATCATCATTCATACATGACTCAATACAAAGTTGTTCAAACACAACTAAAAAATACTAAGTTGTTCAAACACAACTAAGATCATCATTCAAACATGACTCAGCTATTCAAACCCAGCTAAAAGATACTAAGTTGTTCAAACACAACAAACATCATCATTCAAACATGACTCAATAGACAGCTGTTCAAATACAGCTAAAAAATACTAAGTTGTTCAAACACAACTAAGATCGTCATTCAAACATGACTCAGCTGTTCAAACACAGCTAAAAGATACTAAGTTGTTCAAATACAACTAACATCGTCATTCAAACATGACTCAATAGACAGCTGTTCAAACACAGCTAAAATATACTAAGTTGTTCAAATGCAACAAAGATCATCATTCAAACATGACTCAATAAAAGCTGTTCAAACACAGCTAAAGAACACTAAGCTATTCAAACACAATTAGAATTGTCATTCAAACACAATTGTTCCAACACAACCAAAGATAGAGAGCTATTCAGATACAAGTTAAGTATAAAAAAGTTGCTTTAGCACATCGTCATAAAAGGTTGTCCAAACACTACTAAACATAAAAAGAGTTGCTTGCTACAACTAACCTATCTATCATTGTCGTAGAGATTGTTTAATTGCCCAAAACAACGGGCCCAAGGAGAAATATTCTTCTTGCCTTGCAAAAAAATAAGAAAAAAAAAACTAAAAAGAAAAAAATAAAGATTACTGCTCATCAGGGATAGGGTCTGCAGGGGTTGTAATTGCAGCTTCCTCCATTACTTCAGCAACGTCTATGGCTTCCTAGGTCACATTCTCCATTGTAGCCTCAAAAGGACGATCAGACATAAGCTCCTTCTCAACGTCATCCACAACGAAGCCAAAGAGGTCCAAGCCAGGGTGATGCTTTGCCATCCACTTCATGAGAAGATCAAAGCCCTCCACGTAGTACTTGCACAACTCATCGGATTACTCATCAGAGTCCTTGAAGTCTTTTACTGACGTGGCCCCAACATTCTACAGTTTCAGCTCCAGGTCACCAATTTGCTTGTCCTTTAGCTTGCAGAAGTCCTTCTCCATTTGTAGGCTTTTCTCCAGCCTGACAGCCATTCTTTATCATTTACAGCTTCAACGGTAAGAATGGCAACCATGTTCTTAAGTGTCTCGTTCTCGACAAAAAGGGACTTGACCACAAGCTCAGACAAGGCCGCCTTCCTCTCCAAATCCAAGAGCTTCCCAGAAATGAACAAAGACTCCCCTAAAGCCTAGAAAAAATCTCCTTTAGCAAAAATAAAGTAAAGGAAAAGAAAAAAAGATAAAGATAACCAATAACGCATACCTGCACAAGCTTTTGAATGTGAGATGACATCACCTCACTGGATGACTTAGCCATTAGAGGACTTAAGTCATCCATAGAGAGTGCCTCATGAGCCTTCAAAGCTACTGCATCAGCATCATCCTAAAAGGTGGAAGAAAAGACTTACCACCAACCTTCTTCTTCTTCCTAACCTCCTCTCCACCAGAGGCAATTACCTCCAATGATGAGGTGGGAAAGGCAGGGCGCTTGGCGGGCGAATGGGCAAGAGGAGACGTTACCACAGGGTCTTCCTTGGAAGCGTCACTTGCCTTTGAACACTTCTTGGACAAAAGGCCACTGATGATGCCATCCTTGGCCTTCTTCTCTTGGGCCTTAGCCAATTTCTGCTTACTAAACCTAGTCGTCATTCCTGAAAGGACGAAGAAAAATAAAATAAAATAAAAAATAGAAAGAAGAAGACAAAAGGAAAGGAGCACTTACTCTTTTTTACAACTTCCAAATTCTTCCAAACCTTAGTAGACGGTTCCGGACCCAAAAAGTGAAGAAATATAGATTTAGGAGAAACAAGCTTGTCAAAATCCTTGATGGACTCCAAATACTCCCTTACTCTTTCAGCTCGACGCTAATACCTCTCCTTAAGACGAGGACGTTGGTAAACTGTAAACAAAAACACAAGTGTCACATACAATTGTCACTTGTAAAAGAAAAGAAAAACAATATAAAGACGAGAAAGACGCATCAGACACAGGAACTCCCCTCTTCGTCCAGGTCCTCACCAAGGACAAACTCCCAACCATTTCCAGAAACAAAAAAGAAATTTGGCTTCCAGTTTCGAAGAGACGACAAGTAGTCAAGTATTAACCTCGAAGCCCTATCCCACAGCTTAAACTCATAATAGCCGGGGTCCTTTGACTTTCTTAGATGGTAAAAATGAAGGAATTCGTCCATCCTAATGACATCGCCATCTTTGGCAGACATCCACACCACCATGCAAGAGACGATGATTTGCCAAGAGTTGGGCACTAATTGTGCCGTAGTAAGATGCAGATAAGAAAAGAGTTCCCTAACAAAGGGATGAGCCAGGAAACGAAGGCCACTAGTAAAATCGGCCTCGTAAAAAAAAAAAACCTCGCTAGCATAAGAGTGATAAGCCCTCTCTTCGTCACTCGAGATCCTAATTTTTATAGAGTTAGGGAACTGAAATCTATCCCTAATCCGTTTTTTGTCCTTTCCTGTGAGGGAATACGAAATGGTCCAGGCTTTATAGGGGGTGGAAGGAGAAGTAGCCTCCGAGATCATGCGATCATAAAAACGAAGATAACCCCGTCTCTAGGTCACTAGACCTTACCTCAAACATCTTTAACAACTTGGCTACCTCAACGGAATTGGAAACCAAAGGGAATAATGAAGAAAGGACAGAAGCGTATGAATAGTCCTCCCCTACGAAGAGACTGACCCTCTCGAGACACTCCCCCGCTATAGAATTGAGTAAACAACCTAAATGAGCAAAAAAGAAAGCTGTTAAAGGACACTCTACCCTAACAGCAGAATAATCGACCATGGAAGAACCAGAAAAGAAGCAGGAGCATGAAGAACTTACCAGGAAATGCAGGATAGAGAAAGGAAGCTCAGAGGAGAAAAAAACCCTAGAACAGAAACTGAATAAGGAAAAAATACAGAAGAAAGGAAAGAGGAGGGAAAAATGCGAAACAAGTGGCCAAAACACGTGCAGGAAAACCAAGACATGTCCGCATGTCGAACCCATCCTAGCCGTACACGTGGCATTCAACGGCTCAAACATCGAATCGTCATAAATGCGCAGTACACGGAATACGAAGTGTCAGACGAATTTGTTCTTATCTCGTCTAACAGACGAGAATTTGAACAAAGGGGCAGTTGATGAGTCAGAAATTTATGGTCGTCACTAAGCGAAGATCGTCATTGACCTAGAGAAGACGTTACGCATTTATTACGCTCATTGATGACCAAATGTAATAGACGGAGCAACGGTCACAGAATGAGCTGTGAACTTCAAACAAAGATTTCATAACGTACTAGCCGTTGAGCATAAATACAACAAATCATTGCCCATTAATGAGGCACACAAATATAAAAGAGAAGGTAATAAAAGTTAAAGGTACACACAAATACTTTACGAAATCACTCTCTACTCATTTTCTCTCTAAAGTCTTTCTCCCTTACTGACTTAAGCATCGGAGGCGGTTTGGCTGATGCCACATTGGCATGTTACTCTTCCACCCTGCCCATTTTGCAAGTTTTCCATCTATAGAAATGACCACATTCACAGCATCTTCCATCCACTACGACGAGGAGCTCAACTGTTGATTTTTTGAATCATCAATGTGCATGCAAAATAAAATAGGGTATGGGGTTTCATGATTTAGGAAAATTCAACCTTTATGTTAGAAAGGCAGGATAGGTGACTCTTGAAGAACACATATTCATTATTTTTCAGAGTCTTCAAATCAAGTTACTTTCCCCGCTCCTCATTTTTACATGCCCAACCTTGTGGACTAGGCAGTTTTGCTTGTAAGTCGGAACAATATCTTGGTAGGAAGAACTATGTGTTGGAAAAACTAGTTTTGCATCTCATACAAAACCCACAGTGAAAGCAACAAAAGCATCTACTTCATTCATGTGAGATAACATGAAATATCTAGAATTTTAGAACAAAGAATAGAAAGGCATACCTTGATGCAATGAAATTCAAAACAAAAGAAGTTCGAACTTAGGTAGACCTTCAATCTTCACCCCAATTCCACATATGCCCAAGATGTGTGGTCTCTCAATCAGTTATGTATGCATTTGTTCAAGAGAGAATGTATTTAGAGAAAACTATATTTTTCTCTTTTAATCATACATATGTTTTTAACTATCAAAAGCAGTTACTTTATTTTAAAACTCTTGTTAAATAAACAACTGATTATCTAATTGGGCTAGCCTTTTGGGCCAGCCCATTTAGGCTCCAATGTGTGGCTTGAAATGGGACCAAAGAGACAAATAAAACTCTAGCTCCAATGGGCTTCAGGCTTATCTGTTAACTCTTGACAAGCCCAAAGTTACCATTAATTATATTTAATACCACTATATAAATATGATTGCACTCTAGGCTTTATTAATAAAATTAAATCTCAAGACTTTATTATCTAAACAATTAACCCCTTCATGAAATATTCATAGTAACATAAAGTCATAATATACAACTGCCACTTTGAAAATTACTATCTCTTGATCCTCGAGTACCCGATTTAATCCTTTAAGTTATTCATATATATTTATGAAATCAAATTTCATAAAATATAAACTTTAGTAACTCTTTACTAAAGTGATTAGGCCTAACACTCTGAATAACCAAACTCATTAAACTTATCTCAAGGGAATATTTTATATCTCTACAAAGAGACTATGATTTCCATTTTGAGGATATGTGTTCCTTTAACACTATGTGTGGCTACCCAACATACTGAGGTTTTGACTGTTGATTTATATCTCACTCCTAATATATCAAAGCAATCTACATTTCATGATTGGGTTCACTATCCTCTCAGGATTAAGAGTTTATGTAAATTAAAGTCGTGAGATTTATTATTCAGTTGACAGTCATTAATAGAATAATTAATCTCACAATGATCCAATTCAATATGTCTTATACACTTAAGACACATCAACATATCAACTAGAAGTCTTCACTTCCATGATCAAGACAAACCATCTTAGTTGACCCTTTATAGTCTTCACAGATAAAATGCTCAATTTCATCACCAACTATGAACTAAGGTTTTGAGTTTACAAAGATCTTGTGATTTATATCTTCTGTGACTAATCACATAAATCACATACTATGCATCTCAAGGGCTATATGATAATGTCCAAATATTTATGTTACCATTATTTTAGATAATAAAAAAAATTCATTATTTATAACATAATGTCATACATAATATCATACATAGTATCGTACAATAGGATCTTAGGGCACTAATCCTAACACTATGTTGCTTAAGGGATCACAATGGAGAGTAGGTCGATAAAAAACAATTGAGTTTTGGTGAGATTGTTGACTACCGACACCCACTTCATTCAAACTCACTTCCTTGTACACAATGCTACCCTAATACCGCTAAAGTGGGGGCACTCATTAACCAAACCACTCAACAATTGAATGTACCACTTATGTATCAAATTTTTTTCCTCATGCGGCTTCAATTACCAAAAGAATACCTTTGAGTTACAGGTGACCGAATGATGTTCTAATTTGGATAGGAAATACCTTAGGAACGTATTCAGTTAAATTGTTAGTAGTGCCAAGGGTATGCTCCGTACCAAACAATTTCGCACTACATATGGCCAATCTTCAAACCAAGCACACATTCATCATTTATGGAAGAATTTGTGGAACGTTAGATTGGCTAACAAGGTCAAGGGTTGTGTGGAGAGAATATAATGACATATTACCTACTACGAGAAAATCTCTTCCAATGTAAAGTAATAGCCACCTAGCTTGACTCAGGATTTTTTCCGAAATGGCTATGAGGATGTCGTCGATCATGTCCACGTGTAGTAGCAAAAGTAGTGAGGAGGAGAAGTTGCTTGTGTGCAGTTTTTACAATCCGTACACATTACAACTTCATGGATGTAATAGATTTCCTTAAATCCTAATCACTCTTTAATGATTTAATAGTCTAGATTATGCTATGTCAGCATTCCACTAATAATATTCTAAAAATAATAAAATAATATTGCAAACAAAACAATTAAGATTATTGTTAGTGGAATATTGACATGGCAAGATCTAGACCATTAAATCATTAAAGAATGGTTAAGATTTAAGGAAATCTATTTGGTAGAGTACCCTAGGAAATCTAGAAGATCTGAATCCAGAGTTAGGGGGCTCTGTTGCTAATTGTGTGCAGTGACTTTAGTCTTCGACTTTGCTGCTACTTAGTAGTTGATTTATTTTTTTTATTTTTTGGCTTTGATGTGTGCGCTACTGGGTAAGAACAAAAGGATTTTGTTAATTTTTTAAGATGTCAAGTTGTTTGTTCTGGGTAAAATTGGTTGATTAGGCTTAACTTTTTTTTTTTTTTAGATTTACTATTGTTAATTTTTGTTGGACTAATTTTTTTGGGCTTGTATATTTTGTTTTAGGTTTTAGATCTATAAATTTTTTTTAATGGTCTTTTTAAAATGAGGAAAAATCTAGAACTATAAACTTTTTCGGTTATTAGTAAGTAAAAAAATAATGTAAATGGTGGGCTTAAATGTGAATCAATAAGAATTTACTGCCTTAATAGTTTGTAAAAAAAATTGTGACTATAACAATACTCTTAAAATAATCAATAATATTGTTAAGGGGTAAAAGTGTACTTTTATAAAACAAAATTACTAAAATTAGTACCCATATATATAATAATATTAAAAATAAAAAATAAAAAAATTGGAAGGGAGGACTATTGCCCTCCAAGTCCAACCACGGTGTTGCATCCAAACTAATAAGGTTACACGGTGTTGCATAAATACCCATAATTTTCTCCATTCCAACCAAGAGTGAAAAAAGGAAAAAAGAATAAGAGTTCACTTCCTCTTACCTCTCCATCCTACCTTCCTTTAAGAAATAAGAACGAGTCTTTTTCATTCTAAGTTGTGTGTTCCTAGAGTGTAAGGCCTTGTTTGGTACGGATTTCAAACAAAATTTTTTAAAATGATGTGAAAATTGTGGTTTAAAAAATGTTGTGAAAATACGTATTTGAAATACTCATAATGCAAAAAATGTGTTTGGCACCATATTTTTAATAACATATTTTAAAAAGTAAAAAAATATAATTATGTGTTTGGTATGTGTATATGTTAAAAAAAATAGAAAAAAAGAAAAAAAAAAGTGAGATCTCATCTGAAATATACAATAGAATTACTAATAATTACTAATATTTTATTTGATATGAGACAAATTTTCCCACTTATTATTGTTGCTTATGCTTCCCCCCGTTCTTTCTCGCTTCACTTACTTCTATCTCTATTCTTTCCTCTGTCTCTCTCAGTGGGTCTCTGCTCTATCTCCTCAAAACCCATGGTGTTAGGTTCTAAGACTTTAGGAACTAATGTATTAGAACTTCAATTTGTAATATGTTGGCAAATCATGATCAAAACATAGAGTCTAGATTTAGGCTTGCTCAAAGTGTGTTTAATTGTAAAATTAGAATCGAGTGATTGTAGAAATTATTGGACAAAATCTGGAAGGCTTGATCAATCGAAAATTAGGCTCGATCGATCGAACCACGTGCAAATTTATTTTCTACAGAAATTCCAATTCAACCCAAACCCGTTTGAGGTGTGGGGTTTTGTGTGTTACTCCAAGTATAAAAAGAAAAACCCTAGCTACGTTTTGGAGGTCTTTAGAGTGTTATGTGTTGAATCTTTTGTGAGATCTAGAGGTGTTTACCTTCATACACACACATAAAGTTATCAAGATCAAGATTTGCGTCAAAAACTTGATGATCTCTTTAGTTGTTGCATAAAGAACTTTAAAGAAGATTTGAAACTTTTTAGTGGAGTCTCAAAGTCACAAGTAGGAGAACTTCTGGTTGCTGCAGATCAAGGAAAGAAGTAGTCAGTGGACTCGAAGCTCTCACGTGGTCATGGTAGTAAGTTTTCTACTCGAGGTAACAATAGGATGTTAGTGGTCTAAGTTCTATTGTAAAAACTTCAATTCTTTCATAATGGATCTGTTTTACCTTGAGAATAGTTAGGTTAAATCCTCCCTAGGTTTTTTTTACCAGTTAGGTTTTCCTAGGTTATCATATTATTGTGTTCTTTATATTTCTGCATTATTTACATGATATGATTTTATTGTGTTAACCTAGAACTGAATAATTTATCTAAGTAATCACTTGGCTAAATAACTAGGTTAAACAACTTGTGTTAAGGGGTTTGAAAATGTACAAGTGGTATTACAGCAGGTTAGCTCTTATGTTTTTAGATCTTTTGATCTAAGAGTTAATTCTTGATCCCAGTTGTCATGGAACACAGTCACTCTCTTGTGATCCCAGCTCATTTTGATGGGAACAACTATGCCTACTAGAATAAGGATGAAAGCATTCTTGAAATCTATTGATGAAAGAGTTTGGAACTCCGTTGAATACGGATGGGAGAAACCGACTACTCCTGTTAGTGAGTGGTCAACTTCTAAAAAAAAAAGCATTTGCTTTTAATAGCAAAGCCATGAATGCTATTTTTAATGCTGTTTCGATGGAGAAATTCAAGAGAATCTCAAATGTTGAGGTTGCTTATACTGCATGGAATACTCTCCAAACTGTGCATGAAGGCACAAAGGCAATTAAGATTAATAAATTGCAGCAATTAACTACTAGATTTGAAAGCATTAGAATGTCTGATGATGAATGTTTTGATGAATTCTATGCTAAGCTTAATAATATTGTTAATTCTGCTTATAATTTGGGTGAAATTTATGATCAACCTAAGATTGTTAGGAAGATACTTAGATCCTTGACTGAGGACTTTAGACCTAAAGTGACATCACTACTGAAAGCAAGGATGTGGACTCCTTCCCTGTTGATGAGCTTGTAGGATCTCTCTAGTCCTATGAGTTAGACTTACCCAAGACAAACAAATCCAAGTCAATGGCTCTTAAGTCAGTTGATAATGTTAATGGGAATGGATTTGATGATGAACTCTCTTCTACAAGATTGCATATCTTGCCAAAAACTTTAGAAACTTTCTTAGGAAAAACAACAGAAGGGGAAGAGGTAAAAACAATGTTGAACCTAGAAATTTTAAGAGGAATGAACCAACTAAGGTTAATAATACTAATAAATCAAAAGAGAAAGTTTGTTAAACTTCTAGTAATTCACTAGGTCAACAATGTTTTGGTTGTCAAGGGTATGGTAATGTGAAATCTGAATGTCCAACATTCTTGAGATCAAAGTGTAAAGCTATGGCTGTAACCCTTAGTGATGATGAAGTTTTTGATCACGAGTCTGGTAGTGATGAAGATGGAAACTTCATTGTTTTCATAGCTACTGCTGTAATTGATGAAATGTTGTGGTTGAAGAGAACTCTTCTGATGAGGAACTCTTTGAATGTGCTGATTTGCAAGAAACTTTTAATAAGCTATGCAAGGTTGCTGCAAAGGATGCAATGAGTGTTGACTTAGGTTTAAAGAAGATTGCCTCCCTTGAACTTGATAAGAAAAACTTGTTGCTGAAATTGCTTGATGCTAATAATTTGATTGATAAAGTGAAGACTGAAAAAATGATATTGCTTGATAAGATTAAAAACTTAGAACTAGAACTATATGTTTTTAGAGAACAAACTAATAGGACCGCTAGTTCTAAACTTGATCACATGTTGAGCATTCAGATGTCTCCCTTAGACAAAACTAGTCTAGGTTTTGTAGATAGCATCTCGGTGTCTGAAACTCATTCCACAAACTTTGTTTCCTCTTCTGAGCCCCCCAAGAGTGAGATTGTCAAACCAGTAGAAGTTACACTACCTCTTAGGAAGATTAGGGTTGATCTTAAAGAGTTTAAGCCTAAGAATCCTAACCTTCCTAAGGATAAGAAGCATGATAGACCTTTGTGGGTTTGTCATTTTTGTGGAAAGGTTGGGCATACTTGCCCAAACTGTTTCAAGTTGCAAGCTGCAAAGCGAGCAAATAAGCCAAGAGTACCTATGCCTCAAGCACAAGATCCTATGGTACTTATTGGTGAATTGGTAAAGGCTTTAAACATTTATACCAATCCTAGAGTTGCACATCATTTTAATATGAATAATAACTCCAAAGCCAGAGTTGCATCTAAGAAGTTTTGGATGTAAAAGGCTCAATCTAATTGAGTCCTTCTGACATGGTCCTTGTGCTTCATCTCAATACTCTTTGTGACCATTCTTCTTTTGATGCTTTTTTTTTTTTTTTTTTTTTTTTTTTTACTTTTAGGATTTGTATTGCATTACATTCATGTATTTCATGATAGGTTGTTTTTGTTTTTCCTTTTAGGATTTGATGTTTTTTTTTTTTTTTTTGAAAAAAAAAAAAAAAAAAAAAAGGAGGAAGGAGAAATATGTTTTGTATTATATATCTTGGATTTGTAATCAAGGTTGGCCTATTATCTTTACATAACATGCTTGTGTACCTTGTTTAGCTTGGATGAGCTTATTTTTTCTGCACTTTGCTAGTTTTAGCTATGTAGTGCATGTTGTGTGGGAGTTGTTTATAGTTTTTGATCACATGATCTTGATTTTGAAGTTACATGCTTTTGGTTGTTAGGACTAGAACCTAAGAGAAAGGGATAAATAACCATCTCACCACTATTTACTAGCCAATCATGAACACCTTAGTGCATATCATAAAATTTTATACTCGAGAAAGTGTAGCCCATGCACAAAAAGAACATAAAGTATAGCCTCAGATTAATAATAAAATTGATATGTACATTATTGGGCTATAATAAAGATTACACAAAGAAATAAAATTGGTGTGTACATTATATGGCTAAAATAACAATTTCACAATGAAATAAAAATGGTGTGTACATTATGAGGCAGAAAAAAAAAAATTACATGATTGCAAGCTTGTTTTTTAGGAGATATGAGAGTTATATGATGTAACTCTTTAAGTGATAGTCTCTTTCAAACTTATGTGATGAATAATGTAGAAATTGTGATTGATTACTATCTACATATTACCTCACATGTATCTCATGCTATTACTAGTTACACACACTACACAAGTTATTCTTTGCTAAACTTAGTACATGATATTGTGTGTGAATTTGTTTTGGCCATCCAAGATTATATGTTCCTTGATTTTGATACAAAATATGTTTATTATTTGAGTTTTAGGGACAAAAAATGTGAAAATCTTGTTTTTGGAAGATCTGGGTTGAATTCAAGTGTGAAAATCTTGATTTTGATACAAAATATGTTTAAACTCATACTTATGCATTTCATTCTTGAAATAAGTTGGTTTGAGTGGTTTCTACATAAAATTTCCATTGTTTTTCAAAAATTTCACTTTTCCAGATTTTCGATCGATCGAAGCTATTTTTTGACAGATCGAAATTGCATTTAAAATTTTGGTTTGAATCTACCTGGCTTGATCGGTGCTCGATTGGTGCTCGATCAATCGAATCTATTTTTAGATTGATCGAAGCCCAATTTCGATCGATTGAAATTTGAAAGTTGAGTTTTTGAAAAAGGTTCTCGTCACGTGTTCTTCATTATTTCAAAGCTTTTCAAAACCTTTTCTCACTTTCTCTCTTTGACTGATCCAATCTAAGGATTTTTTGTCGCTTTCTTCCACAAATTTCTCCAAGGTTTTTGTCCTCAAGCATTGGTAAGCCTTTTATATCCTTTCTTTTTCAATCTAATCACATGTTTCATGCATTTTCTTTGAAAATTTCAAACATAGTAATTTTAGAATTTTTGTTTGTTGCAATTGTTTTTAATCATTTTTTTTTTAAAGGGTTTTTGTTCTTAGATGCTATTAACATGATTCCCATGCATTAATTTGATTAATTTGTTGGTTTAAGAACAATTGGAAATTCCAGGGTATGGAATTTTTGTGAAATTGAAGATTTTGTTCAATTGAGATTAATTTGATGAAATTAACTTGTGATATTGATAAATTAAGTCATTATATGATGTTTCCTAACTAGTATAATGGTTAATTGATCAATTTGGTTTAATTTTTGAAATTGGGGTTTTTGGATTAAAACTCTATGTTCAAGTCAATTGATATTTTATATAGTAAAATTGAACAAATTTCAATGCATTAGAGCATGCATCATATGTACATTCATTACATGCATCATATAAATTGTTATTTATTGAGATTTTTGTGCTCTAACCCTCTCTAATGCAGTTTGTCCTTGGTATTTTCTTTGTTTTTTGTTTTTTTGTTTTTTATTTTTATTTTATTATTATTATTATTATTATTTTTTATTTTTTGGTTTTCCTTTCCTTTAAACCCTTAGCATCATGATTAGGAAGACTAGAGCTAAGAAAACCCCTACCCCATCTACTCTTGAGTTCCAGAGTGATAGGTTTAGAACCATGAAAAACCAAGAAACCTATGAGAAGCTGAATATCTTTAGATCGGTTTGGGGTGAGCGTAAGGTCATTTTAGATGAGGTTGATCTTGAGATACATAGGAATTTTAAGCATAGGGGTTGGTTACCACTCTTAGAGGTAGAGCATCCTCCTCCGATTGCTTTGATTAGAGAGTTCTATTCGAACCCCTCTGTCCACTCCACTTCCTCCAACATTCTAATAGGCCAAGAATGTATTTACCCCTTGTGATATATTAATTGATTAATTAGCCAAGTTTATTAATTAATCAAATTAACATGCAAAGCGTGTGGTAGCATAAAGAAATCACCAATTAACTAAAGTATGCAGCAGAAAATAAATTGACACGGTGATTTGT
>JAPQVY010000156.1:73375996-73635996 GCA_028535165.1 Quercus tomentella
TCAATTTGTAATATGTTGGCAAACCATGATCAAAACATAGAGTCTAGGTTTAGGCTTGCTCAAAGTGTGTTTAATTGTAAAATTGAAATCAAGTGATTACAGAAATTATTGGACAAAATCTGCAAGGCTTGATAGATCGAAAATTAGGCTCGATCAATTGAAACACATGCAGATTTATTTTTCTACAGAAATTCCAATTCAGCCCAAGCCCTTTTGACGTGTAGGGTTTTATGTTTTACTCCAAGTATAAAAGGAAAAACCCTAGCAATGTTTTAGAGATCTTTGGAATGTTGTGTGTTGAATCTTTTGTGAAATCTAGAGGTGTTTACCTTCATACACACACATAGAGTTATCAAGATCAAGATTTGCGTCAAGAACTTGATGATCTTTTTAGTTGCTGCATAAAGAACTTTAAAGAAGATCTGAAATCTTTGAGTGCACTCTCAAAGTCACAAATAGGAGAACTTGTGGTTACTGCAGATTAAGGAAAGAAGTAGTTTGTGGACTCGGAGTTGTCACGTGGTCATGGTAGTAAGTTTTCTATTCGAGGTAGCAATAGGATGTTAGTGGTCTAAGTTCTATTGTAGAAATTTCAATTCTTTCATAATGGATCTGTTTTACCTTGAGGATAATTAGGTTAAATCCTCCTCAGGTTTTTTTATTGGTTAGGATTTCCTGAGTTATCATATCGTTGTGTTCTTTATATTTCCCCATTATCTACATGATATGATTTTATTGTGCTAACCTAGAACTGAATAATTTATCTAAGTAATCACTTGGCTAAATAACTAGGTTAAACAACTTGTGTTAAGGGTTCTAAAAACGTACACTTGGGACTCTTTCCTTCAGTGGTATTCGTCTCCTTCGTCTCCCTTAGTGACATCCCCATATTCTTCTTTTCCTTTGAAACAGATTTCACACATCTATCAATATTGTGAGATAGGTTTTGTGAAATTTGTACAAAAATTATAAATTCCAAGGGAAATTACAATATACATCACTGATAGTTTGTATGATTGTAATTTATTTCTAAATCTCAAAAATTTAATGATTATGCTCAAAACAGGGTGCTTCCCACAAGATACAAAGAAAACAGAGACTTGTAGGCGTGAAAGAAAAAAGAAAGAGGTAAAAAGAAACTGTGGAAGAAAGAGAGAGAAGAGAACCTGCACAACATCTTCAACAACATCCCCACAAATCCATTTGAAATCAACCCCAAAACCTTAAATCAAAACCCACACAACAGCAGCAACATCTCCAAATTAAAGTTCTAGACTTCTAGAAGAAGCAATTGATTGATTTTATTACCGAAAACAAAAAGCAACTGATTGATTCAGCCCGTGTTGCACTTTGTTTGTGCTGAACATCCATATTGTACGCACCACGGACAGTAAATTCACCATGCTTTGTTCCTATACAAATGATTTTTTCAAGGATATCAAATCTCAATAAAGTAGTTTTCAAATCTAATACTATATATAATAGCAGAAGCCTTTAAGAAGGTGCTGCCATGTTAGGAAAAATGATCCCTTCAAATTCTGACACGTATAAGTTAAAAAGCGATAAATTACACCGTTTGGGTCACACTAAAACACTGTTTAATACTGCTCAATATAAAAAGAAATCTAACCAGCCAAAATACAATGAAAACAAAGGCTTGCTGTACGAAGAAAGAGAGAACAGAGTTTGTAATCATAAGACAGAGTGCTTATTGCCTCCGCCATTCCCTCGCCATACTCCGACCACCAGAACTGCAAACACACAGTCTCTTCCGTTCTGATTCTCCTTCTCTTTCGACAAATTCAGCCGTTCTCTCTGTCTTTCTTAAAAGCAAAAACCCTAGCCATTGAGTTCTCTTTCCATCAGCGTAGCCTCCACCCATATACCGCTGGGAAAACCCCAAACAACCCGATAACGAACTTAATTTTGGCCTCAATCCCAATCAACCCGATTAAAAGGAAAAAAATAAAATAAAAATCAAAACTTCCATTGCCCATGTATCCATAGTTTGCAATCAGAGAACGTCTTTCAATTTCTCTACCGGTTAGTTTTCTCTTTGCTTTTCAGTTTGTGCATCAATTATGATCAAGTTCTTATAATTTGGCTGGATTCCTTTTTTATTTAAATTTCTGGGTTATATTTCTGATTAAGGTATTTGAGATAGATTTGGTTTTGTTTTGGGTATTTGGATAAATTGATGTGTGGGTATCTATTTATGGTGTCCGGTTAAAAATAGAGCAATAGATTATTCTAGAAAAAAAAATATAAGCCACACGAACAGGGCAATTGGGCTTCTTCCTTATCTAGGTATTTTAGAAGCATTAACGTGGATTTCTTTGAGGGATGTTGTTATGATCTAGGTTTTTCGATTAGGAGTAGTTTTGTTTAATTAGTTTAAACAGATGGGTTAGATTTGGGTTTGAGGGATTTTGGTTAGAAGTTGTTTTGTTTTGTTTAGGGTATCTGAACGCAGAGTGTTTGTTAAAATGCTTATGAAAATGCCTAGGTGTTTTGCTTTTCTTTTTCTTCTTTTTTTAGAATTTGTTTTTGATAACATACCTCCTATTTCTTTTTGCCAGCCCCTAATAGAAATGAATAATAGGATGAAATTACCCTTTAACTTTTGTGATTTTACTTTACTGTTATATAAATCTCTACGTGGAACAAAGTCTAACTGAGGAAGAAGCTAAGTTGGTTCTAAGTAGTAATGGAAGTAGTAAAAGTAGAATGCATGGATCTTTTTAACGCTCTCTGATTGATTATTATTTTGTTGCTTATTGTGTCGATGTTAAGGACTTAATGTCAAATTTATTTTGTATAGGTACTATCATTTTAGTTGTGGGCACAATTTGATGTGTTTGGATGTCTGAGTTTGTAGTTCACAATTTGAGGGACATCACTCCACTGGATGCGAATGGTGATGTTGGGGTCTCAGACAAAGATGGTGGGGTACATGTCTTTGATATCAAGGTTTCTAATTTATTTTTATATCAAGTAGTGATAGTTAGTTTCTTTGAAAGCACTCGAACTTAGTTTTGTTTGTAGAAATAACTAAGCAAAAAAGGACTGCTAATTTATTTGTTTCAGTTTTGTTCAATATTTTTTTTTTTTGTTACTTTAAAATTTTTTTTCTTTTCAGTTATTGTGCAAAGTTTTAGTCCTTTTTTCCATAAGGATTATGTCAGTGATATGCCTTTTTTTTTTTTCTTTTTTCATACAGATAAATCAACTATGGTAGAGTTTTATGCTTTAAAACATTGAAACAGTGAAAGCTAATCGCAAGCAATATATGCAATTAGTACTTTCCTAAGTCCAACAATTTCTTCTTTTCTATTTTGTTTAGTTACATTTAGTGCTGCCACTATTTTAACTAAAAGTGAGTTGGTACTTCCTTTTTTTTTTTTTTATTGAAATTATTTGCAATTTGTGGAGTCGAAGATAAATGTTACGTTAAAGGAAAATTGTTTTGATGTATCATATAACTTCAATTTGTTTCGCTCAAGGACAATTAGTGGTGCCCCTATTTAACTTCAACTAAGTTTTGTTTTATTGAAGTCATCTATAATTTGTGGAGTTGAGGATAAATGTTATGTTAATTGAAAATTTTAATTGATGTAGCATGCAACTAATTAGCAAATGCCATTAGTATTTTAAGCAATTCTAATTGAAAATTTAAATGCACTTCTTTTTAGTAGATAAAAAGATGTTACTTCATGTTATTACTTTGACATATGTTTACTTCATGTTATTACTTTGACATATGTTTCACATTTATGTTCATCGTGGTTAACATGTTTATATACACTGTAGCATTTACCCGTGTATGTATAAATTAATGAATTTTATGGGGGATGGATGAGCAATTATGATTTACGCACCTCTGCTTATGGCTACAAAATCATTATTCCTATTGCATTCTATGAGACCAGTAAAATAAATTATTTTATAGAGAATCTCTATAGGCTTTAAACGCTTATATTTTGGTTGAGTTATATAATATCTTATATGGATGCAAATAGAGCCTTAATTTGATCATGTTGTACATCATTCTTCAATATTAAAGAGAGAAAAAAAGAAGCAGCTCTTTATGGTTTCTTTTAAGTGGTTTCTATCCGGTATTGTATAAATTTGTTTTAGAAGTTGATGGATACAATCTTAATTTTTGTCTGGTTTCTTAGAAGTGCATCACGCTTTTTAGATGAATTTTTCCACTTGGAATTTGTTAAATATAATATGGGAAACGTATCATTTGGGTTCTACAACTATTTTGCTCTTGAGGAAATTTTCTTGAGGTTAGGCTATAATGGTTATAATTGTAATTGTCTTATCAAAGTTGGTGCTAAATTTGATGTCTAAACTTCTTGAATATTTGCAGTTTTAATTTAGGCTCATTTTATTTATCTCTTTTTGGATAAATTAGCTTCATTTGATCTAAACTATAGCTTCGTTTGATCTATTTCTTCTCAAATGAAGAAGTTTTAAGACAAAGAACATGAAGCTGACAACAACCAAGTTGCCTTCTCCACCAAATTTCTTCCAAGGATATTCTCATCATTTTCTTTTTAACTTTCTTTTTTTGGCTAATATTTTGTATCCATCACAGGGGATGTTACCAACCACTTTAGTTGCTTAAAATATACTTGAAAGAAATATATTTGTAAGAAGCATATTGTTTTGGAAATTATAGTTGTAATTATGCTTTCTAAACCTATTTATTTTTATCTATTTCTAATTAATTATTGTTTTTAAAATTCTATCAAATATCTCCTCATTATCAATAATTTAAGTTGCTTCATTCATTGAACCAGTTTTTTTTTTTTTTTTTTTTTTTTTTTTTTTTTTTTAATTCAGCTTATTAGTTATTGATGTAGTTCATAAATATACTATAATTCAATCATTTATAAATTTGATTGTGATAATTATCTATGTATTTAATTTGAAATTCATACTAGGTATTATTTGCTCCTCTTTATAATTTGGTTCCCTATGTTCTTTTTATTTCGTTGTTTACAAGTTCTTTGAGGGCTTCTTTTTTTAATTATTTTTCCTGGGGTTGTGATGTAAAGGTCAAAGTGTTCACAAATCACAGTGATTGAGGCGTGTAATTGCGTTACAATGAATATCATAATTTAATGGTAAGTTTGATTTTTTAATATATATATATATATATATATATTTGAACATGTAAAAAATATATATTCGAATATCTAATAGAATGCAAACTTGGCAAAGAAATAGGAAATTAGGAACAATGGGCATTTTGGTCTTTGAAACTTATTTCTCTACATTTTGCCATACTATATCTATCGTAAGCTTTTTGTAGCAGGCATTATTCTTTTGATTGACAATTTCTACTTGAGCATAATTTGGTTTTAATGCTCATTTGAGAAATTTGTAATTTGCAAATTCTATTAAATAGCTTACTTGCTGCAAGTATTTTGGTCACTTTTAATTTCTATGTTTTGTGTCATACTATTTTCAATCTAAATGCAATTTTCAATCTTAGGTTGTTTAAGCTAGACTAATAGAACCACACAAATGCAAGAGTTAGGGAGAGAAAAAAGAAGTAGCTGCTTTGTTTTTGGAAGGGATTGTGTTATTTTTTAGTCTGTTTTGGGTTAGATTTTTGGGCTTTTAGGTATGAGAGCTACTTATGGGACAATCAATAATGGTATTGGTGTGGTGTTGATGGGTATGATGAGGCCTGAAATGAAGATGAAGTGCATTGTCCCAGTTGTTATGGCTAGAATGCTTGGTTATGCACATTTTGATTGGTATGCCAATTGATATTATTGGTGATGCTGGTGTTAGGTAAATTTATAGATTTTTAATTTTGTATTTTTAGTTTTATACAAGTATACTGAATTGTGCATTTAGTTTTTGGGTGGGCTTGCTATTTGGGGTTGGTTTTTAAAGTTAATTGTTGCCCATGCTTCAGTTTCAAACCACCTATTAATTCATTTGCTTAGTTACATCTTGATTCAATTTGCATAGGTAGTTTACATTTGTTTTAGAGTTCACTTTTGGCGTTGACTCCACTAATTCTAAGTTCTAACTCTGGCCATTATGTTTGGATCTAGCATGCAGTTAACAATTTAAAGTTGTTTTACTTAGATGAGCTTGGCTCATTGGTGTGGTAAGCTTGACATATTAACATGGAAATTGAAAATTGAAGAGTGAAAAAACAGAATGTTTTCAGAGTATGTGCAGTGAGTTAAGGCTATGTTTTATCTCTATAAACCCAAGACTTATTATTAAAAAAAAAAAAAAAAAATCACCCCAACATAAAAGGGCTTTAATTTTTGGTTAATTTGCTCTGGGTTGGTGCCTAAGTGTTTTCAATGACATATAATGCACACTATGTGCTTGATATTTTGTTTCTAGATGGACACCATTGTAACATATGATATATATTTTTTAAATTCTGTAAAAGATAATTGGAGTTGATTTTAATTGGAGTGATATTGTATCTTATAGATTGCATTCTTGCAAGTAGGACAAATGAGGGCCTGTACAACATGCCCTTGACGAATTTGGAATTTTAATGTATTGTTATATTAAGTTGATTGTTTTCTAATTTATAAAATGATCCCGTGCATTGCGCGGGTTAAATGCTAGTTATTATTTATGTCTGACGATTGTAAAACTGGAGCAACAAGCTTATATTATCAAGAAATGAATGAAGAAATTCTGTATTTCATTGATTAACAAAGCTAGAGTACAAAGTCTTATATACAACAAAGTGTAAAGCAAGCCTAACTAACTGCTACTAACAGACCTGAAACTAAACTAACTGCTACTAACAGACCTGAAACTAACTCTTAACGTGAGTACACAGCAATAATTAACACTCCCACATGCAATCACTTATAGAAATAAATCAGCTACTAAACTACAAGTCGTGTATAGAGTACAAATGCTATTTAATGTCGTTTATGCAGTGCTTGTTGTCATAATCAAGCTCCACTGCTCTTGCATACTCTGGTCTTGCCACTTCCTTGTGCTCAACACATTCTACACTGATGTATATGCCATCACCTTGAATCAAAGTCAGTTGAATCTGTCACTTTGATGTCATCCCTTAATTCAGTTGCTACAGGCTACAGCTGTTAGAAAGTGAATATAGCATATGGAAAAGGTATTTCATATTGATATTCTTTACATGTACAACTGTGTGTATATATAATGCAAGAGACAATAGTCAAAGCCATAAATCATGCTATACAGGAAAGGGAAGATCTAATTTCCTACCTAACTTAGAGAATGTTGCTATACAAGGAAAACTAAATATGGAATGGAGAATGTTGGAAGCATGAAGATCCGTAATACTCCCCCTTAAGTTGGAGCATGAAGATCCATAATGCTCAACTTGCTTGACAAATTCTGAAAATGTTCACGATCCAGGGCTTTGGTAAAAATGTCAGCAAGTTGAAGTTTATTGGGGACATGAGCAGTGGAGATGAGCCGAGACTGCAGTTTTTCACGAACAATGTGACAATCAATTTCAGTGTTTAGTGCGTTCATGGAAAGCTGGATTTTGAGCAATGTGGAGAGCAGTTTGGTTATCACAATAAAGGAGCATGGGCCGAGGATGGGGTAATTGAAGATCATGAAGCAATTTCTTAAGCCAAGTGAGTTCACATGTGGTGGAAGCAAGTGCATGATATTCAGCTTCAGTGGAAATTCATCTTCAGCGGAAGAACGAGAAACTGTGGATTGCTTCTTGGCACACCAAGAGATGGACTGTTACTAAGTTGGATAAAAAAACCAGTGGTAGAATGCCTGGTAAGTGGACAACTAGCCCAATCAGAGTCAGAATAAGCAAAGACTTGTAAAGAGTTGGTAGCAGGAAACAGGATGCCTTGACCCGGAGAGGATTTGATCTAGCGAAGAATGTGGACAGCAACATCATAGTGTGGTTGGTGAGGTTTCTGCATGAACTGACTGAGGATAGTAATAGGAAATGCAAAGTCCGGTCGGGTAATGGTGAGATAAATTAATCTTCCCACCAGGCAACAATAGGAGCTGGGATCAGGGAGGATAGCACCATCTATGTCATTGAACTTGAGATTTTGTTCCACGGGAAAGTGAGCAGGGCGAGCACCTAAATGGAAGAGTAGGAAAGACGTAGTCTTGGAGATAGGCAGGATGTGTGAAAGGGCGTTTAGGACGAGAAGGTGGTGCAAGTGGAGGAAGCAAAGATGTGGACGGTGGAGGTGGAGAGTTAGTGAGTGGTTGTGGTAGGGTAGGTGAAGGTGGAAAATTTATCCTGATGAGAGTGAAGAGTGCTGGCATAACATAAGCAACCAAAAACACGAAGATGTGTGTAGGATGGTGTTTTGTTGAAAATGAGTATAAAATTGTGATTAAGACGTGGGGAAGGAGTGCAATTAATAAGTAAGTGGCAGTCAGAATGCACTCACCCCAAAAAGAGATTGGAAGATTGGCTTGAAAACGTAAATAGCTACATTGAGGAGGTGACGGTATTTACATTCAGCAACGCCATTTTGTCGGGGGGTTTCAACGCATGTGCGCTCATGAAAGATGCCATTTTCATGAAAACTTTTTTGCATTTTAGTTGATAAAAATTCTTGGCCATTATTAGTGCGAATGTTAAGGATGGAACGTTGAAAATAATTTTTTATTTGAGCATGAAAATGTGTAAGACATGTGTATGTATCAGATTTCATACGCATTAGGTAGACCCAAGTGGCATGAGAATGATCACCAATGATAGTAAAAAAATAATGAGCACCAGAGGAGGAAGGGGTTGAATAGCCACCCCAGATGTCACAATAAATTTGATGAAAAATAAATGGAATTTTATTATGCTGGTGCGCTTTGAGAATGGAGAGCAATGGAAGGAAGAGGTTTGTAGTAATAGAGACCGTCACGAACTTCACCCATTCCAATCAGCCACTTCGTGGACAAGTCCGGAAAGAGACAAAGTAGAAAAGAAAATGGCAACACAATTGAGGACAGCTGTTATTTCGTTAATTGACAATAAATTAAATTTAAAATTAGGAACATATAAGACATTAGTTAAGGAAAAATCAAGGGACAAGTGAATAGGTCCTATTTTTGTGATGGAAATAATTTCACCAGTGGGTAATTTTAAGCGGCATGGATGTTCAAGGGAATAAGAGCCCACAAGTGAAGAGGACTGGGATGACATGTGATCTGAGGCACCTGTATCAATGAGACATTCAGAAATATTAGGTGAAGAGACTAGATTGCAAGAAGCGAGATTACCAGCAAAGTTGGCTGAAGTGGGGTTTGTAGGTGAGAGAAAATCCATGAGTTGTCGATATTGCTCGGCTGAGAGACCTGGAATTGCACTGTCAGATGAAGAGCTTGAAGTAGCAGAAACTTGATTAGCAGTAGGCTGTGGAGAAACCTTTCCATCCGAGTTGCGTGATTATGAACGATTGGTGGGATAGCCGTGTAACTTGTAACACGTATCCTTCCAATGTCCAAGAGCCCCAAAATGACCACATTTAGGGCGTCCACGACCCCTTCCCTTGGATTCAGTAAAGCGATTCGAACAAAAATTGCTATTGACAAACATCGCAATAGCATCAGAATCAGGAGTGGGCAAGTGAAGGCGGCGTTGTTTCTCTTCTTGATGAAGAATGGAATAGACTTTGCTTACAAAAGGAAGTGGGTCCGTGGCCAGAATTTGACTTCGAATTGAAGAATAAGAATCATGTAAGTCCAACAAAAATTGAAAAACTTACTCTGTTTCTTGCACTTGATGAAGAGATTTTAAGGTCCCACAAGTGCATGGAGGGACAGAAGTAAATAGACATAGACTCTTGCTTCAAGGTAAAGATGTCCTGCTTTAGCTTGTAATTTCGTGGATTATTGCTTTGTGAAAAACGAGCTTCAAGATCAAGCCAAACAGCCCGAGCACTGTCATGAAATATAAGGCTAGCTACAAGATTTTTATCAATGGAGTTAAGAATCCATGATAAAACCATGTCATTGCAGCAGTCCCAAAGTTGTGCATCAGATTGGGATTCTGTCGGCTTTGTGATAGAACCATCAATGAAGCCAGGTTTGTTCTTGGCATTGAGAGCCATCTTCATGGCACGTTTCCAAGTGAGATAATTCTCACTGTTGAGAGGAGTTGAAACCAATACAGAACCAGGATGATCTGCCGAATGGAGAAAGAAAGGAGATAAGACATCCGTGATTTGTCAGGATGCCGAACTAGTAGACGACTTGGAGGCCATAAATGGATGTGAGGCGCTGGAAATTGGAATACTTGTGGGTGGCACCTCAAAATCGGAGGAGGCTGCTCTGATACCTGTTAGAAAGTGAATACATCATATGGAAAAGGTATTTCACATTGACATTCTTTACATGTACAACTGTGCGTATATATAATACAAGAGACAATAGTCAAAGCCATAAATCATGCTATACAGAAAAGGGAAGATCTAATTTCCTACCAAACTTAGAGACTGTTGCTATACAAGGAAAACTAAATATGGAATGGAGAATATTGGAAGCATGAAGATCCGAAATAATTGCTTTTAAAATCCTAAACCCATTTCAAATGAATCCCAAACCCTAAATCAAAACCCACACAATAGCAATAGCAAAATCCCTATTTTCTAAACCCACACAATCCCATTTCAAAATCAACCTTAAACCCTAAGGCTTCATTTGGGAGGAGGGAATAGAATGGAATGGAAATGAATGAAAAGAATCATTTTAGAATATTGTTCTATTTCCTTGTTTGGTAGATTTAATGGAGGGAATGGAAAGCTCATTCTCTTGTTTGGAGTTTAAATAGGAGGGAATGAAATCGGTAGGAAGGAACACTCATTTTTCTCTATTCCTTTAAAATCTCAAATTTTCATTCCCCTCGAAATCGGGAGGAATGGGAGGGAAAGAAATTAGATTTAATGATTTTTTTTACTAAAACTCCTAAAATACCCTTGTATATTCAACTTTTTATTTTAAAATAGGGGTCTAATAGTAATATTGTCATAAAATGATTTCATTTCATTCCCTTCATGTTGCTCCCAAACACGATTACTTACATTCCATTCATTTTCATTCCTTTTCATTCCTTTATTTTAAAACATTCAATCAAGGTTACTTAATTTTATTTCATTCCATTCTTTTCCCTTACTTAAATACATTCCATTCCATTCATTTTCATTCTCTTATGATCATTTCATTCCATTCCATTCTCTTCCCTTATGAACTCCCAAATGGAGCCTAAATTAAAACCCATACAATAGCCATATCAACCAAATAAAACAAGGGAAATTTCATAGAGATAAGGAAAAAGAGATTAGAGTCGGCAATGAGGGAGAGAGATGAATCTAGTGGTGGGTCGAGGTGGGTTGCTCGCGGTGATGGCTCGAGGTAGGTTGCTCGTGGAGGTGGCTCGCAGTGGTTGAGAAATAGAAAGAGGATGAATTGGTGAGAGAGCTTTTCATTTTTTTTTTCTTTGAGAAATAGAGAGGATCTGGGGAGAGAGAAAGATGAAGAGAACATGAAAGAGAGAGAGAGAGAGAGAGATGAAGAGAACGTGAAAGAGAGAGAGTTTTAGTTAAGTATTGTAAAATCATGGGTCTCACATTTTTCTAAATATTTACAAAAGTGCAATTGAGTAATATTATTAGAAAATTGAAAACTGGTAAGAACAGTTCTCTAAATTCAATGTTTAAACATCCTAAAATGAGAAACATAACTTAAACATTTCTAAATGAAATCCCCTATCGAAGGCATTGTTTTTTTTTTTTTTTTTTTGGCCCTCAGTTTTCAGTGTTTAAACATTGAAAACTATTGTTTAGAATCTCTTACCAAACAGGCCTTAAGACTCTTCTCTTCCATTCTAAGTTGTTTGTTCCTAGAGTGTAAGCCTCTTCCATTATGAGTGGTGTGTGAGTGTTTAAAATTTAAAGGCCCATCAACTTCCAACAATTGATTAATAATGTGATCCTAAGAACTTATCAAATTTAGCTACTCCATCATTTACCACCTTTCTGTTCTCATTTGTAATTGCTCCACTATACTAGTTGATATATAATTTACCACCTTATTGTTTATTTTTCCTATTATCTATAGGTCCTATGTAAATTAGATACTTATTTTTTTAATATTTTTTTCTTTCTATTTATAGATCCCATATGAGTCACTTACTTATTCTAAATAATTGGACTGTTCACATCATCACGTGCGCTTGAGACAACACGGTCAGTTGAGCTTCCAACGCAGTCCGGATTGAACATTGCCCCAACTTTGAGATCAAGTAAGGTCCGGCCCAAGTAAATGTTGGCATAGTTGAGTAAAAAGCTTTTATTAAGTCAATTATTTTATTTTATTTTATTTTTGAAAAAGTATTACGTCAACATTTTATTTTCATTGATTCATACATTTCAATTTGCTTAAAATAGATGGCGCTTCATTTGCAAAGGAATAAAAGTTAAAATGGTTTAAACGATTGTAAAGGTTAATCTCCTATTAAATAAGATTTTTTCACCTTATAAAGGTATGTGCAATTCTTTATGGAGTAATACTACAGACAAACTATTTTACAACTTTTTTACAAACTACTGATGTGGTTTTAGTATTTTCCAAATAGTTATTGTAAATAAAAATATGATGTTAGTGATGGGCCCATATTACAACTAGTAAGAATTTACCACATCAGCAGTTTGTAAAAATGTTGTAAAATATTTTGTATCTGTAGCATTACTCTTCTTTATAAACCTAATTATTTAATTGCCTATTAAAAGAGTGTAAAGGTTAACAGCCTATTACATTAGTAATAAATAAATGATAGAAACTATGGAAATTTCAACTTTAAACCCTATAATTGTAATCCAAATTAAAACTTAGAATCAAAGTTCAATATTTTACCTTTTAAAATTTCAATGTTTAACTTATTAACTTTGAAATTATAAGGTTTAGTTTGGACTAACCCTAAACTATAGGGTTTAATGTGGAAATTTGCCTAGAAACTATAGAATTGATCCACTTCAAAATGTGAGATTTCATCTAAGTATCACTCTTATGGCATGTACGGTATGTTGTAATAGGTCAGTCCTGCGATTAAATGGATGTTCATGTATAATAGCTATTTGGCATGTTTGCAATGCATGTGGTTGTAGTTTGTAATAGATCCCGTACTAAAATAGTTATGACATGTTTGCAATGCATGAATATCTTGTAGTTTCACTACAAAATATTTATTGTAAAACCTCCCTTTTACACTCTTCAGTAAATATAATTTTTAAGAATAATGCTTGTATATATATGGGTAGGAATATTGGATGTTTGAAAATGGGTTTGGTTTACTTGAAGTACTTTTTTAATTGGAATCTCCTCTTGTTTTAATGAGAGACTGCTACATCACCCACTAATTAAATAAAATGTGGAGATTAAAATCTACTACCACTTGTCATTGTATATTTAAAACAAAAGGACATGTTCAGTTCAAAAGTACTAAAGGTGTGGATTCTAGTTAGCTCAACTGGTAAAATTTCTAATAGTTGAATAAGAGATCTGGGGTTCAATCCTGAAAGTTCAAATAGTGTATAAAACACCCTTGAACGTTTAGACCCCAAAAAACAAATTAACCAATTCAAGCTTTATGACAAACAATAAGTGTGCGGAAAATGAACATAAGCTATAAACAGAATTGGAAATCAATCTAAGCCAATTATAAATCACATCCACAATAGAAAATAAAAGGCAAAGATAAAGGGAAAGAAGATGCAAACACAAGGATAACACCCGATATGCTATTGAAGAGGAAACCGAAGCCCTCGGCGTAAAACCTCTCCGCCGCCCTCTAAGCGGTCAATAATCCACTAGAAAATGTAGTTGGGATACATGAACAACAATAAACCCTCCAAGCCTAATCTGCCCGATGTACCTAAGCCCTCCAAGCTTCTTGCTCCAACGAGGTTGCGCCGAACCTTTTTCTTTTCTAGCTTACCGGATTCCGCTATAATCCATAGCATCCGCCATCCTTGACATCTTCCAATGCTTCCCAAAGCTCCAAAAACACTCAACACTCTAAATGGGTGTGGGTAGTATTTGGATAGAAATCTCCTCTCAATAGGTATTACAATGAGAGAGGGAATGAGAAGAGACTACAAAGATTTCTCTCTAAGAATGAGTAGCTCTCTCTAATTGGGTGGGTGTTTTAAAGAAACCTCTCTTAGGGTTTTTCTTTCTGAATAGCCACACATATTTTGTGGGAATGAGGGGTATTTATACTGGTGTGAGAATGGAATACGAAAAGTCAGTTTTTCCAAAAACAGGGCTGGTTGGCGACTTGACCTCACGACTTGACTGAGTCGCGAGTTCAAGCCGCGAGCTAACTAAGTGGCCAGTCTGGATTTTTGTCTTGTAGTGCTCCAGCTGGCATGACTGTTCAGCTCCCCTGCATGCTCTGCACGTGTTCAACTTTTGGCGGCTTACAAGGCGCGAGCGTCTCGCGAGATCCAGCCGCGAGTCCCTGCTTCACTGCACAGTCTTAAGCATTTCTTCACACTCTCTCACACACTACCCTTACATGATTCCCACCTAAATACAGGGTTTCTAAGTGCTGTATTACAAGCAAATTTGTCACGGAATAAAGCCAACACATGGTTGATTAAATTCAACCTTACAATCTCTCCATTTGACTATTCCGTGACAAAACACCCTAAAACAGACTCTAGACTTAAACGTGAGTTTGGGAACAATGGCAAAACTCACTCACACCTAAATCTAGAAGCTGTGGAGCTCTTGAATCATATAAACATGAATCTCTTGAAACACAACAATACATCATGATCATTGTATGCAGAAAACATGAAATGCATATGAAACAGGCATAAAGTGATCAAGCAAAGATGGAGTTAAGAAACAAACCATGGCTTGATCAAACAAGTAATTACTACAAGGTAGTGATCACAATGCTCATTCACACTTGGAATGAACACTTGAACATACAAGCTAACAAGAACAATGCAAGTTACTTGTATGCCCAACACTCAACCAATGCATAATACACTAAGTATATGCATCTAGGAACAATCCTATAAGGGCACAAGAGTGACAGTACTTAAAGGAAAATGCAATACATTTATATAGAAGTACTGATTTAAAAAAAGTATAAAAGGCTGCATAAAGCATGGTACAAACCATAGAGCCTACAAAATATGCATAAAACATAACCCTAAAAGCTTACATAAGCAACATGGGTACAAATCACAAAATACTGAATATAAACTAAAAGTGTATAAATTTTCTCCCCTTCAAAGTGATGAGAGGCTGTGATGCACTTGGAATATATATACTTGTAATCTGAAACACTTGCACAAAATACATTAGACCCTCAAGGTAAAGCAAGTAATAAAAGGACAGGTATAATGAAACAAGTAAATTGCGATCAAGTAAACATGATGTGAAACATGTGAGCAACTTGATCATACACTAAAACAGTCATATAGAAATGACTACAATGATCATATAGCAAAGCAAATGATCATCCGAACATGCATTCAATGGAGCACAATAGCATAGGGATATATGCATGTCCAAAACAAAAACATGATACGATGAGAACCACAAGGCATAACTCAAAGCACCATAAAGCCAACAAGAAAACAAACTGAACAAAGTTTTTATATTATCTCAATGTCTTCTCCCCCTTGGTATATGCATCTCCCCTATGGAATATCTCTCCCCTCATGAGAAATAAAATTTCTCCCCCTAAGGATGTGCACAAGAGTCATATAGAAATGACAAAACACTCCAATATACTCTCTAGAGTATACTCTCCCCCTTTTTGTCAGGAATAGACAAAGGGTCAAAAAGAAACGAGGGCAAGAGATGAAGGTACGAACAATACTAATGATGCATGAGGGGTGCGAGAAGAATGAGAAAATGAAGCTCAAACCTAAGACAATGTAAAATGCTACAGAGCATAAGGTAGACATGACATGCTAGGATGAGAAGCAAGGTCTAGACTAATGCATGACAAGGGTAGCGAAGGTGTGTGCAAGAGGTGGCTAAGTGCAATGCATGACCAATGCATGAAAAATGCACATGTGGGGTAAGGTGTGTTAAATACACAACCAATGAACCAAACATGTTCCTAATGAGGAAACATGAGAAACCCCAAAGTTTAGTACTCATCGAAGTCCAAACAAGCAAGAAAATGTCTAAGAGGCATTTAATCAAACACCTAACATGCACACTATGAACAATAATATGAAACAATGCATGAACATCAAGAAATCCACCCTTAATACATGTTCTTTCTGCCACAAGGGGCCAACATCCAATGCAAATCAACAAAAGAAACCAATCCCATGAAGAAATTTGACAAAAATTAAGTTTTCCCAACCCCTATGATAAAAATCCCAACCAAGAGCACAAAATTCTCCAAAACATAATCTAAGGATCAAAATTAATGAAAAGAGTTTATAATTACCTTAGAGATGTTAATGGAATGAAAAACCATTCAAATTGGTTGGGTTTTGATGTAAAAATATTGAAAGAGGGGTTTTAGAGAGGATGGGAGAGGTTTAAAACAAGTTTCCCACGAAAAAGCTCTTTAAAAAGCTGATTTTGGGCGTTTCGCGACTGGCGAGTCGCGAGCCGAGTCGCGAGTGAGTCGCGAAACCCCTCTGTATGAACTCGCAGCTTAAACTCGCTGGTGCAAGCCACCAAAATGAGTAGCCAAAATTGGCTGCTCACGCGAGTAGCCAAAATGAGTAGCCAAAAATTCTGACACTTGTTTTTCAAAACATAACATGTTTAAACAATGAAGAACAAAGCAAGCACTAAACATGAACACAAAGAGTGATAAAAATCACTTCCAAAAACATATAAAATGATCAAAAATCTTTTTGGATTAACCCATATATGATTGAGCACACACACATCATATTTAGTCAAGTACAATCTAACAAATGAATAAGACATTCATTGAACATTAGGCATGTGTGTTGTGTGTGTGTATCAAATGTGGAATAGTCCTTAATCTAGAGTGAAGCTTCAATGATCAATTCAATTAAGTCATACACAACTAGTACTAATTCAAGTGGTCTATCTCAATTATAGAAATGAACATATATGACCTCCCACAAGAAAATGATTACATACAATGAAGCTTTTCATTTGGCTTCTTTACAATTCATAACATTTGATCATTTTGAATCAAAACATCTCATTTTGAGATCGATGCCTGAAATTTGTGATATTTCAATTTGATGAACAAGCCTTTGGCTTTTTGGGCATCATACATTTTCATATAAGTCGCTTTCCCTTTTTCCTAGTCGAATACTAGTATGTGCGACGGCTTTTGCAGCTCATTATCTCTTTTCATTTTGAGATTTACATTTATTGAGCTCTTTAAGCAATAAAAATAAAAGAGTGGGAAGAGATATAAGCACAAGTCTACGCATGTATCAAAACCAACATGATTATTGACTAATCATTCATGACAAGCTCGAAGATCGATTTACAACAATCACACAAAGATGTCAAGATTTTTCCCACAAAGATATAAGTGCAAAACTAACAAGCTAAGCTCATAAATGCACAAAGCCATTTGTACAAAGGTACAAGGCCAAACTCACATGTGATATGTGCTCAAACATATACGATCAAACTTTTTAAATTTTTCACTTTTTATGTGTTTTTGGATTTTTTACTCACACAAAACTGAAATATAAAAGTAAGATAAAAAAAAAAAAAAAAACAAAACAAAACAATGCATACAAATAAATGCAAGATGCACAAAATGCATGAAGATATGACATTTAATGCATGAAGGGTCCTCCAAAGATCGAAAAAATTAGATCAAGGACCAAAAAAGCAAAAGCTCAACCATAGGAACCCTTCCTCATCTAAACGGAACGATTGTTTGGAATGAGTGTCTCAAGAGAAGCGAGACGAGAGTTGGAAGAATGAGAACCGGAGATGCACATAGTCAAGGAGTTAAGAGCATTAAACATTTTCTTTAATAACATGCTATTTTCACTCAAAACCGGTTTACTCTTTTTAGCACAACTTCCAAAAAACTCAATTTTTTCTTTTCTTTTGATTCTTTTAAAAGCATGAAACTTAGAGCATTGAGGTCTTAGATGACCAAAGGCACCACAATGGTGACAAACAATATGTTTAGGTCTACTAGGCTTTTTGGGAAGGGATCTAGCAACATGGTTTTGTTCCCTCTTCAACTTATGACATTGAGGTCTTATATGACCAATCACACCACAATGGTGGCAAGTTGGAACAAACTTAGATCCATCCAAAGCCTTAGGTTGAGACCTAAACGGAGGCTTTGACTTGACAGCCTTTCTCTTCACCTTTTGATTTCTTTTGTGTGGAGGAACATACACCGATTTGTCCTTAGAGGTAGAACACACAATAGGCACAAGATCGGGTATCACAACATGATTGCAACAAATATTATCATCCTTTTTATCAATGGGTTCAACAATCAAACACTTGGCATGCATATTAAGAGATTCATTTTCACATTTTAACACATCAACAAGTTTGTTAGACAAAACAAGTTTAGCATTCAAGTCCATATTCAAACATTCAAACTCTTTTAGCTTTTCAAGAGAATCTTCAGCAAGTTTTTTATATTTCTCAACCAATTTGTTGGATTCATTGAGCTTAGCAATCAAATCATCCTTTTCACAAAATAACTTGCTCAAATTCTTTTGAAACTTCTTAGCATTTTTCTTCAAGAGTTTGTCATTTGGAATATCAACAACATCAAATGATTCATGCAACATAGCATCACAATCATGAGGATCCACACTCATAGAGGCATTTTCACAAACACGTGACATGCTACATTTCTCATCAACCAAATCATACAAAGAGGCATACAAAGCACAATCCATGGCAAATAAACACAAGGGGTCAAGGATCACACTTAGGTATTTAAACCACAACAAGTGTACCCGCTCTGATACCAATTGAAAGTTCAAATAGTGTATAAAACACCCTTTAACGTTTAGACCCCAAAAAACAAATTAACCAATTCAAGTTTTATGACAAACAACAAGTGTGCGGAAAATGAACATAAGCTATAAACAGAATTGGAAATCAATCTAAGCCAATTATAAATCACATCTACGGCAGAAAATAAAAGGCAAAGATAAAGGGAAAGAAGATGCAAACACAAGGATAACACCCGATATGTTATCGAAGAGGAAACCGAAGCCCTCGGCGTAAAACCTCTCTGCCGCCCTCCAAGCGGTCAATAATCCACTAGAAAATGTAGTTGGGATACATGAACAGCAATAGACCCTCCAAGCCTAATCTACCCGATGTACCTAAGCCCTTCAAGCTTCTTGCTCCAACGAGGTTGCGCCGAACCTTTTTCTTTTCTAACTTACCGGATTCCGCTATAATCCATAGCATCCTCCATCCTTGGCATCTTCCAATGCTTCCCAAAGCTCCAAAAACACTCAACACTCTAAATGGGTGTGGGTAGTGTTTGGATAGAAATCTCCTCTCAATAGGTATTACAATGAGAGAGGGAATGAGAAGAGACTACAAAGATTTCTCTCTAAGAATGAGTAGCTCTCTCTAATTGGGTGGGTGTTTTGAAGAAACCAATGAGTAGCTCTCTCTAATTGGGTGGGTGTTTTGAAGAAACCTCTCTTAGGGTTTTTCTTTCTGAATAGCCACACATATTTTGTGGGAATGAGGGGTATATATACTGGTGTGAGAATGGAATGCGAAAAGTCAGTTTTTCCAAAAACATGGCTGGCTGGCGACTTGACCTCGCGACTTGACTGAGTCGCGAGTTCAAGCCGCGAGCTAACTGAGTGGCCAGTCTGGATTTTTGTCTTGTAGTGCTCCAGCTGGCATGACTGTTCAGTTCCCCTGCATGCTCTGCGCGTGTGCAACTTTTGGCGGCTTGCAAGCCGCGAGCCTCCCGCGAGATCCAGCCGCGAGTCCCTGCTTCACTGCACAGTCTTGAGCATTTCTTCACACTCTCTCACACACTACACTTACATGATTCCCACCTAAATACAGGGTTTCTAAGTGCTGTATTACAAGCAAATTTGTCACGGAATAAAGCCAACACATGGTTGATTAAATTCAACCTTACAAATCCCTACCTACACTGAAAATCGATTGGTGTCTTGGTCTAATAATAAAGAGCTATTATTAGGAGCGGACGCCATAGGTTGAAACTATCTATAAAAAAAAAAAAAAAATAGCAAAATTAACAAGAAATTAACAAGTTCAAGTGATAAAAAGCTGCATAGGCTCACCATCTAAAGAATTTATATAATGTTGTCTGTATGTGTTTAAAATAGCAAAATGGTCATTATACCTAATAAATATTATTACAAGATGATGTAAGGATGGCAGGAAAACAATTTTTAATGTTTAAAAATAAGCCCTTGAGGTGATCTATATTCTACATTCCCTCCCGAGACAAAATTGTTGAACGGTTGTATCAATTGGGTTTGGTTTACCTCCAATAATTTTTAAAAATGAATCTCTTTTTGTTTTAATAAGAGACTACCACATCATTCACTAACTAAATAAAATGTGGGGATTAAAACCCATTACTACTTGCCGTTATATATTTAAAATAAAAGGACATGTCTTTCCAGTTAAAAAAGTACTGGAGGTAAGCTAAGCCCTAATCAATTGGTCCCTGAGATACTACCTCCCTTCAAAAATAGCCATTTGACTAGAATGGAAGCTTACTCAGCTTAAATTTATGGGTCTTCTTCTCAAAAAAAATTATGGGAGTTATTCAACGTGTACATGTACAATGCATCCTCTCATATATATATATATATATATATATATATATTGAACAATTGTATAATTTGGTCCATGAAATGCTACCTCCAATAAAATGGCCACCTAATAAGAATGAAAGCTTACTCACAGCCTAAATTTCTAGTTGTTATTCAATGGATGTATTACCATATGAAAACTGATAAAGTTACTATAATTTTTACTATATAAAACTTAACAAACTAATGTGGCAATAAATGTCATTAGTAGACTTCAACCACCTCAAAAATGAATGTGATTGAGAATGAATATTTGAATATATTTTATGGATACAATAGAATTTAAATTTATAGCATCTCATAATAATTCATTTTTATCATCTGACCAAGATACAAATTAGTTTTAGTATTTACGAGATACGGACTTTGAATTCTAAATTTCTTATTCAATAACAACCAACTTTACCATTAGAGTTACTCTACAAAAAAACTGGGCTACTGTGGCAAGCCAAAATTGTCGCAAAAGCCCAAAAAACTATCGCTAAAGGCCCATTTGGCCTATTGCGGCGGGTGCTATTGCGGCAATTCCACCCACCTGCTATGCACTGTCGCAATAGTTCAATTGCAGCGGTAACAAAAAACGCCGCTATAAATTCACCTTTTAGTGGCGTTTTTGATTTTTTGTGGCGGGAAGAAAACCGTTGCCATATGCTGTCAGAATTCGTGTCTATTGACTTTTAGCAGCGGGTTATACCCGCCAATATTGCGGCAACCTGTAGCGGCAGGCATTAAGCGCCGCTATAGGAAAAGAATTAAAACGAACTCATTGAACTTTTAGCTGCTGGTAGAAATGCCACTATATATGTAAACATTTCAGCGGTAGGCGAAAACGCCGCTATAGGGAATCATGTAAATCATAATATGTGTGCCTTTCGCGGCGCTTTTTGACCGCCGCTATAAAGTTTTTTTCCCCCCAGCCAGCTTGTATTAAAACCACTATTTTTTTTTTTTTTTTTTTACAAACCTATTACAAAGAACCTGTAACTAATTAACACAATACCACAAATATAACTAATTAACAACACCAAAAATGTCTCCAAACTAACATAATATTAACATCAAAATATATTATCAATTTACATATAACATTGTCTAGTTATTAATTGAATAGTTGCTCAAATAGTTTAATCCTGAGAAGTTCCAGTTATAAGATATGCTTCTCCGTCGATATATCCCTTGTACCATCACGTTGTAAGCGTCCAGCTCTTCGGTCCTAAAACCAAATGCAAAAAACAGATTTTGATAAGAATTCCATACCTCAATGACAGAATTGCTATAATCATCTTTGTGCACAAAATGAGAAGAAAAATGAATGAAGTGGGCTACTGGGTCAAATGAATGGAGCTTGCATACCAGTTGGCTCCACTGATAGCAGTTGATTTAGTGCAAAATGCACAAATACAAGCATTGTTGATTTAGCTATTGTTGTTGATATCTTATAAAAAGGTGCTCTATTTGTAGCTCTATTTGTATGGCAAGTGGAAATGGTTCACATTATTGCATTAGAAAGGCAAACCAGTGGTATCAATACAACATGTTGGTGACTTCAAACTTCAAAGCTTGAAGTTTCGAACAACAAAGGCAAACTAGCAACTAAAATCCCTACCCTAGTTATCACTCAAATGCATATTCAAAAGTCTTATTGATTTGGACCATATACGTGCAGAATATTTTATAAACACAGTCATATTAAAAAATGGCAAATTATACTTATCAAACAATTTTTTTTTTTTTTTTTTTAAAGTACTTTCATTGCATATGCATAAATTGCTATTGAAAGGTTCACAACAACCAAATGTTAACTGTGATTATATGTGCAAGTGCAAGTAGGAAAGACAATAAACTACAACAAACATCATAAAATTGTTTCAAAAATTCAGACTATATTGTTCAAGGAAATAGTACCTGCAGGTGGAGACAACTATGATGGCAGACCAAATGCCCATATCTTGCCAATTTTTTGGCAAACACTTAAAGACCACCCTCAATTCCTCTTCAAATCCAACATCCAGAACTCTATCTGCTTCATACAAAACTAAGAACTAAACAAAATAAAAAGAACATATAAACAAGTACTTCAATTAAAAAAATGAAGAAAAAAAATCACTAACTTCAAGTCATGTAACAAATTAGTAAAAAATCACTACTTATCAGAGTAGTTCAACTCAATAATATTGATTAGTACACCATAATAAGTAACACTACCTTCAATAACAACACAAACTCCATTGTTTTGAGTTTTCCTAGTTACCTGAGAGTCTTTGGTGAGAAACTTCACACCATTTATAACATAACACTTGAACTGTTTTGCTTCATTATCTGGATATCGAGCAAGCCATATGATTTTATCAGAGTGTTTTTTTTTTCTTAGATACATTCATTGACATCACCTAATATAGACAATGACGTTTATTATAAGTATACTATCTAAAGTGTTACAACACAGTTTTATATATAGACATTGACATCACCTATTATAAACAACCAAGTTTTATATATATGCTTTACTTACATAGTTCCTAAACCAGCTGCAGAATTTCTCCATGTGCTACTTTTGAATAACATCATCGGTTACATGAGAAGGGAAATCAACCTTGATCTCCGCTATGTGTATAGTATGTGGACAAACGTGTTAGTGTTAAGTTAGAATATTGTACTTGAATGCCATGAAAGGATACGCAATGACATATTACTTACTCACAAAATGGGGTGATTTCTTCACAATTGAATAGCACATAACAATGTGCTTGGATCCATGAATTTGAATCTAGTGTAATCCTCACCACTGCACCATGGATTCCTCGACATTCCTTACAGGTCGATTGAATGCAGTTTCAATGGATTTAAAATAGCATGAGCAGAATGCTAAGCATTCCTCTACTATATACCTTTTTACAATAGAGCCTTCTAAATAATTTTTATTATGCACGTAATACTTAAGTGTTGACAAGTACCTATTGAAAAACCCAAGATCAACAACGGGAAATTGGTGTGAAAAACAATTAATTAGATAGACAAAGTTACTATACGTGTTACCTCTCTATGGGATACATCCAACGATAATGAACTGGGCCAGCAACTTTGTCTTCGCTAGCCAAATGCATGACTAGATGTACCATCACTGTAAAGAAAGAGGGGGGGGGGGAATATTTTTTCCAACTCACACAATATCACTGCAATTCTCTTCTCAAGAGCCCCAAGTTCATCCACATTTAGTACTTTGGAACATATCTCACTAAAGACACAAGATAAGCCAATTAAAGGCCTACTCACTTTAGGGGACAATGATCCGTGTATTGCTATCAGAAAAAGTTGCTGCATTAAGATGTGATTATTATGGCTTTTCATCCCACTAATCTTGCATTCTTTGAGTTTAATGTAACGTGAGATGTTTGAAGAATATCCATCTGGCACTCTTACATCCTTCAAAACTTACAGAAAACCATCATTTTCATTAGCATTCATATGGTAGCAGACATGTGGCATACGTGTCTTATCATTCCCAACCTTTTCCAAGTGAAGTTCACTTCTTATACCCACATCATTTAAGTCTTGACATGCCTTCAAGTTATCCTTTTTCTTGCCATCCAAGTTCAACAATGTGCTGATTATATTATTGACTACATTCTTTTCAATATACATTACGTCAAGATTGTGATGCAACACATGGTCCTCCTAATAAGGCAAGGTGAAAAATATACTTCTTTTCTTCCACACAGTTAAGGCTTCCTCCTCTCTTTTTCTTTTATTGGGCAAATTAACAGTTTTCTTCTCAAACACATGATCGACTACAGCATCCGTTTATAACATGATTTCCCCTCCGGATACCGTAATAGGAGCTAATCTCATATCAACATGCCCATCAAATGATTGTTTTTGCTTACGGAATTTATGATTACTATCCAAGAATCGCCTATGTCCAATGTAACTAAATTTCCTTCCATATTTCAACCAACGAGACTGACTATCATAGTTACAAGGGGGACATGTAAGAGTACCTTTGGTACTCCAACCTGAGATATCACCATATGCAAGAAAATCATTTATGGTCCACAATAATGCAGCATGCATTTGGAACTTATTTTTTGGAATACACATCAAACGTTTTTACTCCAACATCCCATAACTCCTTCAATTCTTCTACTAGGGGTTGTAAATACACATCTATATCGTTCCCAAGCGAGGTTGGACCGGGAATCAATAATGATAGCATGAAAGAAGACCTTTTCATGCACATCCATGGAGGGAGATTGTATGGGATCAAAATAACAGGCCATGTACTATGAGTACTACTCATATTTCCATATGGTTTGAATCTATCGGCTGCTAATCCAAGCCTCACATTACGAGGCTCAAATGAGAACTCTATGTACTTAGAGTCAAATGATTTCCAAGCTTTAGAATCAACAGGATGCCTCAGTAACTGGTCATTCACATGACCTTCGACATGCCACTTCATATGCTTGGCTGTTTCAAGAGACATAAATAGTTGTTGCAATCTTGGCTTTAAGGGGAACCACCGTAGGATCTTTGTAGGTTTCTTCTTTTTTTTCTTGGAGGAAGCATTAGTACTTTGTTAACCTTTAGACTCATTACTTTCCCATCTTGAATGGTTACAGTTCAGACAAGCTTCAAGATTGGCATTCTCCTTCCAATATAAAATACAATCTTTAGGACAAGCATGAATCTTCTCATAGTTCAAGCCCAAATCCTTAATAATATTCTTAGCCTCATAACAATCTTTTGGCAACTTAGCATTTGAAGGAAGAAAATCAAGCAAAAATTCTAGAAACATGGTAAATGACTTGTTGGTCCAACCATTAAGACGCTTCATGTGGTACAAATGCACAATGACTAACAATTTGCTAAAATGCTTACAACTTTCATAACAAGGTTGATTAGCATCTTCAAGCAATTTCATAAACTGAAGTGCTTCTTCATTAGGACCTTCTACAGGACCTTCTGTGAGTTGTTGCACAATAGGGACTTCTTTCGTTGGCCCAGATGCCATATCATGCCACATGTTACGAAGATCGGCATACTCTATCGGGTTTTCTTGGATGTGACTATTGGGAATTTCAAAAGAAGTCTGTGCAGATGATGATTCCCCATTAAAACCCCAAGGGTTATAACCCCTACAAATCCCTTTTGACACTAAGTGAGCCCGTACAACATCTATAGGCCACGCCTCTGTATGCACACATTGTTTACACGGACATGAAATCGTTCCATCCAAATGTGCATGGTTAGATGCAAAATTCAAAAACTATCGGACTCCATCTAAATATTCTCATGACCTTCTATTCATAAGTTTCATCCAACTCCTATCCGTTGCTATAAAGTGGTTTACAAGAAATACCTATAATGTCATTTCATGAAAGCACAAAGCAAGAGTTAACACACATTTCATTTACACAATTTCACTATAACATCATTACTAGCAATAGCCTAAAATGAATTAATCAAATAAAAACAACTTAACAAGAATCATCCAATATTACACAAAACAGTCAACACTGCCAATATCAACTAAAACCACCTTATTACTCCATGCAAGCCATCTACTTGCCCCAATTCAACAACCCACCACAACCAGAGAGAGAGAGAGACAGAGAGAGAGACAGAGAGAGAGAGTACCTTAAATATTTCACCTAAAACTTTGCTGCAACTATAACCTAGCAAAGTCCCATCCTCTTTTTCATTTACTCAACAACTACAACAACAATATAATTTCATAAAAAGAATAACATTACATAACATATTAATTCTGCCTTTGTCGGTGCTTAGTGTAGTATATTTTGCTCACAACCAATCCCAAGTCCAAAGAAAGGGGGAAACACAGAACATAGAAAAAAGATCAAACCATTCACATAAAATTAGCTTACAAGAAATACAAAACTAAACTAAAAATTATGCAGCTCAACATTATAAAATCCATAAACCCCAATGGAGAAAAATAAAATCCACAATCAAATGGGACCCATGTAAAATTTTTCCATATAAAAATAATCTAACCCTTTATTTCTAATTCCGTGTCCATTTAACCAAATTGGAATGACAAACAAATGAATATCTTAAAACATTAGAAAAAGTCCAATCATCTTATGCAATAACAAACTCCACGCACAAATGAATATCTAGGTCCATCCTAATCTTACATTTCAAAGCCACACTGTGCATCACATTTTTGTTCAGGAATTTCACAAGAAATCAGCATATTCTACATTTCAGCTAAACCTCTTGTTCTCTATTTCATCTAGTAAAAAGAAAAAAGAAAAAAAGAAAAAGAAAATCAAAGCTTAGAGTTTGTATTATCTACAATCCAATATTATGCAACCACAGCCATAAAAACCACAAAAAGAAAAAAACAAATCTATACTTTTCAAATGCTTCCGAAACCTAAAAAAAAAAATCAATTTATTTAAATAAAATAAAAATCTGAAACAAGGAAACGTTTCGACTATTCGTGTACACAGAGAAACTACAACAATAGATTTAAACAAAAATGGGGGACAGGAACAAAAATCCAGAGAAGGTATTCTAGAATCATCGAGAGAAAGAAAGAAAGAAAGATATAGAATGAACCTCATTCAATGAGAGAGATTAGGGTTTGCCGGTGCAAAGGGGAGGCAAAGGGTCGCCGGTGTGAAGGAAGAAGAAAGGTCGCCAGTCCAATTTGGAGAGAGTTGACGGGGGCGGAAATTTGGAGAGAGTGAGAGTTTAGAGTAAGTGGGAAAAGGAAACCTAATAAGTGGGAAGACAAAAATAACAAAGTGAAATTTTGGGGGAAATTTAAAGGTCTATAGTGGTGGTCTAACACGCCGCTATAACTAAGAAAAAGCGCTGCAAAAGGGAGACATATAGCGGTGGTGGTATACCACGCCATTAAAACTAAGAAAAGTGCCACAAAAAGGAGACATATAGCAGCGTTTTATGTCCCGCCACAAAAAAAAAAAAAAAAAAAAAAAAAAAAAAAAAAAAAAAAGTTACACCACCCAAAAATGTTACACCACCCAATAACTTATTATTAAATTCATATTTTGAAAATCCAACCGTTGGGTTACATTTTCTATATGTTCTTAAAATGCATGCCAATTTTCATGCTAATCAGGTGCAATTTACCATTTGATCTTTAAACTCACCTTTTATGCATTATTTTCAACTACAAAAACTTGAATTTAAACAATTGATTGATGACATGGCTATTAATCTTTGATCATATTGAAATTTTGTAATCATGAAAAATATATGAAGATAATGTAATCTAATGGTAGATTTATCAAAATTCACATTGAATTAAGAAATATAGGATTCGGTTCAAGTTACACCTGATGTAACTCTAAAAAATGTTACACCACCCAATAACTTATTATTGAATTCATATTGTCAAAATCCAACCATTGGATTACATTTTCTATATTTTCTTAACATCCATGCCAATTTTCATGCCAAACGGGTGTAATTTACCATTTCATCTTTAAACTCATCTTTTATGCGTTATTTTAAACTACAAAAACTTGAATTTAAACGATTGATTGATGACATGGCTATTAATCTTTGATCACCTTGAAATTTTGTTACCTTGATGAAAAATATATGAAGATAATATAATCTAATGGTAGATTTATCAAAATTCACATTGAATTAAGAAATATAAGAATTGGTTCAAGTTACACCTGATGTAACTCTAAAAAATGTTACACCACCCAATAACTTATTATTGAATTCATATTGTCAAAATCCAACCATTGGATTACATTTTCTATATTTTCTTAACATCCATGCCAATTTTCATGCCAAACGGGTGTAATTTACCATTTCATCTTTAAACTCATCTTTTATGCGTTATTTTAAACTACAAAAACTTGAATTTAAACGATTGATTGATGACATGGCTATTAATCTTTGATCACCTTGAAATTTTGTTACCTTGATGAAAAATATATGAAGATAATATAATCTAATGGTAGATTTATCAAAATTCACATTGAATTAAGAAATATAAGAATTGGTTCAAGTTACACCTGATGTAATTCTAAAAAATGTTACACCACCCAATAACTTATTATTGAATTTATATTTTGAAAATCCAACCGTTCGATTACATTTTCTATATGTTCTTAACATGCATGCCAATTTTCATGTCAATCGGGTGTAATTTACCATTTGATCTTTAAACTCATTTTTTATGCGTTATTTTAAACTACAAAAACTTGAATTTAAACGATTGATTGATGACATGGCTATTAATCTTTGATCGCCTTGAAATTTTGTTACATTGATGAAAAATATATGAAGATAATGTAATCTAACGGTAGATTTTTCAAAATTCACATTGAATTAAGAAATATAGAATTCAGTTCAAGTTACGCTTGATGCAACTGAAAAAAATATTACACCACACAATAACTTATTATTGAGGCCAAGCCGCGAGCCAGCCCTGTTTTGAAAAACCTGACGTTTCACATTCTCCTCTCACCTCAGTATAAATACCCCTTATACCCACAAATGAGAGAGAGCTTCCAGAGAGAATTTGGAGAGAGAAACCCTAGAGCAAAACAAGATTGAACCATCTACAATCTTTACATTAGTGTCTCTTCAAATTCCTCAACTCTCTTCCTCTCCATTGCCAAATCCTTGAGAGGCCTTTTTACCAAAACCTTGTTCTCACCATATCCATTACTGTGAGAGGGTTGTTTGGTGTTCTGGGAAGCAGTTAGGAAGGAACCAATGTTCATTGGTTGATGCTATGGTCTAGTAGCGGAATCCGGGAAGTTAGAAAAGAAAAAGGTTCGGCGCAACCTTGTTGGAGCAAGAAGCTTGGAAGGCTTAGGTGTACTGGGTAGATTAGGCTTGGAGGGTCTATTACTGTCCATGTATCCCAACTACATTTTCTAGTGGATTATTTACCGCTTGGAGGGCGGCGGAGAGGTTTTATGCCGAGGGATTCGGTTTCCTCTTCGATAACACATCGCGTGTTGTCTTTGTGTTTGCATCTTCCTTCCCTTTATCTTTGCCTTTTATTTTTCTGCTGTGGTTGTGATTTTAATTTGGCTTAGATAGTTTTGTCCAATTCTACATTATAGCTTATGTTCATTTTCCGCACACTATTTGTTTGACATAAAGCTTGAATTGGTTAATTTGTTAATTGGGGGTCTAAACGTTCAAGGGTGTTTTTACACTATTTGAATTTTCAATTGGTATCAGAGCAGGTACACTTGTTGTGGTTTTATTACCTAAGTGTGATCCTAGACCCCTGTGTTGTGGTAGCTGTTATGGAAAATACCATGCTGAATTGTAGCTTAAGTGTTTGTGAAAATGACTCTATGCATATGTCTGAAGGGTGTTTTACTAATGATCTTGTAGAGTTGTTAAAAACTAAGAAACATGCTAGAGTATTTGTTCACATGCTGGAATATTTTGATAATCAGAATCATGTCTTACACAGTAGCATATCTGAAGCTAAATCATTGATTAAGAAATATAAAAGAAAGAATAGAATGTTGTGTGAGATGATTGAGAGTCTGAAAATGAAAAGTCAATCTGAAGGAAGCATGAAAACTGATAATGAGTTTGTGTTTGAAGGTCAAGAATGTTTGTCACATGTGAGCTTATTTGTGCATACCTCATTGAAGGTGTTTAATGCATGTTTGTGGTATCTTGACAGTGGGTGTTCTCGCCATATGACAGGGGATAAGTCACTGTTTAAGACACTCAAAGAAAAGGTTAGAGACTATGTGACCTTTGGTGATGGAAGTCATGCTCAAGTCCTAGGCAAAGGAACCATTGAGATACCTGGATTACCGTTGTTGAAAGATGTGTTATACATAAAAGGGCTAAAGGCAAATCTGCTGAGCATCACTCAAATTTGTGATGATGATTTTCTGGTACAATTCTCTAAGAAGGGATGCTTCATCATCAATGAAGATGGGATTCAGGTTTTGGAGGGAAATCGGACTACAGATAACTGTTATGGAATAGTTCCCACGACACCCATATCGTGTAGAAGTGCTCGTGTGGATATGTTGGAGCTGTGGCATCACAGATTTGGGCATGCCAACTTCAAACAAGTAGCAAAAGTGTCCAAACTTGAAGCAGTTGAGGGACTTCCGAAGTTTGGAAAGGTGAAGAAGACCGTTTATGGTGCATGTCAAATGGGGAAGCAAACAAAGGCAAGTCATCACAAGGTAAATGTGATTGCTACTTCTCGGTGTTTGGAGTTACTTCATGTTGATCTAATGGGGCCTACCAGAACTGAAAGCCTAGGGGGAAAGAGATACATTATGGTCATTGTGGATGATTACTCAAGATACACTTGGGTTGAATTCCTTAGAGAAAAATTAGAAGCATGTGAGAGGTTGGAGATTCTGTGCAAGAAACTACAAAACGAAAAAGGGGTCCCTATTGCCAAAATTAGAAGTGATCATGGGAGGGAATTTGAGAATGCAAGATTCGAGTCTTTTTGTGAAAAGAATGGAATCAAAAGAGAATTTTCAGCCCCCAAAACTCCACAACAAAATGGAGTGGTAGAGAGAAAAAATCGGGTGATTCAGGAAATGGCAAGAGTCATGTTGCTTAACAAACAAATACCTCAAAAATTTTGGGGAGAAGCTGTCAACACCTCGTGTCACATTGGCAATAGAATATTTTTCCGAGTAGGAACAAAGAAGACCGCCTATGAGATTTGGAATGGAAAGAAGCCTAGAGTGAAGTATTTCCGGGTGTTTGGAAGTACATGCTATATCCTAAATGATCGGGAGAATCTTGGGAAGTTTGATGCGAGAAGTGATGAGGGTATTTTCCTTGGGTACTCTACTACGAGTCGAGCGTATAGAGTTTTTAACAAGAGAACTAAGACAGTGATGGAGTCCATAAATGTCAAGATTGATGATGCCTTATCCAAGGTGGAGATGATTGATGATGGAGAAGGGCCGAGCACCAAAGAGCCCGATGGTGAGGTAGAAGCTCTGGATATAGAAAGTGAAGAACCTACACCAGAAGTAGAATCGACTCCCATCAACCCAAGAATGGAAACGAGATTGATGTCTAGAACATCAAGTCCTCTTACTCCTCCGGAAGTTCATCCTCCTATCTCTCGAAGTGATGAAGTCTCCACATCAAAGAAGCCATCTTCAAGAGTAATTAAGAACCATCCGGAAAGCAACATCATAGGGTCTCTAGATGAAGGTCTTTGCCTCAGAAAAGGAAACATCCTGTTAGCCAATCATGTAACATATCACTGCTATCTTGCGCAGTTTGAACCAAAAAGGGTTGAAGAGGCTCTTCAAGATGAGAATTGGGTTGAGTCAATGCATGAAAAGCTGAATCAGTTTGTGAGGAATGATGTGTGGGAACTTGCTCCAAGGCCTAAAAGCGTTCATGTTATAGGCACAAAATGGATTTTCAAAAACAAAACTGATGAAGATGGAGAGATAATTCGAAACAAATCTCGGTTAGTAGCTCAAGGATACACTCAAGTAGAAGGAGTAGATTTTGATGAATCCTTCGCTCCTGTGGCAAGACTCGAATCCATTCGAATTCTCATATCCATTGCATGCACTTTGAATTTCAAACTCTATCAAATGGATGTCAAGTGTGCATTTCTGAATGGATATCTAAATGAAGAAGTGTTTGTTGAGCAACCAAAAGGATTTGAGGATCCTCACTTTCCAGATCATGTATTGAGATTGAAGAAAGCGCTTTATGGCTTAAAACAAGCTCCTAGAGCCTGGTATGATCGGCTTACACATTACCTTATAGATAGAGGATTCAAAAGGAGGTATGCAGACCGAACTCTGTTTGTCAAAAATGATGAAGATTATCTCCTTGTGGCACAAGTTTATGTTGATGACATAGTGTTTGGGGCAACCATTGAAGATCGTGCTATTGAATTTTCTGAGGAGATGAAGAAGGAATTTGAGATGAGTACGGTGGGGGAACTCACATTTTTCTTGGGTCTTCAAGTCAAACAACAGAAGGAGGGTATATTTGTATCACAAGAGAAGTATGCTAGAAACATTGTCAAGAAGTTTGGACTAGACTCCAAAAAACATGCCTCCACTCCCATGAGCTCATCCACTAAACTGAATGTTGATTCTTCTAGAGTAGAAGTAAGTCCTACCTTATATAGGAGCATCATTGGGAGTTTACTCTATCTTACAGCCAGTAGACCGGACATTGCATTCAGTGTTGGCGTTTGTGCCAGATACCAAGCTAATCCGAAGGAATCTCACCTGACTGCTGCTAAGCGAATCATTCGATATGTGAATGGTACTTCAAACTATGGTCTGTGGTATTCAAAAGACTCAAATGCTTGTCTTGTCGGGTATTCAGATGCTGACTGGGCTGGAAGTGTAGACGATCGAAAAAGTACTTCAGGCGGTTGTTTCTACCTTGGTAACAATCTTGTCTCGTGGATGAGCAAGAAAAAAAATTCCGTGTCTCTATCTACTACTGAAGCAGAATACATCGCCGCTGGAAGTTGCTGCACTCAGCTTCTTTGGATGAAGAAATTACTTCATGACTATGGAATTCCTCAAGAAGCGATGTGTGTCTTCTGTGACAACACCAGTGCCATCAATCTTTCCAAGAATCCTGTCCAGCATTCAAAATCTAAACACATAGAGATTCGTTACCATTTCATTTGGGATCTGGTAGAGGAAAGAGTTGTGTGTCTTGAGTTCATACACACCGACAATCAAAAGGCAGACATCTTCACCAAGCCTCTCGATGGTCCACGGTTTGAATCACTCCGTAAGACCATTGGTGTTGGTACAATTCCTTGACTCTCTTGTGTGATGTGTGATTCACATATTTATAATATGATAAGCTTCTTTGTGTTGGGGCACACACTACTTTGTCAGCTCTTTGTGCAGCATGATTATTGTTTGTCTGTCTATTTGTGAATACTGTTGCTCCTTCTTATGTTTGTTCAATCTTTTTCTTCTTTTATGTCAAAAATCCAAAAATCACATAAAAATTAAAAAATCAAAAAGTTTGATTGACATTGTTGAGCTTATGTCTCAAAAACTTGTTTTGCCTTGTACCTTTGTGCTAATGGCTTTGTGCATTTTCGAGCATTGCTTATTTCTTTGCACTCATATCAATGTGGGAAAAATCTTGAAATCTATGTGATTGTTGTAAATAGATCTTCAAACTTGTCATGAATGATTAGTGAATGGTTATGATGATCTTGAGACTTGCATAGACTTGTGTCTATATATCTTCCCACTCTTTATTTTTGTTTTTGTTAAAAAGAGCTCACCAAATGTAAATCTCCAAATGAAAAGAGATTTTGAGCTGTAAAAGCCTGTCGCACATACTAGTATTAGACTAGGAAAAAGGGAAAGCGACCAAAATTTAAAGTGAATGTTCATTCAAAAGGCCAAAGGCTTGTTCTTTAAAGTGAATTGTCAAATATCACTCTCACAATGAGAGGTAATTGTCTCAAAAAGATCAAAAAGATCAAGTGTTATGATTGAAAGTGGAGTCAAATGTAAAGCTCCAAGTTATGTTATCAAGTTTTGTGGGAGGTCATATATACATATTTCTATAATTGAGATAGATCACATGATCTAGTGCTAATTGTGTATGCCTTGGTTGAATTGATTATTGAAGCTTCACATTAGACTAAGGACTATCTCATTGTTGATATCCACACACAACACACAAGTTTATGTTCAATGAATGCCATATTCATTTGTGTGATTGTACTTGTTGAAATGTGTTTTCACATACTCAATCTTTGTTGATTCAAGCACAAAAAGATTTTTGAGTATTTTAGGTGTTTTTGGAAAGTATTTTGTTCTTAAAAAATGAAAATTTCAAAAAATCATTTTTGCCCTGTTTTGGCGACTCAGTCGCGGCTATGTCAAGTCACGTGACTCAGTCGCGTGTTCGCGGATCAATTTTGGTGACTTGTTCGCGAGTGAAAGGTCCAGTCGCGAGGTTCCTCAGAGATTTTCGCGGCTTAGCTCGCGACTCCCTCGCGGGTAGACCTTCCAGTCGTGAAAAACACTTAGAAATTTTTTTTCAAAATTTGGTCTTTGAGTGTTTTGGCGGCTCAACCTGGCGACTTGTTCGCGACTCACTTCAGTCGCGAAAAACGCGTGTTTGGCAAAAATAGAGACAATTTTTAAAAGCGTTTTTCAGTTTTCCCTCGAACTTTTGTGACTGTTCATTGTCTCTCTAAACTGTTCTTACCCATATACACTGTGCCTCCATTTTCGAACTCCATTATTACTTCCTTTCAGTTCTAAATCTTCAAGTAACAGGTATGGGTTTTCTTTTTTGAACTTTATTTCACTTGATTCTATGTTTTTCCCTCTCGATTATTCGCATTTGTTTGTGTTTTTGAGATGGGTTTTAAGCTCGGCTATTACTCTTCGTCCATGCTTATCCTGTGGTAGCTTTTGTTTCAGTTTTGAGCTTTATTAAAATGTTGATTTTGTTCTTCATCAAGTGTGTAGCTAGGGGTTGTTATTTGTTGGTTGCTCATCTTGCCTGATCCATTGTTGATGTGCTGTTTCAAAATGTTCCTGTGCTGACTGTGTGTTTTGTTTTAAGCTGATTGTGTGGTTTTAATCTGACCCACTCCTCTGTGTAGCTACATTTGGGCCATTTTTGTCCCTCATTGCTATCTTCTAGCCATTTTCATCTAGCTATTAGGGTTTCTCCATTATCCCTAAATTTCCACTAACCCTCTGCTAATAATGTCTATTGGATTGTGTTCTGTCATTTCCTCTATTCATGATTCAGATTAGACATGTCACCATTCAAGAAAGCAGCTGTGAAAGGAGGCAGTTCAAAAGGGAAGGAACATGTCATTGATGTTGATGATTACCCACCTCAAACAAAAGAGACTCGTTCTTCATCAAAGAGATTCGATCCCAACAAGTTTAGATCCTATGCAGCCTATCAGTCTCATGAGAATTATTTCCAAAAAGCTACACCATTACTGGAAAGAACTGTGGATCAATCAACACTTCATGACACTGACATTCCCAAATGGTTTGCTCACAAGGACTGGAATTACCTTCTCTCTGATCTGGATGACGCGTATGAAGATTTGGTAAAGGAATTTTATGCCAACGCGATTGTGGAAGGAGATGAACTTAAGTGCTGGGTTAGGAAAAAGAGCTTTTCAGTCTCTCCTGCATATCTGGCAGAAATTCTTCACATCAACAGACCAATATTTCGACACTCACCAGTTTATGATGATCTTTGTCCGGATGAGGAGCTTCTCAAAGAAAGTCTTGGACAAGATTTGGAGTTCTCACCCAATGGAAAATCCATCAGTGTTTCCTCTCTTCCTCCAAAACTGAGAGTGCTTACAATTGTGATGTTTCACAATTTGTACCCTTTATTAAGCACTGGGTATATGAACCTTGGACGTGCTTTGTTTCTTCATGATCTAATCTCTGATGTTGAAATTGACATCTGTGCACATATCTTTCATGTTCTGCGCAAAACGGTTCTACGAACTGAGTCCAGAACATGCATTCCTTTCTGCTGTCTCATCTCAAGGATCTTGAAGCTCAAGGGAATTTATCCAACGGCAGAAGAATCTCCTCTCTCGAAACCGAGTCCAATCAACATGCATACATTCAATGCAAGCATTGGACATAGTCGGAAGAGAGCCAAACCAGAAACTTCCGGCTCTAACAGTGGCTCTCATTTCAACACTCTCTCCCTTGATGAAAAGCTTGATCACATTGTATCCTCTGTACAAGAGTTGAATTCAAAGATGTCTGGTCTCACATCTACTCTACACCATCACAGCACTCGATGGGATATGAAGTTTACTTCACTTCAAACTCAATTGGATCAAATTCAGAGAAGGCTAGAAGAGGATGTACAGCCTATTCCATGACAAAAAGGGGGAGTGATAGGCCTGATCAGAGGGGGAGGATATTACCTAAGGGGGAGTGTCTTTGCATTCTTCTTCAGTTTAAATTGTTATCTTTTATATATTTTTGTTGATGTTATTCAGTTTATTTTGAACCTTGTACCCATGTTGCTTTTGTAAGCTTTTAGGGTTTTGTTTTATGCATAGATTGTAGGCTTTATGGTTTGTACCATGCTTTATGCAGCCTTTTATGCTTTGTTTAAATCAGTACTTCTATAAATGAATTGCATTTTCTTTAAGTACTGTCACTCTTGTGCCCTTGTAGGATTGTTCCTAGATGCATATACTTAGTGTATTATGCATTGGTTGAGTGTTTGGCATGCAAGTGACTTGCATTGAGCTTGTTAGCTTGTATGTCCTTGTGTTCATTCCAAGTGTGAATGAGCATTGTGGTCACTACCTTATAGTGATTACTTGGTTGATCAAGCCATGGTTTGTTTCTTAACTCCATCTCTGCTTGATCACATATTGCCTGTTTCATATGCATTTCACGATTTTCTGCTTACAATGATCATGGTGTATTGTTGTGTTTCAGGAGTCTTTTGTTCATATGATTCAAGTGCTTCACAGCTTCTAGAGTTAGGTGTGAGTGAGTTTTGATCAACTGTTCCCAACTCACATGTTAAGTCTAGAGTCTGTTTTAGGGTTTTGTCACGGAATAGCCAAAGGGGGAGATTGTAAGGTTGAATTTATTCAACCATCTAATTGGCTTTATTCCGTACCAAATTTGCTTGTATTTCAGCATTTAGTAACCCTGTATTTAGGTGGGCTTGTTGTAAGGGTAGTAAGTGAGATAGAGTGAAGATTGCTCAAGAGTGTGCAAGAAAACAGAGACTCGCGGCTGGATCTCGCGGGTGACTCACGGCTGGATCTCGCAGGTGACTCGCGGCTGCAAGCCGCCAGACGCAGCACACGTGCCAAGCATGCCGGAAGGTGAACAGTCATGCTAGCTGGAGTACTACAAGACAAAACAGGACAACTGGCCATACGGTTATCTCGCGACTGGATCTCGTGACTCAGTCAAGTCGCGAGGCCAAGCCGCGAGCCAGCCCTGTTTTGAAAAAATTGACGTTTCACATTCTCCTCTCACCTCAGTATAAATACCCCTTATACCCACAAATGAGAGAGAGCTTCCAGAGAGAATTTTGAGAGAGAAACCCTAGAGCAAAACAAGATTGAACCATCTACAATCTTTACATTAGTGTCTCTTCAAATTCCTCAACTCTCTTCCTCTCCATTGCCAAATCCTTGAGAGGCCTTTTTACCAAAACCTTGTTCTCACCATATCCATTACTGTGAGAGGGTTGTTTAGTGTTCTGGGAAGCAGTTAGGAAGGAACCAATGTTCATTGGTTGATGCTATGGTCTAGTAGCGGAATCTGGGAAGCTAGAAAAGAAAAAGGTTCGGCGCAACCTCGTTGGAGCAAGAAGCTTGGAGGGCTTAGGTGCACTGGGTAGATTAGGCTTGGAGGGTCTATTGCTGTCCATGTATCCCAACTACATTTTCTAGTGGATTATTTACCGCTTGGAGGGCGGCGGAGAGGTTTTACGTCGAGGGCTTCGGTTTCCTCTTCGATAACACATCGCGTGTTGTCTTTGTGTTTGCATCTTCCTTCCCTTTATCTTTGCCTTTTATTTTCTGCTGTGGTTGTGATTTTAATTTGGCTTAGATAGTTTTGTCCAATTCTACATTATAGCTTATGTTCATTTTCCGCACACTATTTGTTTGACATAAAGCTTGAATTGGTTAATTTGTTAATTGGGGGTCTAAACGTTCAAGGGTGTTTTTACACTATTTGAATTTTCATAGTCTGCATCTGAATAAGCATGAAGCACAAGAGAAGACTGAGAGGAGTAGTGGAGACCATGATAAAGTGTGCCCTTGACATATTAGAGAATCCGAAGAACGGCAGCATAGTGGACAGAATGAAGGGCATCCATGAACTTACTAACCATACCCACGACATGTGAAATATCCGAACGAGTAACAGTGAGATAGATCAAACTACCAACCAACTGACGATAGTGAGTAGCATTGGATATAGGTTCACCATCCAAGGGTGTGATCTTTGCATTGTATTCCAAGGGAGTGGAAACAGTCTTGTTGTCGATGATATCGGCTTTGAGAAGATCAAAAGCATATTTAGCTTGGGAAAGATAGTATCCATTAGAGGATAAGGCAACCTCAAGCCTAAGAAAATAGTTGAGAGTAACCAGATCTTTCATCTCAAAATGCTGACTAAGGAAGTGTTGAAAAGGGCGGATACCTACTGAATCATCTCTAGTAATAATCATATCATCAATATAAAGAAGAATAAGAGTGATACTAGCAGAGGATCTTCAGACGAAGAGATTAGTGTCATGAGTACTCGAAGTGAAACCTGTTAAGCAACAACTAACCTAAAATTTTCAAACAAAGCTCGAGGAGCCTGCTTAAGGCCATAAAGAGCACGATGAAGGCGATAAACTTGATTACCTGAGTGTGGATAGCCAGGGGGTGGTTGCATGTACACTTCTTCTTAGAGGTCTCCATTAAGGAAAGCATTCTTCACATCCATTTGATAGAAAGGCCAATGGCGAACAGCAACCACAACAATGAGACATCTAACGGATTCAAGGCAAGCAACAGGAGCAAATATTTCCTCATAGTCAATGCCATTCTCCTGAGTAAAGCCCTTGGCAACTAGGCAAGCCTTGTATTGTTCAACAAATCCATCAGCCTTGGTCTTAATCTTGTAAACCCACCGACAACCTACTACAAACTGACCAGGAGGCAAATCAACCATATCCTAAGTGTGATTCTTATGAAAGGCATCCAGTTGTTTGTTTATATCTTGTTGCCAAAAAGGGTCAGTATGGGCTTCACGATAGGTGTGAGGTTCATAGAGGGTGGCAAGAGCAAAAGAGCAATGATAATCAGTGAGATAAGGGGGAGGAATGCTTACCCGAATGGAACGACAAAGTTCAGGACCAATAGGAGACTTAGGAAAGGGTGGTGCCACAGGATCCAAGATAAGCGGGTCATATGCCGTGGACAGAACCAAAGATGAGTCGTCTAGAGAGGTAGTCGATGTCGAAGAATCCTCCATAAGTTTAGGATAGAGAGAGAGAGGAAAAGATCAATAAAAATGGGAGACTCAAAGGAAGAAGATGCAAGAAACTGCTGAAGACTCATGAAATGATGATATTCCCAAAACTCAACATGACAGGGGACATGAAGGCGATGAGAAATGGGATCATAGCAGCGAAACCCCTTTTGAGATACAACATAACCAAGGAAACAATAGAGATGAGCACGAGGCTGGAGCTTTGTTTGTTCATGAGGAGAAAGAGAGACAAAGCAAAAACAACCAAAATCTCGAAGAGAGGGGTAGTCAGGGGTTTAACCATAGAAGAGCTCGAATGGTGATTTGTTGTGTGTAGTTGGTGAAGGAATATGATTACTGGTGTACACAGTAGTGAGTGCGGCCTCACCCCAAAAGCACCCAAGAAGAGGGGCATAAATGAGAAGGGTGTAGACAACATCAAGAATGTGATGATGTTTTCGTTCTACATGACCATTTTGTTGAGAGGTGTAAGGACAAGACCGTTGAGGAAGGGTACCATGACTGTCTAAAAAGGATAGGAAAGATTTATCATTATATTCTTGAGCATTATCTGATCGAAAGACTTTGACGGAGTGATTGAACTGTGTTTCAATCATTTTATGAAATGTTTGGTAAATAGACACAAGTTCAGACCTATGGTGAAGTAGATAAATCCGAGTATATCGAGAAAAATCATCCACAAATATGACAAAATATCTAGATACCCCCTCAGTGGGAACAGGTGCAGGACCCCAATATCAAAATGTATAAGATCAAAAGATGTAGAAGAAAAGGAGTCGTTATTATTAAAGGGAAATTTTGTTTGTTTGCCAAAATGACAATAAGTACAATCAAAATTTTGAAACATAACTGAACCCAAATGACCTTGAGAAGCTAAAAACTGAAGACGAGATAAGGATGGATGACCAAGACAAGCATGCCATAGATTAGGTGAGGGGTGGCAATGGTAGCAACTGTGGAAACAATTTATGAAGGAATCTTCAAGTCATGAACCTCAAACATGCGACAAACCTTATGGCCTATCCTAAGCACTTGACCCATCCGGGGATCTTGCATATCCACACCATGATTAGTAAATAGAAGATCTATGCTTAATTCACAAAGTTGACCAACAAAAAGTAAATTAAAGGATAACTTTAGAATATGAAAAGTGTCACTAAGGGATAAAAAAGGATAAGAGATTGTTCCTTTATGACTAATATTCATAGGAGTTCCATCAGTAGTGTAAATGGTGATGAGGTGTTCTAAGGGTGCCTTATTAGAAAATTGGGATTCATCGGGAACCATATGGTTACAACATGCAGTATCAAAAAACCAAGATTATTTACCTGAGGTGACAGAAAGGGAAGTGGAAGTTCAGGATAAAACATGTTGAATTATTGCCTCAATATCAGCCGTAGTAAGTGAGGAAGCCAAAGATGGACCTATAGGAACTGATGGATCTACAGGACATACAGCAGCTGCTCAAGGAAGAGAAGCTTTATTTTGCTTTTGTATAAATTTCTGCAGTTTACGAAAATCTGAGATATCATGGCCTTTGGCACGGAAAAACTCGTAGCGAGTACCTTTGGAAGACTGAGAGGTGGGACACTTAGAGTTTATTCGTGGTGGAGCAATGAATGCAGCAATGGGATGCTGTGGAGATGGTGTAGCCAATACATGATCAGATGATGACATGTGATGTGTAGGTTGACGGTTCTCCTCAGAAATGAGCTCCTTGACTGCAGCATCAAGAGAAGGAGTGGGAGATCGGCTAAGCAGAGAAGCCCTAGTAGGCTCAAAATCCTCACGTAAACCCATCATGAAGTGCATAAATTTATGACAATCCTGATATTTGACAAAGAGCTCAATGTCATTATAACACACTAGTGAAGGATCTGCAGCAGAGAGTTGTTCCCACATAGTAGAAGTCTAAGAATAAAATTAAAAAATAGACTGACTTGTCTTTTGGCGCATTTGATAAAGCTTTAATTCAATGTGGAACTCCAAGCTTGAATCATTAGTGTAATTATAGCGGTCAGCTAGAAATTTCTAAGCAGCCTCAACAGTCTCAATATAAGGAAGAAGATTATGAATGGAGGGAATAGAAGTATTGATAAACCAAGACAAGATCTTACTCTGAATACTCTCTCATTCCTCTAGGCATTCTTCATAATCATTCGCTGTAACAGCAGTTTTGGAGGTATCTTCAGTAGCTATGACTTTGGACTTAGGTTTTGGTACTAGCTTAAGAATTGAACCAGTCACATATCTCCACAGTTTATGACCCTTGAGAAAGATAGTCGTATTCTGAGACCATGCATGATAACTAGTAGGACCATCCAACATAATGGTGATAGGACGTATGATATCGCGTTCGTTTTGCTAAGCCATAATGAAGAAAATCACCAAAAAGTGGGATTCAGAGATCTCAAATAAAGAAACGGAGCCCAAAATCGGAATCTACGTGAAAAACTGAGCAAGACAAGCCCTATTGAAATATTTTGACTTTGGTCAAAGTCAACGGTTAAAGGCTCAGTCAAAGTCAATGGCTAGGTCAACGGCTCAGGATGCTGACGTGTGCTGTCGTGGGATGCTGATGTGTGCTAACGTGGCAGTGTAATGTCACCCTAGGGCTGACGTGGAAGGACGCAAAACAAAGCAAGCGCGTGGGATGCGTGGAAGCATGTGACAGCGTTGTTCCTAGCGCGTGAGGTGTGTGTGAGAAACTAACGGTACGTGACGGCGCATGCTCGTGAGGCAAAAACTTCAGCCAGCATGTGTGGGCGCATGTGAGGTGGTTTTTGGCAATTCTTAGTTGAGTTTTACTCGGGATCAACAGGCAGTAGAAGAGCGCTAGAGATATCCACCGGAACTAGAAAGTCAGAGGAATGACTCTAATACCATGTTAATAATATAAAGTGAGAGAGAAAGACTAAACAGTCTGTATATTGATGTGTGAATAATAATGTACAATAGAGAGCCTTATATAGGCTATGTATGTGTGTAGTACAAGTAATATGAGTAAACTACAAATACAGTATACTGGGCTAAGTCTAATGGGCTAATCTAGTCTAAGCTATACACTAACAAAAACTTTAATGCTAATGCAATGCATGTAATTTAGTATATGTGGTGAAGATTAAAACAGCCTAACTATATTTGCTACAGCGAGCAAAGGCCTAAAGGTGACTGTTAAGTCCTTCAACTAGGATAACTAAATTTAGTATTTAAGTTTACTTGAAATCATCAAGTACATCACAAAATTTGGCTTTCTCACATGTAACAAAAAACAAGCAAATTAAAAAAAAAAAAAAAAAAAAAAAAAAAAAAAAAAAAACCCTAGAACCCCTTCCATTTTGCACATTGATTGCATTTTACTTGTTCCTATACGTACCTTGTGTCAACTTGTCACGAGCTTAATGAAAGTTTTGTTTGTGTGCAAGTGTTTCAAGATACATGTGTATATGGTACAAGTGCTTCACAGCTTCTAGAATTAGGTGTGAGTGAGTTTTTCCATTGTTCCCAAACTCACGTTTAAGTCTAGAGTCTGTTTTAGGGGTTTTTTCACGGAATAGCCAAAGGGGGAGATTGTAAAGTTGTTATTTACAACTATTTTGTGTTGGCTCTAATTTCGTGCCAAATTTGATTGCAATTCTATTCAATCATTTTTCTCTGTATTTATGTGGGATTTTTATTGTAAGGGTTGTGTGTGAGAGAGAGTGTGAAGACTCAAGCTTGTATTGAAGATCAAGTGGATTTTGCGAGAAGCTCGCGAGAAGCAAACCTGTGAAGTAGCCACGTGTTAAGCACATGACTAGAATGCGAAGAGTCATGATAGACTAAAGATTTCGCAAGTGTTTCACGGGTAAGGCCTTCCTGCGAAATACTCGCAAAACATTTTTTTTTGCTATTTTGTCATTTGTGATTTAACAAGTCTTTATCCACACTATATATATCCTCATTACCCACATATTGTAAGGAATGCTTTTTAGAGAGAAAACCTTAGAAATTACCCTTGAGAGTTAGAGATTGTTGTACACACAATCATCTACACATTCTCTGGTGGTTTTCCTTTACTCCTACCTCTCCATATCCAAATCCTTGAGAGGTTGATAGCCCAAAAACTTACCACACCCAATCTGAGCGTAAAGTGAGGTTTTGGTACTGTTGAGAAGCATTGGAAGAAGCCAATCGTTAGTGGATGCAATCGGGCTAAATTGCATGATCTAGGAAAGCTAGAGAAGACAAGGTTTCATGAAGCCAGTTGGTAGTAGAAGCTTGGAGGGCTCAAGTTCATGGGGTAGACTAGGCTTGGAGGGTCTTTTTGTTATTCTTGTACTCCAACTTATTCTCTAGTGGATCGATTTACCGCTTGGAGGGCAGCAGAGAGGTTTTTCGTCGAGTTCTTTAGTTTCCTCTTTGATAACACGTCTTGGTGTTATCTTGTATTTGCATCCTTCTTTCCTACTCTTTTAGCTTTCATTTTTTTGTTTTTATTTGTGAATATGGCTTAGAGTACTCTTATTCCGCACTTAGTTTAAGGTAGAGTAAAAGCAACGCCGTAGCTTTTAGTTGGGGGTCTAGACAGGCTCTTGTGTATTCACACAAATTCAAGCTTTCAATTGATATTAGAGTGGGTGCACTTATTGTGGTTTCATTACCTAAGTGTGATCCTAGACCCCATTAGAGATGGATCGATCTCAATCACTTAATGCTCCTCTATTCTTTGATGGGAGTAATTATGCGTTTTGGAAAGTCCGTATAAGGGCATTCCTTTGTGTTATTGATGAGACGATATGGGATTTCGTCGAGAATGTGTATATTATACCCACTACCGCCAAATCTGAATGGTATAAGGCATCTCTTGCTTTGACATATGCCAATAGCAAAGAAATTAACGCTATTTTTTGTGGTGTGTCTACTGATGAGTTTCACAGGATATCGCATGTGAAGACCACCAAGTAAGCATGGACCATTCTTGAGACTACCTACGAAGGTACTAAGAAGGTCAAGGACGCTAAGCTCTAAATTCTTACTACCCGATTTAAACTCAAGATGAGTGACAATGAGTCATTTGATTCATTCTATTGGAAACTTACTGAGATCATGATTGCCAAGCTCAATCTCGTGGAGAAGATTGAAGATGCTAAGGTGGTGAGAAAGATTTTGAGATCCCTATCAGAAAGCTTCTATGCAAAGGTTACCGCCATCGAAGAGAGCAAAAACTCTGATGAGATTAAAATTCAAGAACTCATCGGTTCTCTTCAGACTTATGAGCTATCTCTACCATCACAAAGGAAGAGCAAATCTCTTGCTCTCAAGAGAATCAATGAGAGATTGGAAGCTCAAGACTCCTTGGATGAGGATGAGGTTGAAAAGGAAGTGGCGTACCTTGCTAAGAACTTTTGTAAGTTCTTGAAATTCAAGAGGGATGGGAAGTCTTTTGAGAAGGGGAAATTCTCAAATTTCAAAAAGGATAAGAAAGACTTGAAGAAGAAGGATTCCAAAGATTCTTCTCCATCTCAAGTGGTCATGTGCTTCGAGTGCAAAGGGCATGGGCATGTGAAGAAAGAATGCTCCACTTATTTGAAAGCAAAGGGTAAAGTATTTGCTACTACCCTTAGTGACTCGAATGGCTCCAATTCGGATTTGGAAGAGAGTTGTGATGGAGAAGGAAACTACTCCACATTTATGGCTATTGCACTCGTGGACTTTTCGGAAGATTTGAGCCTTCTAGTGGAAGAACTCAGTGAGCACACCTAAGTAAAGTCTGGGAATTAGGGAGGAATCTGATGATGAAGATGAAGGAGCAAAGGGATTGCAAGAATCCTATAATTCTCCTCTTGAGAAGATTGGAGAGTATGCAAGAGTGGCTAAAGCAGCCATTAAAAAGATGAAGAAAGCTAAACAATACTACAAGAGCATACTCATGAGGTACAAAGAGACGAAATGCAAAGTTGATGCGCTGAATGAAGAACTAACCTAAGCCTATTCCAAAATCAAGTTTCTTAAGCTTGAAGTGATTCAAGCTAATGCCAAAGTGGAGCATGTTGCCTCCGAGAAACTTGATGAAGTGCTTGCTCATCAAAAGCCTTTTTCAGACAAAAACGGATTAGGATACACTGGAGAAAGTAGCTCTAATGCCAATGTGTCCAAGGAGAGGAAGTTTGTTAAGGCTAAGGAACCAATGGTAGCAACACCAATTGTAGAGAATGTGAAGGTTGAGAAGAAGCCGATTGTGATTGCTCAAAAGGTTTTGTCAAAACCTCAAAATCCATTTGTGGGCAAACCCAAGTCTAAAGGGAAGTCTCTACCGAAGTCACAAAGAGGTCCTCAAACTCAACATTTTTGCCACCATTGTGGAATTCGAGGACGCACTAGACCTAATTGTTATAAGCTTCACGCATTGAAGAAAGCGGATTCTCAAAGATCAAGAGGACAAGGAAAAGGGAATTGGAACGCCAAGCAATCAAAAGGGCAAAAAGTCGATCCCGGTATTGGTGATGTGATGAAGATGATAGATACCATCACTTCTTGTTTGGCAAACTTCACCCTAAGGTCAAAGAATTTCAACTCAAGTACCCAATCCTCTAAGGATATCACTCCAAACGCACGTGCCGTGTGGGTGAAGAATGGTACACATGCATAAGCATTAGAACATGTCCATGCATCAATTCTTTCGATATGTTGTGACATTGTTTGGTTGTTTGCTTATATTTTCATTTTAGCATGTTTCTTTTTCAAGTTTGTTTTGTACTTGTTGTTTTTGTTGATTTTACTTTTCATGCTCTATTTTTGTGTGCGTTAAAAAATTCAAAAACCCATAAAAATTGAAAAATCTCCAAAAAGTTTGTGTTGTGTATATCACTTGTGAGTTTGGCCTAGTACCTTCGTACTAATGGCATAGTGCATTTATAAGCTTAGCTTGTTATGTATGCACATTTTCTAAATGTGAGCGACATCTAGAAATCTATGTTTGATTATTGTAAATAGATTTTCAAGCTTGTCATGAATGATTGGTCAATAGACTTAATTGATCTTGATACAAGCATAGACTTGTGCCTATATATCTCCTCATATTTTTTTTCAAGAGCTCTACAAATGTCAATCTCGAAAAGAGAATTTTGAGTTGAAAAAGCCGTCGCACATACTACTATTTGACTAGGAAAAAGGGAAAGCAATTTGTACTAAAGTGTATGGTGCCAAAGCCAAAGGCTAAATTGTCAAAGTTCATTCAAAATGTTTATGGCATTGATTCTCAAAAATTTGAGTTGTTTTGATCAAAAGTATGAAAAATAGAAGCAAATATAAAAGCTTTTAATCAATTGTAATCACATTGGTGAGAGATCATATATGTTCATTTCTACAAGTGAGATAGGTCATTTGACTTGGTACTAGACGTGTATGACTTTGAATTGATCATTGAAACTTCATACAAGACTATAGACTAGGTTATACTTGATCCACACACACAACACACAAGTCTAATGTTCAATGAATGCTTATTCCATTTGTGTGATTGTACGTGTTCAAATGTGATGTGTATACTCAATTGCTTGTCGATCAAACCTAAAAAGATTTTTGAGTATTTTGTATGTTTTTTAAATTGTTTTTATGCTTTTGTGTTTAGAGTTTCTGTTCATATTGCTTATTTCTTGTTTTTAACAAAAAACTCTTTTTAGATGCATTTTAGCAAGAAGCTCGCGAGTAAGCTCTTCTCGTAAAAATTAGGATGACCAAAATTGAAAACACTAAAATTCAGACAAAATCTTTCGTGACTGTCTCGCAAGAAAATCTTACCCATGAAACAGTTTCAATGCTTTAGTGGCATTTTTGCGAGTAACTTCACATGAAGCTTACCCGTGAAAATCGCGTGTTTTCAATTTTTGGGATAATTACACTTTACCCACCTGTGGTTTACCTCTAATTCTAAGTGCCTACCCGTGGTTTCAATTTTGACACTTTGCCCACCTGTGATTCTCACCGTTACTGTGCCGTAACCCACCTCTCTACTTTCTGTTACTCTAACATAGAAAATGTAAAAAACAAAACCCCCAACGGATCAAAACACTCTCACTCAAACCTTGAACATGAACATACCCAAAACTCAAAGACAAAGCCAAAGTCATTTTTCTTTCCCTCAGACTTTACTCTTTTCTCTTGTCCCACAACTTCTTTTTCAGATTTCCTTCTCTCTACAACCCGACCCACTCTCTGGTGCTCATCAGTCGAATTGTTAGGTACCAAACCAAATTTCAAAGATATACATCCCACTAATCACGACGTGAACAATATATATAACTTTCATCATTTGTTCAATCCAAAATCTGCATGAAATGCGGGGCATACAATAATTGGAATGTTTAAATTACATTTGAAAGGAATTAATGAAAACAGAACTGATAATTAATTTTCTAAAGTTGACTAAGCCTAAAATCAATGGAAAAATTTGAACAGATATGAAAAAACGTGCGGCCTTTTCCCTTCAATTTGGTGTGTACCACTGAATCATTGTGACTCAAAGACAAAGCCAAAGTCATTTTTCTTTCCCTCAGACTTTACTCTTTTCTCTTGTCCCATAATTTCTTTCTCAGATTTCCCTTCTCTCTACAACCCGACCCACTCTCTCTCAGGGGTGTTCATCAAATCGTTAGGTACCACTGAATCATTGTGGGACAATTTTCCTTTGACTGGCATCGAGCAAGATCACCTGAGTTCGTTTTTTCGGTATATACGGCGGTGGTTTTCAGCTGGGTTTTCAACTGGTTTTCGGAGATGGTTTTCATCTGGGTTTTCGGCGGTGGTTTGTTGGTGCTCCGATTAGATACACGAACCAAATCTGGGTTAAAAATCGTTAGATCTGGGTTTGAACTTAAGCCAACTTGAAACAAATCTAGGAAGATCTTGGTGCGAAAGCTTTTAAATCTGGGTTTGAATCAACCAAATTGGTCGGAGTCACTTTTGATATGGATTGATTTGCAGTGGGGGGTGGTTGTGGCTTCTGATGTGGTGATTGGTTTGCTATGATTTTTTTGGATTTGAGTTTTGTTGTAAGATTTGGGTTTTGTTGTGGGTTTGGCTGGGATTTTTTTTTTTTTTTTAATTTTTTGGATTTAAGTTTTGATGTAAGATTTGAGTTTTGTTGTTGTGGTTTAGGCCTGTGTTGGATATTGTTTTTGGGTTCGACTTCCTGTAATTTTTCAGATTTTTGGGTATGTTCTTCATGTTCTTCATGTTCAAGATTTGAGAGTGTTTTGATCCGTTTGGTGTTTTGTTTTTTACATTTTCTTTGTTAGAGTAACGGAAAGTAGAGAGGTGGGTTACGGCACAGTAACGGTGAGAATCACAGGTGAGCAAAGTGTCAAAATTGAAACCACGGGTAGGCACTTAGAATTAGAGGAAAACCACAGGTGGGTAAAGTGTAATTATCCCTCAATTTTTAAAGGGCAAATTATGACAATTTTCAAACACAAACCCTTTGCCTCCCTCAAGTCTCTCTTAACCCTAAACTACTTTTCTCTCAAAAACTCAAGTTCAATCAACTCTAAGTCTTCACTAAGGTATGTTTCATCATTATTTTCTCTTTAATTCCTTAGATTAAGTCTTAGATTCTAAGATTTTTTTAGTTGGATATATTTTTGAAAGGATTGTGAAAACTTTATTTTTATGCAAAATCTTTTGTTTTTCTTGACTGGGTTCTGTCCCATTTTCTTTGATTGTGTTTGTGTTGGCCCTAAGTGGCATTCTAACATGTGTTTAAGCAAGATTCTCAATTGTTCATGCATTGTTTTACATGTTAGTGATGTATGTGCACACTAGGTGTTTGATAAAATGCCTAAATGGCATTTTAATGTTGTTTTGGACTCTGATGAGTACCAAACTATGGGGATTACCATGATTATGCATATTTATCATGTTTTGATCATTGGTTGTATGTTTTACACACTTTGACCTAAGAGTGCTTAGTCATGCCTTGATCATGCATCGCATATGCACACTACATGCACACTTGATGTACACACTTGTTCACTTGACATGCTTTGCATATCACTCATGCTAGATAAATTTTGTTACATGTTTAGCACTTACAAAATGATCTAGTGATATTGTTTATGTTCTTTTTAGGACTAGTTGTTTGATTTATGGACTACCTTGGTTCTAATCAAGTTTGTGTTCTTATTTTGTGTTTTGTACTTGTTTCTTTGTGTTTTGTGACTATTTTTGCAAATGTCTCCTATTAAGCAATCGGCCTCAAAGAAGTCAACAAAGCACCCACGCACTGACTCGAAAAATTTCTGAAGCATTGAGGTAGACATGGCCTACAATGACTACTACAAAAAGGCCCCAATCATCATGGAAAGGGTTATAGCAATAGAGACCCTTGAAAACACTTTCATTTCAGAAGTGTTCAAAGAAAAGACATGGACAAAGTTGCTGAACCCAGTGGGGAATGTCTATGCCGTGATCATAAGGGAATTCTTTGCAAATGCCTTTGTAGAAGGGGAATTCATAACTTATTGGCTGAAAGGGAGAGAATTTTCTATCACAGGGGAATCTATCCAAGAGATACTGGAGATTCGTCCAACAACTCAACAATCATATATCCACTATGATGATAGATTGGACTCTCTTGTACCTATTGTGGATATCCTTAGTGGTGATCTCAAAAAGAAGGCACTGAACACCATTCCTTTCACCTCGGAGATGAGGAAATTGACCTACATTATGCTCTACAACCTTTACCCGGTGAAGAACTTGACTACCTTGTTAGGACCAAGAGCAATTTTTCTACTTGATCTCTTCACACACAAGGAGGAAAAGATAGACAAGTTCTCATCAGCCCCGGAGGGCTCCGTACAACCCTCTTCCCAAGCATGGGCATGGACACCTGATTGCCTTGATCATCTCATTGCACGGGTTGAGCAGATGTATGGTATGCTAGAATCTCACGTGTAGAACACCTCGACTTAATTTACCTACATTGAAGGCCAGATCACTGCATTCTCGTCTCAGATTGATGACATGATGATGGAGCAACAGCGGCAACAGCAAAAGGGCTCTAAATCCGAGTCTAAGTAGTTCTAGCCTCTTTGGCCATCCTGGTCAAAAAGGGGCAGAAGTTTGGGGGGGAGCCTGTACAACTTGAGGGGGAGCATAGAGTAGCATATCATAGAACATTGGTTTATTTTGGTGGTTTAGTAGTTTACTTTCGTTTACTTTTAAAAGTTTTTATAACTTATAGATATTTACATTGCTTTCTTTTAAAGATATAAAGTACTTTAGTTTAAATTTCAGTTTATCTTTAGTACTTTGTATGTACCTTTGCTTTGTAGCTTATTAGTACTTTTAGATTATATATGCATTATCTTTAGTACTCTATACTTGTGCCCTTGTTGTATCTTGTATCCTTGATGCAAATACCTTAGTGTTTTGCATCGATTATGTGTTGGACATGCAACTGATTCTTGCATTCGTATCCAGATGATCATTTACTAGTTAAATGTTCATTGTAGTCATTCTTTAGTGACTGTTCATGTTTGATCAAGTTACGCTTCGTAGATTATATCTTGTTTAATACCTTGATTGCATTTTACTTGTTCCTTTCCGTACCTTGTGTCAACTTGTCGTGAGCTTACAGGTGTATACGGTACAAGTGCTTCACAGCTTCTAGAATAAGGTGTGAGTGAGTTTTGCCATTGTTCCCAAACTCACGTTTAAGTCTAGAGTCTTTTTTAGGGGTTTTTTCACGAAATAGTCAAAGGGGAAGATTGTAAAGTTGTTATTTACAACTATTTTGTGTTATCTCTAATTCTGTGCCAAATTTTATTGTAATTCTATTCATTCATTTTTCCCTGTATTTATGTGGGATTTTTATTGTAAGGGTTGTGTGTGTGAGAGAGTGTGAAGACTCAAGCTTATATTTAAGATCAAGTGGATTTTGCAAGAAGCTCATGATAGGATAATCGATGAAGTAGCCACGTGTTAAGCATATGAAAAGAATGCGAAGAGTCATGACAGACTGGAGATTTCACGAGTGTCTCGCAGGTAAGGCCTTCCCGTGAAATACTTACAAAACTTTTTTTTTTTTTTGCTATTTTGTCATTTGTGCTTTACCAAGTTAGAGGGCTCAAGTACATGGGGTAGTCTAGGCTTGGAGGGTCTTTTGTTATTCATGTACTCTAACTTATTCTCTAGTGGATCGATTTACCGCTTGGAGGGTGGCAGAGAAGTTTTTCGTCGAGTTCTTTGGTTTCCTCTTCGATAACACGTCTCAATGTTATCTAGTGTTTACATCCTTCTTCCCTACACTTTTAGCTTTCATTTTATTGTTTTTATTTGATGAATATGGCTTGGAGTAGTTTTATCGTTTGTTCGCACGCATTTACTCTTATTCTGCACTTAGTTTAAGTTAAAGTAAAAGTGTAAGGTTGAATTTAATCAACCATCTTGTTGGCTTTATTTTGTGTCAAATTTGCTTGTAATTTAGCAATTAATAACCCTGTGTTTAGGTGAGAATCATGTAAGGGTAGTGTGTGAGAGAGTGTGAAGAAATGCTCAAGACTGTGCAATGAAGCAAGGATTCGCGCCTAGATCTTACAGATGGCTCGTGGCTTGCAAGCCGGCAGAAGATGCACATGAGTAAAGCATGCAGAGAAGTTGAACCGCCATGCCAACTGTAGCACTATAGGACAAAAAGTCCAGACTGACCATTCAGTTAGCTCGCGGCTTAGACTCGCGACTCAGTCAAGTTAAGAGGCCAAGTCGCCAATTCACTCTGTTATGGAAAAACTGACTCTTCGCATTCCTTTCTCACTCCAGTATAAATACCCCTTATACCCATGAAATATAGAGAGCTTCTAGAGAGAATTTTGAGAGAGAAATCTTAGAGAAAAACAAGATTGACTCATTCACAATCTTTACATAGTGACTCTTCAAATTCCTCAACTCTCACCCTCTCCATTGCTACATCCTTGAGAGTTACATTAGCCAAAACCTTTTCTCATCATACCTATATCTGTGAGAAGGCTATTTGGTGCTTGGGAAGCAGTTAGGAATGGACCAATTGATATTGGTTGATGCTATGGGTTATAGCGGAATTCGGTAAGCTAAAGAAGATAAAGGTTCGACATAGCCTCGTTGGAGCAAGAAGTTTGGAGGGCTTAGGTACATTGGGTAGATTAGGCTTGGAGGGTCTTCTGTTGTTCATGTATCCCAACTTCATTCTTTAGAGGATTATTTACTGCTTGGAGGACGGCGGAGAGGTTTTACACCGAGGGCTTCGATTTCCTCTTCGATAACACATCGTTGTGTTGTCCTTGTGTTTGCATCTCTCTTCCTTTAATCTTTGCCATTTAATTTCTACTGTGGATGTGATTTTATTTGGTTTAGATTATTTATCAATTCTGTTATAAGCTTATGTTCATTTTCCACGCTTATGTTCATTTTCCACACATATATTTTTTGTTAATAAGCTTGAATTGGTAATTTGTAAATTGGGGGTCTAAACGTTCAAGGTGTTTTATACACTATTTGAACATTCAATTGGTATCAGAACAGGTACACTTGTTGTGGTTTAAATACCTAAGTGTGATCCTTGACCCCTTGTGTTATTTGCCATGGATAGTGCTTTATATGCCTCTATGCATGTTTTGGATGTTGATGAATGTAACATGCCACGTGTTTGTGATAATGTCTCTATGAGTGGTGATCTTCATGATTGTGATGCTATGTTACATAAATGTTTGGGTGTTGTTGATATTCCTAACATCAAACTCTTTAAGAAAAAGGCTAAGAAGTTTCATAAGGATTTGAGCAAGTTATTTTGTGAAAAGGATGATTTGATTGCTAAGCTCAATGAATCCAACAAATTGGTTGAAAGATATAAGAAACTTACTAAAAATTCTCTTGAAAAGTTGAAAGAGTTTGAATGTTTGAATATGGACTTGGATGCTAAACTTGTTTTGTCTAACAAACTTGTTGATGAGCTAAAATGTGAGAATGAATCTCTAAAAATGCATGCCAAGTGTTTGATTGCTGAACCTATTGCTAAAAAGGATGAAAATATATGTTGTAATCATGTTGTGGTACTCGATTTTGTGCCTATTGTGTGTTCTACCTCAAAGGACAAATCGGTATACATTCCTCTACATAAAAGAAATCAAAAGGTGTAGAGAAAGGCTATTAAGTCAAAGCCTCCGTTTAGGTCTCAAACTAAGGTTTTGGATAGATCTAAATTTGTTCCAACTTGCCACCATTGTGGTGTGATTGGTCATATAAGACTTTAATGTCGTAAGTTGAAGAGAGAACAAAATCATATAGCTAGATCCCTTCCCAAAAAGCCTAGTGGACCTAAACACATTGTTTGTCACCATTGTGGTGCTTTTGGTCATCTAAGACCTCATCGCTCTAAGTTTCATGCTCTTAAAAGAATCAAAAGAAAAGAGAAACTTGAGCTTCTTGGAAGGTATGCTAAAAAGGGTAAACCGGTTTTGAGTGAAGATAGCATGTTGTTAAAGAAAGTGTTTAATGCTCTTAACTCCTTGACTATGTGCATCTCCGGTTCTCATTCTTCCAACCCTCGTCTCACTTCTCATGAGACACTCATTCCAAACAATCATTCCGTTTGGATGAGGAAGGGTTCCTATGGTTGAGTTTTTGCTCTTTTGGTCCTTAATCTAATTCTTTCGATCCTTGTAGGACCCTTCATGCATTAGATGCTTCATTGTCATGCATTTGTGTATCATGCATCTCTTTATATGCATTGTTTTGTTTTTTGTTTTTGATCTTAATTTTACGTTTTAGTTTTGTGTGAGTAAAAATCCAAAACCGCATAAAAAGTGAAAATTTCAAAAAATTTGATCGTATATGTTTGAGCACATATCACATGTGAGTTTTGCCTTGTACCTTCGTACATATGGTTTTATGCATTCATGAGCTTAGCTTGTTCTTTATGCACTTCTAACTTTGTGGGAAAAATCTTGACATCTTTGTGTAATTGTTGTAAATTGATCTTCAAGCTTGTCATGAATGATTAGTCAATTGCCATGTTGGTTTTGATACATGTGTAGATTTGTGCCTGTATATCTTCCCACACTTTTTTGTTTTTGCTTAAAGAGCTCAACCAATGTAAATCTAAAAATGAAAAGAGATAATGAGCTGCAAAAGCCGTCGCACATATTAGTATTTGACTAGGAAAAAGGGAAAGCGACTTTTATGAAAATGTATGATGCCCCAAAAAGCCAAAATCTTGTTCATCAAATTGAAATATCAAAAATTTCAAGCATCGATCTCTAAAATGAGATGTATTGATTCAAAAAGATCAAATGATATGAATTGTAAAGAAGTCAAATAAAAAGCTTCAAAGATATGTAATCATTTTCTTGTGGGAGGTGATATATGTTTATTTCTATAATTGAGATAGGCCACTTGACTTAGTACTAGTTGTGTATGACTTGATTGAATTGATCATTGAAGCTTCACTCTAGACTAAGGACTATTCCACATTTGATACACACACAACACACATGCCTAATGTTCAATGAATGCCTTATTCATTTGTTCGATTGTACTTGTTTAAATGTGATGTGTGTGTGCTCATCTATATATGGATCAATCCAAGAAGATTTTTGATCATTTTATATGTATTTGGAAGTGATTTTTATCACTCTTTGTGTTCATGTTTTGTGCTTACATTCTTTTTCATTGTTTAAACATGTTCTGTGTTGAAAAACAAGTGTCAAAGTTTTTCATGACTCACCTCGCGACTCGCCAGTCATGAAACACCAGTCATGAGTTCATCTAGAAGCTTTTGCGACTCACTCGCGACTCGCGAAAATTTTCGCGACTCGTCCTGTTGCGAAACACCCAGAAACAGCTTTTTAAAGAGCTTTTCGTGGGAAAATTGTTTTAAACCTCTCCCATTCTCTTTTAAACCCCTCTTTCAATATTTTTACATCAAAACCCAATCATTTTGAATGGTTTTTCATTCCATTAACATCTCTAACGTAATTATAAACTCTTTTCATTGATTTTGATCCTTAGATTATGTTTTGGAGAGTTTTGAGCTCTTGGTTGGGATTTTCATCATAGGGGTTGGGAAAACTTAATTTTTGTCAAATTTTTGTATGGAATTGGTTTCTTTTGATGATCTGCTTTGGATGTTGGCCCCTTGTGGCAAAAAGAACATGTATTAAGAGTGGTTTTCATGATGTTCATGCATTGTTTCACATTGTTGTTCATAGTGTGCATGCTAAGTGTTTGATAATATGTCTCTTAGGCATTTTCTCACTTGTTTGGACTTCGATGAGTACCAAAATTTGGGGTTTCTCATGTTTCCTCATTAGGAACATGTTTGGTTCATTGGTTGTGTATTTAACACACCTTGCCCCACATGTGCATTTTCCATACATTGGTCATGCATTGCACATAGCCACCTCTTCCACACACCTTTGCTACTCTTGTTATGCATTGGTCTATACCTTGTTTCTTCATCCTAGCATGTCATGTTTACCTTATGCTTTGTAGCATTTTGCTTTATCTTAGGTTTGAGCTTCATTTTCTCATTCATCTCGCATCCCTCATGCATCATTATCATTGTTCGTACCTTCATCTCTTGCCTTCTTTTCTCCTTGACACCTTTATCTATTCATGTTTGCATCTCTCTTACCTTCTTTTCTCCTTGTTTACCGTTTGGTGGGCGGCGAAGAGGTTTTACGCTGAGGACTTTGGTTTCCTCTTCGATAACACATCGTTGTATTGTCCTTGTGTTTGCATCTCTCTTCCCTTAATCTTTGCCATTTAATTTCTATTGTGGATGTGATTTTATTTGGTTTAGATTGTTTATCAATTCTGTTATAAGCTTATGTTCATTTTCCGCACATATATTGTTTGTTAATAAGCTTCAATTGGTAATTTGTAAATTGGGGGTCTAAACGTTCAAGGTGTTTTATACACTATTTAAACATTCAAAAAGCAACTGAGTCATAACTTTTAGTTAGGGGTCTAAACAAGCTCTTGTGTATTCACACAAATTCGAGCTTTCAATTCTCCTTGGAACCATTACCAAAAGGAGGAGAAATCCCCTAGTTCAGATCGAGATTGTGGTTGCCACCTATACCAAGTCTTATTCATAGACATTTCAACAACTACAAATTTCTTGTAAGTTTCACAGACAACAAAGAAAATTAATATACGCAAAAAAATTGTAGGAATACCCACATGTTTTACAAGGAAGCTTGTTTAAGTCATCCTTGGACATGCTTATGCTTCCAATGCTGCCTCTCTCAACCACAATTCCATTAGGGAATCCTCTTCTAAAGGTCCTTCCAACAGTATAAACATGGATTGAATAAACTCATTTCTTAAAATTAAAACTTACCAGCACTTCTGGTGAAGGCAGAAACAAAATACTGTGCATGCTAAATTGTGCTGCTAAAAAAAATAATGCCAAATTCAATAGGAAAGTTAAGAGAAAAAAAATAACAACCTCTCTTAGAGACAAATTTAAAATTAAAAGAAATTACATAAACAATGAAAGATTCAAATTCTGAACGGCAAAATGGATTGGCATCATGATTTTTTTATAATTTTTTTTATATTCCATCAAATTCTAAATTTCCTAATTACATTAACAGCAAAAACAATAAACGAATAACTTCTATATCTTTGTTCAAGTCTTGTTCCCAAATCAAGGTACTGGCAAAGCAAAATCAAGCATTACCTAATGATCAAGACTCAATTTAAATTTTAATTATCACTTTCATTGGTCAAGAAAGTAAACTTCAATCGGGTAAAAAGCAATTCAACCATTTTTGTGATAATTAATTCCAAATTTGCAGTTTAATTATACAAGCTGTATAAAATTGAATTTAAGAATTGAAAAAAAAATAATACAAAGATTGAAGGTTAGGTATTTACAGAGACTAAGCAATTGGATTCATCAATGAACATATAGAAGATACCTAATCAGAGGGATTGTGTCTGTTTTTAGACCCCTTAAAACACAATTGGATTAACCTAGTTAATTAGCCAAGTGATTACTTAGTCCAAATTTCAGATCTAGGTTAACACACAATCATATAATCATATCAATGTAAAGTGCAGAAAATAAAGAACACAAAGATATGATGACCCAGGAAACTTGAATCTACTATGAAAGAATTGGAGTCTTACAATAGCGACTTAGACCACTAACATCCTATTGCTACCCACCAGTAGAAAACTTACTGACACGACCACGTGACAGCTCTGAGACCACGCACTCCTTCTTTCTTGGATTCTCTAGCAAGTACAAGCACTCCTGCTTTTGTATCTTTAAGCTTTTATTGCAACAACTGAATAATCATCAAGTTCTTGAATTGAATTCTCCTTATTGATAATCCTAAGTATGTGTGAAGGCAAATACCTCTAGATCTCACAAAAGATTCACACACACTACAAAAGGAGCAACCTAAAGCGTAGCTAGGGTTTTCCCTTTTATACTTAGCGCAAAACATAAAACCCTACACATCATATGAGCTTAAGGCTGAGTTGGAAAATTCTGCAGAAAAATGTTCTGCCAGAATTTCGATTGGTCGAGTCTAATTCTCGATCAATCGAGCCAGGCAGAATCACACTATAACTTCTGCAGCAACTCGATTCCAACTTTACATAAAACACATACACTTTGAGCAAGTCTAAACAAGACAATAAAACCTGTTTTGATCATGGTTTGCCAACAATACAAATTAGAGTTCTAATACATTAGTTCCTAAGTACTTAGAACCTAACAAACTCCCCCTTTGGCAGTCCATGACAAAACGCAAACTAAAATGCTCAAAGTTTACAAAGAAAAGCCCATTACACAAATAATGCCCATTATAACAAATCCAACCTAACTACTATCTATCAGTTGCAAGGGTAGATAGCAGCATGACTGAATCAACCTGTATATTTCCTGAAACACTTAAACAAAATGCATAAATGCATGTGTGGAAAATACAAGTAAAACACAAATAACTTCTTGATTTCACATAAAACAAAATAAAGACGTATATCATAAATAACTTATAAATGTAAATCAATAAGCAGTGAAACAAGAAACATATAAACAAAAACAATGTATCTCCCCCTATCAAAAAATACATGAAGAGCCAAAAAAATGTAAATACACAGTGAAGCACCTAGATACAATCTAAATAACTCCACAAGCTCCAAAACATAAAAAACTCCCCCTAAAACAAAAATATCTTCTACAAACACAAGTATACTCCCCCTTTTTGTGACGGAATGCCAAAGGACACTTAGAATCCATCATCAAAAGGAGGTGGCAAAGGCGAACGTCGAAGATTCTCCAGATCAGCTCTCAAGGCACGGATCTCATCAAGCATGTCCACCAAAAGCTGACCATGAGCCCCCTGAACAGTCATGACAGTCTCCAACGTACGTCAAATGTAAAAATCATTCGAAGCAAATGGTGGAGGAACAACAGCAGCAGCAGCATCATCAACTGGATCAGCAGACGCCTCACCAGAAGTAGTACCTGTAGCAAAAGGAGGAGGGGGGTGCGGTACCAGAAGGCTAAACTCTAAGGCGTTTAGAGCTCGGTCTCAACTGAGCAGCCCTCTGCCTAAGAAAGGTGGCACCTATGGGAGCTACAATATGAACAGACTCAGAAGCGGGGAAATCCTCTAACCCTAAATGTAACAAAATCCGATGAATGAAAACTGGAAAGAAGAGAGCGTAACCAGTGGAGGTACTCCTATGAACTTCATTCAAAGAACGAAGAAACAGATGAGGGAAACTAATAGGAGCATCCGTGACAAGAGCGTACAAAAACACACATCAGACAAGAGGAATGGTGTGAATATGAGAAATAGGCCACAAGGAATAACAAGCTATCCTAAAGAAAAGATAAAGAATCTCAGTGAGCTCAGCAGTGGTGATCCTAGGATCAGAACCCCACTGGATGGAAGACCTAGTGATGTATGACATGACGTCATCCAAGAGAGGAGACTCATCATAAGGATAAACAGGGTCATGGACCACGGGTACCCTAAGAGTAGCAGCCACTACCAAAGGGGTAATGGTGAACTCTACACCTCGTATCCAACACTTAACTAGAGTGTTGGAATCATAGACGTGGATAGAGAGGTTCGAGTAAAACTCTTTAATTAGGGTAGCAAGAGGAGGATGGTCTATATCCAAAAGAGGCAACCAACCCCTGCACTCAAAATTAGCCCTAATGGCAGGAACAAGCTCATCTAACAACACCTAACACTCAGCCCAATTTTTTCTCTTAAGGTTTAGCTTCAAATACTTCTCTTCATTTTTCAGGCTCGGAAACCTCTCACTATCAAAAGGTGGGTTAGAAGAAGTGGAGGCATCCCTATTGGCTCTAGTTTTCCTAGGCATGGTGCTAAGGAAAGGACAAGACACACAGAAAAGAACCAAAAGGAACAAAAAGAAAAAACCAAGGGCAAACTGCAAGTTAGCACAAAAAAAATATAGAACTAGCAAACTATATGATGCATGAACAGGAAAAATTGTCATGATGCATGCTCTAATGCAGTGATAACAAGTTCAATTTAAGTTTAGAATCACAAAATTGGCTTGAGCATAGAGTTTATAACAAAAACCCAAAATTTTGAAAAAGCACTTGTTCAATTTGGACTAAATTGACCAATTGATCATCACACAAGTTAGAAAACAGTTTATAATGATCAAATTAATCAATCCAACAAGCCAGTTTCAATAATTAAACTCAATTTGAACAAATCCCCAAATCGGATAGTTTCAAGCCCTAGAATTTTCAATTTCTCACAATACAACAAATTGATCAAATTGAACACAAAAGATCATGTTTATAACATCCCCCAACAAAAACCGATTGATCAATTTCAAGAAATATGGCTTGAATCAACAAAAATCCCAAAATCTAAGAGGTTCAAAATTTTCCCCAAAAAGCATGATTTAATGCGTGAAAACATAAAATAAATGAAAAAGAAGGGGCAAAAGAGTCTTACCAGCCTTGTAGAAGGAAAACCTTGCAAAAAGTTTGGAAGAAAACAACAAAAATCTTGCTCAGAGCCTTTGACCGATCGAATAGAGAGAGAAAGAGTTTGAAAAATTTTGAAAAAGTGTATGAACACGTGAGAAACTCAATTTTTAAAAAACTCTCTATATGATTTTCGACTGATCAAAAATTAGATTCGATTGGTCGAAAATGCTTCGATTGATCCAACACTAATCGAGCACCAATCGAAACAGACAGAGACTCATAGTAAATTTTTATCGCAATTTCGATTGATCGAAAAATAGGTTCAATCGGTCGAAATTTTGGAAAAATCAGTTTTTTGAAAAACACAGCATTATTATGCAGAAACTCCTCAAAGCGTTGAATTTTATAAAAAAATAATAATAATAATAATAAAATGCATGAGTATGAGATGAAATGCTTTTTTAAAAACACTTGTTTTGAACCCAATTTTCCCAAAATTAAGATTTTCAATCAAGACCCTTATATTTTCAAGCATCAAACATGTTTTGCAAAATCTCAAGGGATTTTTAAACATGGTTGGCCAAACCAAAATAACACACAATAGCATGTACAAAGTTTTGCAAAGAGAAACTTGTGTAGTGTGTGCAACTAGCAAAAAGCTTGAGGTACATGTAAGGTGATATATGAATAAAAATCAAGCACAGTTTCTACAAAATTCATCACATGAATTTGAAAGTGACTATCACTTAAAGAGTTACATCATATAACTCCCACATTTCCTAGAAAACAAGCTTGCAATCATGTATATTTTTTTTAAAAAAATTTGCCTCATATTGTACACACCAATTTTATTTAGAATAGAATTCATTATAACTCAATAATGTACACACCAATTTTAATTATTTAAGCCGAGGCTAAACCTTATGTTCTTTTTGTACATGTACTACACTTTCTTGAGCACGAAATCTTACGATATGCAATAAGGTGTTCATGATTGGCTAGTAAACAGTGGTGAGATGGTTATTTATGCCTTTCTCTTAGGATTTTTTAGTCCTTACAATAAAAAACATGTGGCTTTAAGATCAAGATCATGTGATCAACAACTATAAACATCTTTCCCACACAACATGTACTACAAAGCTTCAACTAGTAAAGTGCAATAAATAAGCTCATCCAATCTAAACAAGTTACATAGACATGTTATATAAAGATAAATTGGCCAACCTTGATTTCAAATCCAAGAAAATAATGCAAAACACAATTTGCTTCCCCTTTTTCCTTTTCCCTTTTTTTTTTTGTTTTATTTTATTTTTTGTTTTTGTTTTTTGTTTTTTTGAAAAGAAGAAACAAAAACAGTCCTAGAATGAAATGCATGAATGTTATGCAATGCAAGTCCTAGAAACAAAAAAAAAAAAAAAAAAAAAAAAAAAAAAAAAAAAAAAAACAACAACAACAAATAACAATGGTCATAAAGGGTAGATCAATGAAGCACAATGACCATGTTAGAAAGACTCAATTTAATTGAGCCTTATGCATCCAAAACTTTTTAGATGCATTTCGAGCATTGGAGTTCTTATTCACATGAGAATTATTACCAACTCCAGGATTGGAATAAAGGTTTAGAGCCTTTACCAATTCACCAATAAGTACCATAGGATCTTGTGCTTGAGGCACAGGTACTTTTGGTTTGTTTGCTCTCTTAGCAGCTTACAACTTGTAACAGTTTGGACGAATGTGCCCAGACTTTCCACAAAAATGACAAACCCTAGCAGACTTACCATGCAACTTGTCTTTAGAAAGGGTAGACTCCTTAGCCTTAGGCTCTTTCAGATTAACCATAATCTTCCTAGGAGGTGTGACCTCTACAAGTTTAATAGTCTCACTCACAGGGGATTCAGAGAAAGAAGAAGGAACAAAGTTTGTGGAATGGGGTGCAGACACAGAGATACTTTCTACAAAACCTAATCCAGATTTGTCAAAAGGAGACTTTTGAACACTCAGCATATGATCAAGTTTGGAACTAGCAGATCTATTAGTTTGGTCTTTAGCAACAGATAGTTCAAGTTCCAAATTCTTAGCTTTATCAAGCAAAAGCATATTCTCAGTTTTCACATCGTTCAAAAGTTCATTAGTATCAAACAATTTCACAAGCAAATTTTTCTTATCAAGCTCAAAAGATGCAATTTTCTTCAAGCCAAGATCAACATTCATAGCATCCTTTGCAGCAACTTTGCAAAGTTTATTATAGGCTTCTTGAAGATCTGCATCCTTAGAGAGTTCCCCATCAAAAGGGTTTTTTTCAACAGACATGTTTTCATTGACTACAGCAGTAGCAATAAAAGCAATGAAGTTTCCATCCTCATCACACCCAGACTCATCATCAGAAACTTCATCATCACTAAAGGTTACAACCATAGCCTTACCCTTAGACCTCAAGTATGTAGGACATTCAGATTTCATATGACCATATCCTTGACATCCAAAACATTGAGGACCCATAGAATTATTAGAAGATTGACCTACTTTTTCTTTAGGTTTTTCAGTGTTGTTAACCTTAGTGGGATCATTCTTCCTAAAGTTTCTAGATTCAGTAGTGTTCATACCTCTTGCCCTTTTGTTGTTGTTTCTAAGGAAATTCCTTAAAGTTCTTGGCAAGGTAAGCAATCTCTGTAGCAGAGAGCTCATTAACAAATCCACCAACATCAACAACAGACTTAAAATCCATTGATTTGGATTTGCTAGTTTTGGGTAGGTTCAACTTATAAGACTGAAGAGATTCTACAAGTTCATCAACAGGGATGGAGTCCACATCCTTGCTCTCAGTGATGGCAGTCACTTTGGGTCTAAAATCTTCAGTTAAAGATCTAAGAATCTTCCTAACAATTTTAGGTTGATCATAGATTTCACCCAGATTATAGGCAGAATTAACAATATCATTAAGCTTAGCATAGAATTTATTAGAAGATTCATCATCAGACATCCTAATGTTTTCAAATCTAGTTGTTAATTGCTGTAACTTATTGATTTTAACTGCCTTTGTACCTTCATGCATAGTCTGGAGGATATTCCAAGCAGTGTGAGCAATCTCAACATTATAGATTCTCTTAAATTCCTCCATAGAAACAGCATTAAAAATAGCATTCATAGTTTTGCTATTAAAAGTAGCTGCTTCTTTCTGAGAAGTTTGCCACTCACTCACAGGAGTAATGGGCTTCTCCCATCCGTATTCAACGGAGTTCCAAACTCTCTCATCAATAGATTTCAGGAATGCTTTCATCCTTACTTTCTAATAAGCATAATTACTCCCATCAAAGTGAGGAGGAATAACCAGAGAGTGTCTGTGTTTCATGACAACAGGGGTCAAGGATCAGCTCAGAGATCAAAAGATCTACAACAAAAAAGCTACCCGCTCTGATACCACTTGTTTGTTTTTAGGCCCCTTAAAACACAATTGGATTAACCTAGTTAATTAGCCAAGTGATTACTTAGTCCAAATTTCAAATCTAGCTTAACACACAATCATATAATCATATCAATGTAAAGTGTGGAAAATAAATAACACAAAGATATGATGACCTAGGAAACCAAACTGGTAAAAACCTGGGAAGGATTTAACCTAACTATTCTCAAGGTAAACTTGAATCCACTATGAAAGAATTGAAGTTTTACAATAGCGACTTAGACCACTAAAATCCTATTGCTACCCACCAGTAGAAAACTTACTGACACGACCACGTGACAGCTCTGAGACCATGGACTCCTTCTTTCTTGGATTCTCTAGCAAGTACAAGCACTCCTGCTTGTGTATCTTTAAGCTTTTATTGCAACAACTGAATAATCATCAAGTTCTTGAATTGAATTCTCCTTCTTGATAATCCTAAGTATGTGTGAAGGCAAATACCTCTAGATCTCACAAAAGATTCACACACACAGCAAAAGGAGAAACCTAAAACGTAGCTAGGGTTTTCCCTTTTATACTTAGGGCAAAACATAAAACCCTACACGTCATATGGACTTAGGGCTGAGTTGGAAAATTCTGCAGAAAAACGTTCTGCCCGAATTTCGATCAGTCGAGTCTAATTCTCGATCGATTAAGTCAGGCAGAATCATACTATAACTTCTGCAGCAACTCAATTCGAACTTTACGTAAAACACATACACTTTGAGCAAGTCTAAACAAGACTATAAAACTTGTTTTGATCATGGTTTGCCAACAATAAAAATTAAAGTTCTAATACATTAGTTCCTAAGTACATAAAACGCATACACGTCTTATTATCAATGTTGCAAGTTACATCTCTTCAAAAGTTTAGTTAAATAAAATTTTTCTTGGACTTCTATTTTTATTTGTAAGGACCTAATATATTGTTAAGGGGACCAAAGTTTAAGAATAAAATTTGGCTACAAACTTTGTTGTAGTCACTCTCACTAAATGAATTAACATTATTACATATTTTAAAAATCTAATCGATGAATTGCATGTTCTCTATATGCTTAAAACACGTTAAAATTTCATGCTAATCGGATGTTATTTGCCATTTGGTCTATAAAATTATTTTTTATGTGTAATTTTAGATAACAAAAACTTGAAATTTAAATATTTGATTGACGACATTGTTGTTGATATTTTTTCTTCTTGAAATGTTGCAAGTACGAAGGATTTAAGAAGAAAATATAATTAAATGATGGATTTGTTAAAATTCACATTTAATAAAAAAAAATATTGAATAGAGTTGTAGCCTTAATCTACAACCATGCTTATTGCCAAATTTTGTCCAGAATTTAATTATATTGGGCCTAAAAAAAATTTAGGGTAGTCACAAAGTTTTTTTAAAGATAAAAAATCATAAATTTTTAATATTTATAAGTAATAATTGTATTTTTTTTCCAAGTCAAGGTGATCCTGTGACCACCATGAACTCTATGTAGAGCCGCCCCTGGGTACAAGAGAGTGAGAGCGAGAGCTAAAGGGAGAGCGAGAGTGAGAGCGAGAAAGAGAGCATGTAACATATTTTGGATTGTGGGATACTGTAGCTTCTATATAATATGGGGTTACTTATTTTCAATAGTGGTAAACGACTGTTGATAAAAACTTTTTATCCATATAGTTTTTTTGACCCCTTTTTGTCCATGGTGCTGAAACCTGAAGAAAAAGCTGAAAATATATTTTTTTTCTAACCTTTATTTCAATAGTTATGTCGACCGTGGAAATAAATATGCTAATTGTCTTGCTTTCGCTCCACAGTTGCATATAACTCTAGAAAATTAAGGTTTCTATCAACAGTTTTTAGTGACCATAGATAAAAACATGTTGAAAAAGCTCATGTTGTTTGTAGTGCTAGTCTGATCAGGATACTTACCATTTAAAATGCAAGTTATTTATACTGACCTCCTTTAAATGAACTAAAAATACTTTAAAAAATCTCAGAATTTTATTTAGAGGTGAGCTTGATAGTTCAAGTGAATAAATAGAAAGTTTGAGATTTTCTAAAGTTCGTATGTCATCCATGGGAACCACGTGTCAACCTCGCACGCACATCTATGGGAACCCTTTTTTCTCCAGGATCTTTGTGTGTGGGCCATTTAGGCTTTCTCTGTCCCCGCTGGGTAAGGACCATGAACACCTCACTACCTTTGCCGCACACCACCAAGAGCTCTGATACCACTTGTTGGGGAGATAAACACCTTGGGGAGCTTCCTTGAATAATTAATAACATATAGAGACACACTTTAACCCAAAAGGCCTAAGTCCAATGGGTATGTGCTTAATTATGTTATATTAACCACTCATTCTTCTCATCTTTATTCAATGTGGGACTTCACTCACACGCGTAACCCAACATAACATTATTAGTTAGCTTGTTAAGAATTCCAAGCAACTCTAAATATTTGAGCTATTACTTTATTGTTATTGTAAACTAAGTTATAGTTTTACCAAATAACAACATATCATCTGTGAATAACATGAAAAAAGACAGTATCGACTATCCAAAACAGTTTTAGTAAAAACAAAATTGAAGCATGTGACAAATTTTGACATTGACCATTATCCTACTATAAAATCTTTATTGGAGACAAATCACAAATGTATTTCAGAAGCAAAAATCGATTCGCTCTGTTTGTTTTTCTCGAAAGAAAAGTTGTTTTCTTGCAAGAAACAGTGAATATCTGCACATCTTTTATATTCTTCTTCTTCACTTTTGTTCGAGCAGGTTACACAGTCAATGATTCCCTCTTTTCTTCTTTTCTTTTTTTCTTTTTTTCTTTTTTTAATTTTATTTATTATTCTATTTTTAATAATATTATCTCTCCTTAGTCCTTAATGTTAACTTTATCAATCTTCTTTCTGGAAGCATGTCTCCTTTACAAGAAAAAATTGGCTTTTGCCATTTTAAAAAAAAACAATCTAGCATTTTACCTCATTTCCCAAACTAATTAGAGAAATGCTCATCTTTTGAAACTCAACTTTCTCAAAATCGAGTTTTAAAAAAAATAAAATTTGGAGGCCTATAGTGGCGTTTTAAGGAGCCTATAGTTATGTTTTAAGGACCTATAGTAGCATTTAGTAACTCGATCTTCATGAACTCGAGTTCAATACAAGTTTTTTTTTTTTTTTTTTTACCTATAACTCGAGTTCATGGAGCTCGAGTTATAAAACGTCACTATAGGCTCATTAAAACGTCACTATAGGCTCCTTAAAATACCATTATAGGGCTTAACTCAATTTTGAGAAAGTCGAGTTTCAAAAGGAGGACATTTTCCTAATTAGTTTGAAAAATTGGGCAAAATGTTAGATCGTTTTTTTAAAAAGGGAAAAGACCAATTTTTTCCCTCCTTTGCATATATTTCTTATTACTTTTTAAGTACAGAGAATTTATTGCCTGTTAGGTAATCGATTTAAATAAAGTATATGTGTGCTAACTTTTCATAAATAAATAAATACGAAAACTAAAAGTAAAGTATATGTGTTGCCCTAGCTAGGTTAAAGTGTCATATGCTTTGTGTAAGAAGGAGACACCGAATATGGGCTATCATTACTTACATGTTGGGTTTCATTACGTCAACACCTTTTTGTAAAAGATAATATGCATCAAGATATTTGAGTTTCATTGATTCTTACTGTTCAATTTGCTCACAAGAATGCCCTTCGTGTACTAAGGAATAAAAGTGAAAATGGTGGTAAATGATAGGTTTAGCTTACTTTTAGTATTTTTTTAACTGAAAATCTCTTTTTATTTTAAATACACAATCACAAGTGGTGGTGGGTTTTAATCTCCACATTTTATTTAGTTAGTGGATGATATGACAATTTCTTATTAAAACAAAAGAAGATTCTAATTAAAAAAATACAAGAGATAAACGAAACCCGTAAATAATTAATGTAAAGGTTAATTGTATGTTAAATTAGATTTTTTTCTTTCTTTCCCTAATAGACGTGTGTAATTCTTGATGAACCTAATTATTCCTTGGGTGTGTATTATCCATTATATGCAGAACCTTATGGATTTTCTTGAAACTATAAGTACCATAAGTCTATATTAGATCAATTCTTTAGGGTTAAAACTAAATTATCTTATAATAAGACTGGATTAAGATGCATTTGGCAAATAATACGTTCATATTTTAAGTAATTGCCTTCAATTAAGCACTAACGACAGTATATAATATGAAATTTATCATACAAATACCGTCGGTTACTTCTTTAATTTATTTATTTTTTTCTCTTTTCCTCTTTTGCACTCTCTCTCTCTCTCTCTCTCTCCCTCTCTCTCTCTCTCTATGAAACTCACTATTCCTTTTCTTTTTTTCTTTTCTTTTTTGAGGGGGACTATTCCTTTTATTATTTAGACATTTTACACCTCTCTCCAATTTTTTAATCTGGATAATAGAAGCTTCTCAGTGGGGGCGGCAAAAATGGCCCATTAGCATTAATTTTTGAAATATTTAGCAACAGAGCACTGTTTCGGAAATAATTAGGGAAATACCACTTTTTCCGAAAACGCCGCTATAGGGCCCGAAAACGTCACTATAGGGCTTAAAAAACGTCACTATAGGGCCCCTTGAACCTGTTATGGGGACTTAAAAAAAAATTTGCAGGAAAACGCCGCTATAGGGCCCAAAAACGTCACTATAGGGCTTAAAAACGCCACTATAGGGCCCCTTGAAACTGTTATGGACTTACAAAAAAATTTTGCAGGAAAACGCCGCTATAGGGCCCAAAAACGTCACTATAGGGCTTAAAAACGCCACTATAGGGCCCCTTGAACCTGTTATGGGACTTATAAATTTTTTTTTCAGGAAAACGCCGCTATAGGCCCGAAAAAGTGGTAGATTGCTATATAGTTCGGAAACAGTGTTTCTGAGCAAATTATTTCCAAAATTGATGGTAATGGGCCATTTTTGCCCAGTGGGGGCTGGTCCAATTTTTTAGACCAACAAAAGATTACAAGTAAAGGGGCCTGGAATCATCTCTTTCCAAAACTTGGGCCGCTATATAGCTGGAGCACATCTGTACATTTGTTTGTTCGGTATTGGGCTAGCTCATATGTATAGTACCCAATCACCTAGTAGTGGGCGCATCTAAAATCTCAATTAACTCTAGATTATAACCATTTCATCTTTTCTCACGTATCAACTTTTAACGGTTGTATCTATTTAATAAACCATAATATATATATTTGTTCTTATTTTCTTCTACTATAATTTCTAAGTTGATAAAAGTTTTAATTTGATTAAAATCTAAATTCTTCATCTAATCCTTATTTTTATGTATTATATATAAAAAAGGAATTTTAACAAAAAATGCAACTTACATTAAAAAAATAGTGTTTTAACAAAACATGCAACTTACATTAAACAAAATGTAAATTTAGTTGGTTTTATTCTTTGAGAAGAAAATTTAGTTGGTTGATGCCATAAAACTACAACCTACAATTGTGTCTATTTAAATATTCTCAACAAAGCCTAAATTAATAGGATAGAAAGAAAAAAAATCTAAGCATAAAATATTAAAATGTGTAGTTGTGTACATAGAAGTATAACTAATCCTATGAATTAAAAGAAAAAAAAAATCAATAGGAGGATATACACACGGGAGGAATTAATAATAAATTTGTTATTTACTTTTTTCCAAATATATTTTGCTTTAATTTATTTATTTTTTGGATAAATATCAAATTTTTGGATAACAAAAAAAAAAAGCTAATAACATTAACAACTTGATCTTTACCATATAATAGAATAAAAAATTGTAATTAACGTTAACAACTTGATTTTATGGTATTTGATTTTAAATAAATGCCTTCTTTTTTTGCTTATAACAACTTCTTCACAATTTAAAATTATTTTTTTAAATAAAAACAATTTATTATTATTATTATTATTATTATTATTATTATTATTATTATTATTATTATTATTATTATTTGTTTAAGTTTACCAAGGTTGAATTTTTGTTTGTTGGATATATATAGGAATGATTATGGACAATAGCTTTATTATACCATGACTCTCATCTTTAAATTTTCTAGTCACTATAAATAATAATGCCAAATTCATGATTATTTTCATTAATATTTTGAATGTCCAAGTATCTATCTTTTTTTTTGGGTTATTTGTTTTTCTCTCAAATTCAGTCCCTCTTCACTTCAAAAAATAAATTCCCAATTTCTTTTATTTTTTTATTTTTTTTTATTATTCATGTTGTTTTTTGTTATTTTTCAAGGAGTTTCTTTGAGGTTATGAAGCACCCGATCAAAATTTTTTCTCAAGAAAATTTATTGAAGTTTATATTTACACATTTTTTTTTTTTTTTTTGATAGGGTGAAATACTGTGCCTCCTCCATCACTTTCAAAGACAAAATTTCAATTCTTACATAAGTTTATCTACCATTTTTTTATTTATTTTTTTTTTTTTTTATGTTTACTAGTTTGGGTTGTTCACAATTCTTAACTATTACATTGAAGTTACCACTTAAATATGCTTTCAATTATTATTTTTTTTTAATTATTGAATTTAAGTTTTTTCATTTAAATATGCACTTGAGTTTTAATTATACAAACTCCCTTTATATTTTCAAGCATCTCCTTTTATATAAGTTACATAGTTATCTACCATATTCCATTCAATTAATTTTGGACCTATATATGATTTTTTTTTTTTTTAATTAATCTTACACAATATGCATTCATTATATAACTTAAAGTAAAAGGTTACTTAAAAAAAAAAAAAAAAAAGAGTAAAAGATTACTTTATTTTTATCATCTATTTAATTTTAATTATATAATTTTTTTATTGTTTTCATCTATATAAAACCGAAGCCTTTGACTTCTTAGGGATAGGTTTCAATTTCCCGAGAGGGTTAGGATTCGTTGTCCTCACAAAGAGGAATGAGCTTGCCACTTTTCACCTAGGGAAGTGTGCTTCTATGAGGCTGTTTTCCAGTGCGGTCTTAGGTTTCCCATCCACCCATTCATTATGGTCCATGGAGCTTTTGAGTCATTTCAACATCGCTCTTGGGCAACTTATGCCAAACTCGTGGAGGATAGTAATCAGTTGTATGGAGATATGGCTAGCTACCACTGAAAGAGACATGATCAGGGTGGACGAGTTCACGTACTTATATTGTCTAAAGGAGTCAAAAGAATATGGGTACTACGAGCTTGTGCCTTGGGTCAGGAAGGCTAGGATCATCACCGATCTGCCCTCGTCCTTCAGATACTGGAAATCCAGGTTCTTTTTATGTTTGGGGACGACTAGGAGACTCCTTCCGATGAACTCTAGGGTGACATACCTAGGTTGCTCCGTCGTTGAAGTGCCCAGAGTCTAGGTGTGTTGTCCTTCTGCAAGTCCTTCCCTCCTTACTCTTCTTCTTTTTCCCACTTTAATCATTGCTAACCTTTTTGTTTGTTGCATCTGTGAAGTAAAGAAGCATTTGAAGCTCAAGAGCAGATACAAGAGGCGCATAGAGGCAGCTATTGAGTACGTCAAGACGATTGATGATTTCAATGACTTGGTCGATCCAAGAACCTTGGCTCGTCACTACTTGGGTCTAGAGCCTTCTTCCTACGTTCTGCGCACCATCAAGATTGAAAAGAAGAGTAAGTGTTCATTTGCTTCGTTATTGACTTGGATTCTTTTTTCTTCATTTTTTTTTACAAGTGTTTTTCTTCCACAAAGATGACGACGAAGTTTAACTAAGAAATGTACGCCAAGATGAGGGCGAAGAAGAATAAGCCTTTTTCCAACCTCAAGAAGAGGGTGATGCGCGTCGTGGAGAAAGGGACTCCTATCACCCCTGCTACCTCCATCCCTGAAGCGATGAGAACAGCTTCCCCAACCACCTCGATGGAGGAGATTACTCCACACACGAAGAAGCCGCGCATGGCAGATAAGGGGAAAGGGAAGGCTAACTTGTGATTGTCCAGCGTTTGGGATGACGCTGGCCTTGCGCTGACGAGGGCACAAGATGCCTTCACTACTGAGGATCTTAAGGCCCTTTCTAGAGTGCCCTCCAATGAGCTCGTGGGTCGTCACATCCACAAACTCGTCCAGGTAATATTCTTGTACAATTTACCCTTCCCTTTCTAAATTTTTGCATGGTTTTGAAAGTCGGATCTTCATTTCAGGTTCTGGGGGAGACCATTCATATTACCTTGGAGTACTTGAGCCAGGAGGCTAAAGTCACATCCTCGGAGTCCAAGGTATAGGTTCTGGAGGTGGAGTGCTCGAAGTTGAGGAAGGATCTCATCTTGGCCATGGACGAGGCCAACACCGCCAAGGAGAAGGCAAGGGTCCTATCTGACAACTTGAGGGCTGAAAGGCAGTTGACCCTAGAGAAGAAAGAACAACTCCAGGCTACCAAGGAAGGAGTAAAGACCATTGTAGTCAAGTCCATCGAGGTCTTTCAGCAGACTGACAAGTACAATACCGTGCTCTTCAACTGGTACTGTAAAGGCTTCGAGCTCTCGCGGTGGTATCTCGTCAGGCACCCCACTGGTGTGGACTTAGAAAGCCTGGACTTGGAGGTGGTGGACAAGGAAATGGCTGTCGACAAGGCTGCCCAGGCTGCTGCCATTGCTCTCGAGGGAAATGCTCTAGAGGCTACTGAACCTGGTGGTGAAGAGGCTGATGTTTGAACCCGTTTATTTCAGATATCTATGTTTTTCTTTTCTTCCTTTTTTTTTTTTTTTTTTTTTTGGGTGCCTAGTATGCTTTTGGGCTTTTTATTCTAATGTTAGAACAATATTTCTTGCCTAGTGTTTTTGGGCTTTTAATTCAAATAGAATATATTTATTCTTACTTGTTTACTTCCCTACCTTCGTTAGTTCATTCTTCATTATGCTTAATACTTTTTGTCTGTATGCAACTCATGCTTTTGCCAGAATCTTCACCTATTTACCCTTAGATTAGGAGTTTGGCTGATTAGACTTCATCAGTGATTTACATCTGTTTAGGCGGAATCTTATCACTTAATCAATTTTTTAGGTGACTTACACCCATTTAACGGATTTTGTCGTTTGGCTTCGTCGGTGATTTACATCCATCTAGGCGGAATCTTATCACTTGGCCAATTTTTTAGGTGACTTACACCCATTTAAGGTATTTTTTCATTTGGCTTCGTAAGTGATTTACATCTGTCTAGGTAGAATCTTATCACTTAGCCAAATTTTTTAGGTGATACACCCATTTAAGGGATTTTGTCATTTGGCTTCGTCGGTGATTTACATTCGTCTAGGAAGAATCTTATCACTTAGCCAATTTTATTTTATTTTATTTTATAGACTCGCATACAGTACATTGGAATGTTGGCTGAATAGTACTTTTTAATGCTTAATTTCAGATGTGAATACAATCGTCTGTTACATTTATTGATGGTACTTCTTCAAATGCTCAATATTCCTCGGTCGCAGTAGTTTCTTCCTGTCCATTGTTTCCAGGTGATAGTTACCCTGTCTTGAGTAACTGATGACCTTGTAAGGTCCTTCCCAAGTTGGACCAAGCTTCCCCTAGGTTGGATCCTTAGTAGCCAGTGTGACTTTGTGTAGGACAAGGTCTCCTATGTTAAGTCATCTGAGCTTCACTCTCCTGTCGTAGCACTCGCCCATCTTCTGTGTTAGGACATATATGTTTCATATGTTAAGAACATATGTCATGATTTAATGTAATTGGCTTATCCTTTGACAAAACGCACTTTACTTGTATTTGGGTAGATTTAGGATGTGTTTAAATACTTCAAGAAACCATGTTTCAAGATTAAGTGTTGAAGCCTTCAAGTCTGTCCAAGAAAACAAGTTGATAGTACAAATTCATTAAAGCTCAACAGCTGGCTCGACAACTGTATCTATCGAGTTTAAGAAAGCTGTTCTAGATTCGGTGTGCTCGACACCTTCTCGACAGCTGCTCGACACCTTCTATCTGTCGAGGTTTAAGATTTTCAGAATTCAAATCTGATTTTCATGGGATCCGTGAATATGTCTTTGGGCCTTCTTTTCTCCTAACCCTAGACATATAAAAGGATTGTTTTAAGGGCCGTCAAATAGATCACAAGTTGCACAAGCATTGAGCAAACTCTGTTCAAGCAAATTGTGATCGGAGGCGAAGTTCTTGCCCTAGTTCATCTCTTTCTCTTGAAGAAGTTGCTGTGTATGTGCACCATAGGGTTTTGTGACCAAGCATCTTCTTGATCTTCATCGTGTGGATGAACTGAAGAACTTTGCAACCAACAACCTTCTTAGTTGGTGATTGATGTCGCGTACTGGGATCCACGCAATTGGTTAGTCACGTACTTGGGAGTCGTGCATCTGAAAGGGGAACTGTCACTACAGAACAAGTCTAATTGGGTATTGGGATAAGGGTTCAACTGTAGGTTGGTAAGGTACTTGGGATTCCTGTACTTGTAACCGCTTGTTGTGATAATAGTGGAGTTTCAGGAATGGTGACCTGAAAATCACCCGGTGGGGTTTTTGCCGTTAGGTTTTCCCCATTCGTAAACAAATCACCGTGTTATTTATGTTCCACTGCATAATTAGTTTATTTGTGATTTTTTTGTACTACCACGCGTTTGTATGATAAATTGATTAATTAATAACTTGGCTAATTAATTAATTAATTTCTATCACAAGGGGTCATTCAGTTTGTGGCCTATCATTCTGCTAGTGCTTTGCCATCTTCTAGGATGCTTCGTCTCTTACTTCATCCAGGCAATATAGGTTGACTCTTAGCTGTCTTCTAGGATGCTCCGTCCTTTACTTCGACCAAAATTACTGCCTCGATGCCATAGGTGAGCCTGAAGGGGGTTTCTCCCATTGGGGTTCTCGTTGTAGTCTTGTATACCCATAGAACATCAGGTAGTTCCTCTAGCTAAGAACCCTTTGCTTCCTCCAACCAAGCTTTGATGATCTTGAGCAGTATCCGGTTCATCACTTCCGTCTGTCCGTTGGATTGGGGGTGACCAAGGGACGAAAAATTGGTTCTTGATCCCCAATCCCGAGCAAAAGTCTTTGACGCCTTGGCTGTTAAACTACAGCCTGTTATCCGATATGATCGTCCTTGGTATCTTGAATCTGCAGACTATTTTTTCCACACAAAATTTTGGATCTTTGCTTTTGTGATAGTTGATAGTGCTTCTGCTTCAACCCGCTTGGTAAAATAGTCAATAGCAACCAGTAAAAACTTTACTCATCTTTTACCTTAGGGAGTGGGCCCACGATGTCAATTCCCTACTAAGCAAATGGCCATAATAAGGTTATTGGCATCAGTCTCTCTATTGGGATGTGTTGAACATTTCCAAATCTTTGACATTTGTTGCATCTCTTGATGAACTCCCTTGCATCCTTCTACATGGTAGGCCAAAAGTAACCTGTTCTAATGATCTCACTTACCAAGGACTATAGGCCTGCATGGTCTCCGCATATTCTTTTGTGGACCTCCTCTAGGATGTATTCAGCTTTACCCTCGTCAATGCACTTTAGGTAGGGCATGGAGAAGCCTCTTTTTTATAAGGAGTCGTTCAGGATAGTGAACTTGGCTACTTTCTTCCTGACTTTCCTAGCTTCCTCGACGTCCTGTGGAAGCTGTCAATCTTGAAGGAATGATAGAATTGGTGTCATCTAGCTACTTTCACTCTAGATTGTGAAGGTGAGAACCTCCTCAATGCTGGGACGTTTCTGGACTTCCATCTTTAAATCTGTGTTTGTCAGTCCGACATTTGACGACTCTTGCTTCACTATCTCGTATGCCTCCATATTCTAGCTTCGGGGGACCTGTATATACTCAACCCGATCAAATTCTTAGGCCAAATGCCTCGTCAGCCTCAGGTACTTCTGCATTCTTTCCTCCTTTGCCTCGTATTCCTCCTTTATTTGCCCATAACTAGCTTTAAATCACTTTGGAAAAGCAAGTTTTTGGCACCCAACGCCTTTCCGACCCTTAATCCTGTTAGTATTTCCTCATATTTAACTTCGTTATTGGTGGCAAGGAACATTAGCTGAACTCCGTACTTAAGCGTCTCTCCTACTAGGGTGATGATAATGACCCCTACTTCACCCCTCTTTCGGGCTGATGACCCGTCAGTCTGGATCATCCAACTTTCTGCTTTGTCCAATGCCCCGTCCTCGTCTAGGACTGTGAACTCAGGAAAAAAGTATGCTAGTGCCTGCGTAATGATAGCTATTCTGGGGCGGTACTCAATGTCGAACTAGCTAAGCTAGATTGCCCACTGAATCATCCTACCTACAGCCTTGGGCTTGTTCATTGACTTCTTTATGGGTTGGTCTGTCATCACTAGGATAGGATTCGCCTGGAAGTAAGGGCCCAGCTTTCGTGAAGCTACAATCGAGGCGAATGTAATCTTCTCAATCTGTGGGTATTTTGCTTCAACTCCTTGGAAGGCTTGACTGAAGTAGTAGACTGGGAGTTGTGTTCCATCCTCCTTTCAAATCAAGGTTGCACTCATGGATGTGGCTAACACTGCGAAGTATAAATATAGTCCTTCTCCCTCTTTGGATGGGCTCAGAAGGGGTGGACTGCTTAGGTAGTGTTTGAGCTCCTAGAAGGCTTTTTCACATTCTTCTGTCCAGGTGAAGGCTTGCTTTAGCATTTTGAACAAGGGCGGGCACTTGTCTGTTGCTTTAGAGACGAACATGTTGAGTGCTGCTATCCTTCCTATGAGCTTCTAGACTTCCTTCACTATCTTGGGTGATGTCATCTCTGGTATGGCTCACACCTTCTCTAGGTTTGCTTTTATCCCTCTCTAGGACACCATGAACCCTAAAAACTTCCTGGATGCTACTCCAAAGGCGCACTTGCTGGGGTTCAACTTCATCTGATACTGCCTGAGAGTAGCGAACGTCTTTTCGAGGTCATCCAAGTGTGCAGACTCTTCCTTACTCTCGACGAGCATATCATCTATGTACACCTCCATGTTCCTCCCGATCTATTTGTTGAGCATCTTGTTTACTAACGTCTGGTAGGTCACTCCTACATTTTTCAGTTCGAAGGGCATTACCTTGTAGTAGTAAAGCCCTTAGCTTGTGATGAAGGCAGTCTTCTCCTAGTCTTCTTCTGCCATTTTTATCTAGTTATATCTCGAGAATGCGTCCATGAATGCAAGGAGCTTGTGTCCTACTGTGGAATCCACTAGCTGATCTATCCTTGGCAGGGGAAAGTTGTCCCTTGGGTAGGCCTTGTTTAGGTTCGTGAAGTCTACGCACATCCTCCACTTTCCATTTGCCTTCTTTATGATTTGCATGAAATATATACAATAAAATACCCTCATATGTGCATCTTTAGCCTTATTATTATGGTAATTTGTGACTGGTTATAATATATCTTTGTTTTATAGGTTATAAGGGCTTTGCATGCTTACAAGAATTATTGGAAGATAAGAAAAATGAAGAAGAAGCAAAGCAAGTGAAGTGTAATTGACTATGCCGAAACTATGAGGCGGGCCAACTGATTCAAGAAGGAAAATGGTAGAGAATTGTAATTTGCAAGCCTGGAGACAAGTGAAGGAAAGAAAAATAAAAATAAAAAGAGTTGGATTAATGCTAAGCTGACGTGATGAAGAAATAGAAGTTTAATTATGTGGAGTCTACAAGTGGGCTTGTGGTCTTTATGCATAGTTGCTAAGTGGGCCTCTTACTTACATAAAGGAATTGCACGTTAGAATACATAGTAGTGGTATTTCTGGGCCATTCGGGTTTATAACTTGTGAAACTCCTCAAGTCAGTGTGTGGTCCAAGCATTAAAAGCTCTAGTTCCACTTGTATTAGGATAAGGCATAGTATCAGGCGGTGTAAGTAAGTATATAAATAGAAAGCAAAACAGAAAAATAAGGGGCAGCTAGGACTGGAGCGCAAGTAGCAGCACGTAGTTTCTTTTATGGCTTTTCTCTAGCATTGTGACTATTTCTTTCTCTATTTTATTTGTCTAGTTTAATGTTTAGTATTTTATTCTTGTGTTTTATTTCAATTACCATGAGTAGCTAAATTTATAGTTAGGGTTGACGATGAAACCTTGTTAAGGATTATTAGTAATATTTATGTGATTTGATTTTTCCCACAATAGTTGTTCTTTAATGATTTAAATTGTTCTTGCTTCATGTCAATTGACTAAGATGAGATTCTAGATATGAGTTCAATCATGTTTTTCTCATGATTTAGGATTTTTCTTAATTAATTGAATGCTTAGTTTATTATTTCTTGATAATAAAATTGGATATCTCTTGTGATTTGTTTGTCAATGAATACAATTGATGATTTGGTTTTATACTTAAGAAGCAAAGAAGAACATGCTTTAGATTTTTAAACATAAGTTTTAATGATGATATTTTCCATGATAGCAACATTGATTTCTAGATTATCATGAAGTGGTTAGGAAAAATTAATGATCATAAATATATACTAATATGACTTACAAGGCGGATTCCAAAACCTTAATTCCTTTCTCTGCATTGTTTACATCTCTTTATTGCTCTATATTATATCTTTTAATTATTTGTTTAGTTTATTTAATTCAAAACAAACAATTTTTAGTAAACTAGATTCGGATTAATTTGGTTAAGATTTGATTAATTTTCCTACGTTCATTCAAGTCCCTGTGGGTTCGACCTCGTTCTTGTCAAACTATACTTCGATACGATTCATACACTTGCAAGTTCTTTAAAATTTCACAACACTTTACTAGGACAACATTGGCCAGCCAGTTCGGGTAGTTGATATCACGAATAAAGTTCGCTGCTAGCAGTTTGTTGACTTCATCCATGATTGCCTGGTTTTGTTCTGGGGCAAAGACTCATTGTCTCTATTGGATGGCTTTTTCTCGGGGTCTACATTTAGCTTGTGTTGGATGATCTCTATGGATATGTTTGGCATATCCTCGTGACTCCATGCAAAAATGTCCAAGTTGTCCTTAGGGAATTGGACTAGTTTCTTCTTAATCTCTATGCTCAGAGTCGTCCCTACCCTTGTAGTCTTTGTTGGCTCCTCGTCTACCAGTTCCACTGTCTCTAGGGCTTCCACCTTCTCTTCCTTTTTCTCCTTGATCATCCATGTACAATTTTCCTTTACAGCTAACACTATCTGGTAGCACTCCCTAGCTAGTACCTAATCTCCCTTTACTTCACCTACGCCATTTTTTGTTAGGAATTTTACCTTCAGGCAATAGGTGGACGTGGCTGCCATCTAGCAGTTAAGTGTAGGCCTTCCAATTATTACATTGTATAAGGAAGGATAGTCTACCACCAGGAAGTCGAGTTGACGAGTTAATTGTCACGGGTAAGATCCCATCGTGACTGTTAGTGTCACTGTGCCTTTAGGATACGCTCTATCTCCACTGAAGCTGACGAAAGGGGACTTAAAAGGTCACAATCTTTCAGGATCCACTTTTAGTTGTTGTAAAGTAAAGAGGTAGATGATATCCGCAAAGCTACCGTTGTCTACGAGGATTCTCCTAGTGTTGAATCCTTTTATCATGAGTGTAAGGTTGAATTTAATCAACCATCTTGTTGGCTTTATTTCGTGCCAAATTTGCTTGTATTTCAGTAATTAATAACCCTGTATTTAGGTGGGATTCTTGTAAGGGTAGTGAGTGAGATAGTGTGAAGAAATGCTCAAGAGTGTACAAGAAAAACAGAGACTCGCGACTGGATCTCACGGGTGACTCGCGGCTGCAAGTCGCCAGAAGCTACACACGTGCCAGGCATGCCAGAAGTTGAAGCGTCATGCTAGCTGGAGCACTACAGGACAAAATAGGACAACTGGCTGTTCAGTTATCTCGTGGCTGGAACTCGCGACTCAGTCAAGCCGCGAGGCCAAGCCGCGAGCCAGCCCTGTTTTGAAAAACCCGACTCTTCACATTCCATTCTCACCCTAGTATAAATACCCCTTTATACCCATGAAAGAAAGAGAGCTTCTAGAGAGAATTTTAAGAGAGAAACCCTAGAGAAAAACAACATTGATTCATCCACAATCTTCACATAAGAGACTCTTCAAATTCCTCTACTCTCTTCCTCTCCATTATTAAATCCTTGAGAGGCTTTTTACCAAAATCTTTTCTCACCATATCCATTATTGTGAGAGGGCTGTTTGGTGTTTTGGGAAGTAGTTAGGAAGGAACCAATTTCACATTGGTTGATGCTATGGTCAAGTAGCGGAATCCGGGAAGCTAGAAAAGAAATAGGTTCGACGCAACCTCATTGGAGCAAGAAGCTTGGAGGGCTTAGGTACACTGGGTAGATTAGGCTTGGAGGGTCTATTGCTGTTCATGTATCCCAACTACATTTTCTAGTGGATTACTTACCGCTTGGAGGGCGGCGGAGAGGTTTTACGCCAAGGGCTTCGGTTTCCTCTTCGATAACACATCGTGTGTTGTCCTTGTGTTTGCATCTCTCTTCCCTTAATCTTTGCCTTTTATTTTCTGCTGTGGATGTGATTTTAATTGGCTTAGATTGTTTACCAATTCTGTTTATAGCTTGTGTTCATTTTCCGTACACTTATTGTTTATCATAAAGCTTGAATTGGTAATTTCGATTTTGGGGGTCTAAACGTTCATAGTGTTTTACACACTATTTGAACTTTCAATTGGTATCAGAGGGGGTGCACTTGCTGTGGTTTAATTACCTAAGTGCGATCCTAGACTCCTTTGCTATGGATGCTGCTATGGAAAAGGCCATGCTGAATTGTGGTTTAAGTGTTTGTGATAATGACTCTATGAGTATGTTTGAAGGGTGTCCTAACAATGAACTCTTAGAGTTATTAAAAACAAAGAAACATGCTAGGATATTTGTTCACATGCTGAAATATTTTGAAAATAAGAATCACATCTTACACAATAGCATATTTGAATCTAAATCTTTGATTAAGAAGTACAAAAGAAAAAATAGAATATTGTGTGAGAAGGTTGATAATCTGAAAAAGAAATGTCAATCTAACAGAAGCATGGAAATTGAAGATAAAATTCTGTTTGAAGGTCAAGAATGTTTGTCTCATGCAAGCTTATTTGTGCATACCTCATTGAAGGTATTTAATTCATGCTTATGGTATCTTGATAGCGGGTGTTCTTGTCATATCACAGGAGATAAATCACTATTTAAGACACTCAAAGAGAAGGTTGGTGACTATGTGACTTTTGGTGATGGAAGTCATGCTTAAGTTCTTGGCAAAGGGACTATTGAGATACCTAGATTACCTCTATTGAAAGGTGTCTTATACATCAAAGGGCTAAAGGCTAATCTTTTGAGCATCACTCAAATATGTGATGAGGATTTCCTTGTCCAATTCTCAAAGAAGGGATTCATAATCATCAATGAAGAAGGGATTCAAGTCTTGGAGGGAAATAGGACTACAGATAATTGCTATGGAGTAGTTCCTTCGGCACCCATTTCGTGTAGAAGTGCTCGTGTTGACATGTTGGAACTTTGGCATCACAGATTTGGGCATGTGAATTTCAAACAAGTAGCTAAAGTATCTAAAATTGAAGCAGTTGAGGGACTTCCAAAGTTTGGAAAGGTGAAGAAGACTATTTGTGGTGCATGCCAAATGGGAAAGCAAACAAAGGCAAGCCATCACAAGGTGAATGTGATTGCTACTTCACGATGTTTAGAGCTTCTTCATGTTGATCTAATGGGGCCTACAAGAACTGAAAGTCTAGGAGGAAAGAGGTACATTATGGTCATTGTTGATGATTTCTCAAGATACACTTGGGTTGAATTTCTTAGAGAAAAATCAGAAGCATGTGAAAAGTTGAAAATCCTTTGCAAGAAACTACAAAACGAGAAAGGGGTTCCTATTGTCAAGATAAGAAGTGATCATGGGAAGGAATTTGAGAATGCAAGATTTGAGTCATTTTGTGAAAAGAATGGAATCAAAAGGGAATTTTCAGCCCCCAAAACTCCTCAACAGAATGGAGTGGTAGAGAGAAAGAATCGGGTGATTCAAGAAATGGCAAGAGTTATGCTTCTAAACAAGCAAATACCTCAAAAGTTTTGGGGAGAAGCCGTGAACACCTCTTGTCACATTGGCAATAGAATATTCTTCCGAGTGGGAACAAAGAAGACCGCCTATGAGATTTGGAATGGAAAGAAACCCAGAGTAAAGTACTTCCGAGTGTTTAGAAGCAAGTGTTATATTCTAAATGATCGGGAGAACCTTGGGAAATTTGATGCAAAAAGTAATGAAGGTATTTTCCTTGGGTACTCTACTACTAGCCGGGCGTATAGGGTTTTCAACAAGAGAACTAAGATAGTAATTGAGTCCATCAATGTCAAATTGATGATGCCTTAACAAAGGTAGAGATGATTGATGATGGAGAAGGGTCGAGCACCAAAGAACCCGATGTTGAGGTCGAAGCTCTTGATATAGAAATTGAAGGATCTACACCGGAAGAAGAATCAACTCCCATGAACCCAAGAATGGAAACAAGATCAATGTCTAGAACATCAAGTCCTCTCACTCCTCCGGAAGTTCATCCTCCCATTTCACGGAATGATGAAGTCTCCACATCAAAGAAGCCATCATCAAGAATGATTAAGAACCATCCGAATAGCAACATTATAGAGTCTTTAGATGAAGGTCTTCGCCTCAGAAAAGGAAATATCCTTTTGGCCAATCATGTAACATACCATTGCTACCTTGCTCAATTTGAGCCAAAAAGGGTAGAAGAAGCTCTCCAAGATGAGAATTGGGTTGAGTCAATGCATGAAGAGCTGAACCAATTTGTGAGAAATGATGTGTGGGAACTTGCTCCAAGGCCTGAAAATGTTCATGTCATTGGCACTAAATGGATATTCAAAAACAAGACCGATGAAGATGGAGAGATAATACGGAATAAATCTCTGTTAGTAGCTCAAGGATATACTTAAGTAGAATGAGTAGACTTTGATGAATCCTTCGCTCCTGTGGCAAGACTTGAGTCTATTCGTATTCTTATGTCCATTGCATGCACTATGAACTTCAAACTCTATCAAATGGATGTAAAATGTGCATTTTTAAATGGATACCTGAATGAAGAAGTGTTTGTTGAACAACCCAAAGGCTTTAAGGATCCTCACTTTCCTGATCATATGTTGAGATTGAAGAAAGCCCTTTATGGCTTAAAACAAGCTCCTAGAGCTTGGTATGATCGGCTTACACATTAGCTCCTGAATAGAGGATTCAAAAGGGGATATGCCGACCGGACTTTGTTTGTCAAGAATGATGAAGATTACCTCCTTGTGGCTCAAGTATATGTTGATGACATAGTGTTTGGGGCTACCATTGATGATCGGGCTATAGAATTCTCTGAGGAGATGAAGAAAGAATTTGAAATGAGTCTGGTGGGGGAGCTCACATTTTTCTTGGGCCTTCAAGTCAAACAAAAGAAGGAAAGCATATTCGTTTCACAAGAAAAGTATGCTAGAAACATTGTCAAGAAGTTTGGATTAGACTCCAAAAAACATGCCTCCACTCCTATGAGCTCGTCTACTAAATTGAATGTTGATTCTTCCGGGGTGGAAGTGAGTCCCACCTTATATAGGAGTATCATTGGGAGTCTACTCTCTATCTTACAACTAGTAAACCGGATATTGCGTTCAGCGTTGGTGTTTGTGCTAGATATCAAGCTGCTCCAAAGGAATCACACCTGACTATGGTAAAGTGAATTATACGATATATCAATGGAACTCTAGATTATGGATTGTGGTATTCAAAAGACTCAAATGCTTGCCTTGCTGGGTATTCAGATGCAGACTGGGCTGGTAGTGTGGACGATCGGAAGAGTACTTCAGGAGGCTGCTTCTACCTTGGTAACAATCTTGTCTCGTGGATGAGCAAGAAACAAAATTCTGTGTCTCTCTCTACTGCTGAAGCAGAGTACATAGCCGCTGGAAGTTACTGCACACAACTTCTTTGGATGAAGAAGTTACTTCATGACTATGAAATTCCTTAAGAGACAATGTATGTCTTCTGTGATAACACCAGTGCCATCAATCTTTCTAAGAACTCGGTTCAGCATTCAAAATCTAAACACATAGAGATACGTTACCATTTCATTCAAGATTTGGTGGAAGAAAGAGTTATGTGTCTTGAATTCATACACACAGACAATTAAAAGGCGGACATCTTCACCAAGCCTCTCGATGGTCCACGGTTTGAATCCCTCCGTAAGACCATTGGTGTGGGTACAATTCCTTGAATCTCTTGTGTGATGTGTGCTTCACCTATTTATATTGTGTTATTTTGTTTATTGGGGCACACACTACTTTGTTGGCTATCTGTATAGCATGATTTTGTTGATGATTAATTGCTTTGTCTACTTTTGTTGTTTTTACATTGTTGCTTTTAATCAATCTTTTTCTTCTTTTGTGTCAAAATTCCAAAAACCACATAAAAAGTAGAAAATCAAAAAGTTTGATTGACATTGTTGAGTTTTGTCTCAAAACTTGTTTTGCCTTGTACCTTTATGCTAATGGCTTTGTGCATTTACAAGCATAGCTTGTTCCTTTGCACTCTTATCACTGTGGAAGAAATCTTGAAATCTTTGTGACTGTTGTAAATAGATCTTCAAACTTGTCATGAATGATTAGTGAATGGTTATGTTGATCTTAAGACATGCATAGACGTGTGTCTATATATCTTCTCACTCTTTATTTATTTATTTTTTGCTAAAAAGAGCTCACCAAATGTAAATCTCCAAATGTAAAGAGATATTGAGCTGCAAAAGTCTATCGCACATACTAGTATTCAACTAGGAAAAAGGGAAAGCGACCAAAAATAAAGTGTATGATTTTTCAAAAAGCCAAAGGCTGTCTCATCAAGGTGAAATATCAAACACCATTCTCACAATGAGATGTGATTGTTACAAAAGGATCAAAAAGATCAAATGTTATGATTGAAAGTGGAGCCAAATGTAAAGCTCCAAGTTATGTAATCAAGTCTCGTGGGAGGTCATATATGCATACTTCTGTAATTGAGATGGGTCACATGATCTAGTGCTAATTGTGTATGTCTTGGTTGAATTGATCATTGAAACTTCACATTAGACTAAGGACTATCTCATTGTTGATATCCACACACAACACACAAGTTTATATTCAATGAATACCATATTCATTTGTGTGATTGTACTTGATAAAATATGTTTTCACATGCTCAATCTTTGTTGATTCAAACACAAAAAGATTTTTGAGTGTTTTAGTTGTTTTTGGAAAGTATTTTGTTCTTACAAAAACTGAAAAGTTCAAAAACAGTGTTGCCCTGTTTTGGCGACTCAGTCGCGGGTCAGACAAGTCGCATGCCACAATCGTGAGCTCGCGGGTCGGTTTTGGCGACTTGTTTGCGAGTGGAAGGTCCAGTCACGAAGGGTACACAAAGATTTTCGCGGCTTAGCTCGTGACTCCCTCGCGAGTGAGACTTCCAGTCGCGAAAAACACTTAGCAAATTTTTTTTAAAAAAACTTTTGGCTTGAAGTGTTTTGGCGGGTGAAACTGGCGACTTACCTCAGTCGCGAAAATCGCGTGGTTCAATACTGATCTCAAAAAGGGTCTTAATTTTTTTTCTTGCATCCTGTGACTGTTCATTTTCTGGTCTCACTTTCAATATTTCAACACCACCGTGATCAAATCCAAAATCTTCCACTATTTTGTCACCATTTTCTCAATCTTCAAGGAAAGGTATGGGTTTTGTCCTCTACTCTTTATTTTTCACAGTTATTGCCTTTTTCCTCATGGATTTTGTGCTCTCTATGATATTTGTATATATCTTGACTGTATTTGGGTATCTGATTGTCTGGTGTCTTCATTGTGTGTTTTTCGGTGGTTATATACTATTCTACTCTATATTGTGACAACATTGGGTCATTAATATCGCACGAACACTCATTGTCATTTTCTAGACATTCCCATCTGGTTTTTAGTGTTTTCTTCATTATCCATATTTTGAAACTAACCTGTTGCTAATAATGTCTCTTGGATTATTTTTTTTCTATTACATGATGCAGACTGGAAATGTCTCCATTCAAGAAAGCAATTGTGAAAGGAGGTAGTCCCAAAGGAAAGGAGCCTGTCATTGATGTCGATGACTACTCACGTAAAACAAAAAGGACTAGTTCTCCATCAGGAGTGTTCGATCCCAACAATTTCAGATCCTATGCTGCCTTTCAGACTCATGAGAATTATTTCCAAAATGCTACACCATTACTAGAAAGACCTGTTGATCAATCGTCACTTCATGACACTGACATTCCAAAATGGTTTGCCCAAAAGGATTGGAATTACCTTCTCTCCGATCTAGATGAAGCTTATAAGGATTTGGTAAAAGAATTTTATGCCAATGCAATTGTGGAAGGCAAAGAACTCAAGTGCTGGGTTAGGAGAAAAAGTTTTTCAGTCTCTCCTACATATTTGGTAGAGATCCTTCACATCAACCGGCCAATGCTTAAAAAATCACCGGTTTATGATGATCTATGTCCAGATGAAGAACTACTTAGGGATGGTCTTGGACAAGACTTGGAATTCTCATCCAATGGAAACTCAGTCAGCGTTTCCTCTTTTCCTCCGAAACTGAGAGTGCTTACAATAGTGATGTTTCACAACTTGTACCCCTTTTCCAGCACTGGGTATATGAACCTCGGACGTGCCTTGTTTCTTCATGACCTAATCTTTGATGTAGAGATTGACATTTGTGCTCATATCTTTCATGTTCTCCTCAAAACGGTTCTACGAACTGAGTCACGAATATGTGTTCCTTTTTGCTGTCTCATTTCTAGGATTTTGAAGCTCAAAGGAATTCACCCAACAGCAGATGAATCTCCCTGTACAAAACCGTGTCTTATCAACATGCGTACATTCAACGCAAGCATTGGTCATAGTCGGAAGAGAGTAAAACCAGAAACTTCCACATTTCACAGTGGTTTTAGCACATTCTCCTTTAACGAAAAACTCGACAACATTGTGACATCTGTCCACGAGTTAAGTACCAAGATGTCCGGACTCACATCTATTTTACACCATCACAGCACTCGGTGGGATATGAAGTTTACCTCCCTACAAATTCAATTGGATCAGATTCAGAGGAAGCTAGAAGAGGATATGTAGCTATTCCATGACAAAAAGGGGGGAGATGATGTCATAAGGGGAATACAATGACAAGGGGAGTGATAGCTTGATCTAAGGGGGAGATTTCAGCAAGCAATTTAAATATTTTACTTTAAGTTGTTATTCAGCTTTTTTTGTTTGTACCCATGTTGCGTTTGTAAGCTTTTAGGGTTTATTTTCATATTTTGTAGGCTTTATGGTTTGTACCATGCTTTATGCAACCTTTATGCTTTGTTATATCAGTACTTCTAACTAAATGTCATGCATTTTCCTTTTAAGTACTGTCACTCTTGTGCCTTTGTAGGATTGTTCCTAGATGCATATACTTAGTGTATTATGCATTGGTTGAATGTTGGGCATGCAAGTGATTTGTATTGATCTTATTTGCTTGTATGTCCAAGTGTTCATTCCAAGTGTGAATGAGCATTGTGATCACTACCTTGTAGTGATTGCTTGTTTGATTAGGCCATGGTTTGTTTCTTAACTCCATCTTTTCTTGATCACATCATGCCTGCTTCATATGCATTTCATGCTTTTTTGCATACAATGATCATGGTGTATTGTTGTGTTTCAGGAGATTCATGTTCATATGATTCAAGAGCTTCACAGTTTCTAGAGTTAGGTGTGAGTGAGTTTTGTTCAACTGTTCCCAACTCACATGTTAAGTCTAGAGTCCGTTTTAGGGTTTTGTCACGGAATAGCCAAAGGGGGAGATTGTAAGGTTGAATTTAATCAACCATCTTGTTAGCTTTATTCCGTGCCAAATTTGCTTGTATTTCAGCAATTAGTAACCTTGTATTTAGGTGGGATTCTTGTAAGGGTAGTGAGTGAGATAGTGTGAAGAAATGCTCAAGAGTGTGCAAGAAAAATAGAGACTCGCGACTGGATCTCGCGGGTGACTCGCGGTTGCAAGCTGCCAAAAGCTGCACACATGCCAGGCATGCCAGAAGTTGAAACGTCATGCTAGCTGGAGCACTACAGGACAAAATAGGACAACTGGTCGTTCAGTTATCTCGCGGCTAGAACTCGCGACTTAGTCAAGCTGCGAGCCAGCCCTGTTTTGAAAAACCTGACTCTTCACATTCCATTCTCACCCTAGTATAAATACCCCTTATACCACGAAAGAAAAAGAGCTTCCAGAAAGAATTTTAAGAGAGAAACCCTAGAGAAAAACAAGATTGATTCATCCACAATCTTCACATAAGAGACTCTTCAAATTCCTCTACTTTCTTCCTCTCCATTGTTAAATCCTTGAGAGGCTTTTTACCAAAACCTTTTCTCACCATATCCATTACTGTGAGAAGGCTGTTTAGTGTTTTGGGAAGCAGTTAGGAAGGAACCAATTTCACATTGGTTGATGCTATGGTCAAGTAGCGGAATCTGAGAAGCTAGAAAAGAAATAGGTTCGACGCAACCTCGTTGGAGCAAGAAGCTTGGAGGGCTTAGGAACACTGGGTAGATTAGGCTTGGAGGGTCTATTGCTGTTCATGTATCCCAACTACATTTTCTAGTGGGTTACTTACCGCTTAGAGGGCGGCGGAGAGGTTTTAGTGACAATCTCTCCTTTCAATGCATGGCTCTCAGTACTTGACTAACCAATTCGATGAGTGGATCCCAGTATGTGGCTTACTCACCAATTTGAGAAAGATGTTGGCCGCAAATTTCTTCATTTCATCAACACAATGAAGTTCACGAAGCTCCTTGGTTACAAAATCCTATGGTGTACAAACACAGCAACTTCTTGAATAGAAAGATGAACTAAGGCGTATGTCTCTGGTTCACAATATGCTTGTGAAAAAATTTTGCATTGAGTTGCATCAACTGTGATGGCCCTTAAAACAATCCTTACATATGTTTAGGGTTGTGAGAAAAGAAAGCCAAAACATCTATTCACAAATTGGAGTGAAATTAGATCTGAAAAACTGATTTTCATAAACCTCGACAAATATCCTATCTATCGAGCAGTTGTCGAGCATTGGCCTTAAACAGCTTTTTAAACCTCAATAGATACTAGCTGTCGAGCTTTAAAATCCAACACTTCTTCACTTGTTTCTTGGATATATTTGCATGGTTTTAACACTTGAACTTGAAACCTTGTTCCTTAAAGTATTAAACACATCCTAGATCTACCCAATTACAAGTAAAGTGCATTTTGTCAAATGATTAGCCAATTTTATATTGACATATGTTCCTAACAAGATTCACATGTCCTAACACACCTGCTTACCATCAAACAAGGAGAAAAAGAGACCCTGAGGTCATATGTGAAGCATTTCACTCGAGAGAACGAACTTTAAAGCTGGGTTGAAATCCAGGGAGTTCGTGGTCTCGCTTGTGAAGAGTCCCCCTCGGACGATGGTGGAAATGCTCCTGAAGCTATAGAAGTATATGAATGCCGAAGATGCCCTAGCTGTAATAGGGGACGGAGAGAAGCCCAACGAGAGGGAAAGAAATGAAGAAGACCGGAGAGGACGAAAAAGGGAATGGGGAGATCGTTAGGGCATTGACGTGAACAAACGGAAGGACGATAAAGCCCCTCAGACGGTAAAATTCACCCCCATAGTTATGCCTGTTGATAAAATTTTGGAGTAGATTAAAGACAAGCATTACCTAAAATGGTTAAGGCCATTACACTCGTCACCCAACGTGCATGACAAGAAGAAGTACTACCGCTTTCACAAGGACCATAGCCACCACAGAAAAGATTGTAGAGACTTGAAAGAGCAAATAGAAGAGCTAATTCGAAAAAGGGAAGTTGTAGAAATTTTTGAAGAAGGAAGATTCCAATAGGTCCAGAGGTGATAACAAGGACAAGCACGAGGCTTCTCCCAGGGATGAGGATCACACGTCCCATCATCCACAGAATGCAATAGGGGGATAAAGATGATTGCAGGAGGACCATCCACAAGAGGGTCATTTAGATCTCTCGAGAAGTCACAACAGAGGCAAGTGAACAGCATTCATAGGATACCAACCCTGAAGCAAAAGAGGACGGACAGAGAAATCTTGTTCTTAGAAGAAGATGCCAGAGGAGTGAAGCAGCCACATGACGACCCCCTAGTCATAATGCTCATTGAAAGTTCAAATAGTGTGTAAAACACTATGAACGTTTAGACCCCCAAAATCGAAATTACAAATTCAAGCTTTATGACAAACAATAAGTGTGCAGAAAATGAACACAAGCTATAAACAGAATTGGTAAACAATCTAAGCCAATTAAAATCACATCCACAGCAGAAAATAAAAAGCAAAGATTAAGGGAAGAGAGATGCAAACACAAGGACAACACACGATGTGTTATCGAAGAGGAAACCGAAGCCTCGACTTGGTATTGAGGTAAGGGTTCAACTGTAGGTTGGTATAAGGTATTGGGATTCCTTTACTTGTAAACGCTTGTTGTGATAATAGTGAATTCTTGGGAGTGGTGACCTTAAAATCACCCAGTGAGGTTTTTGCTGTGTAGGTTTTCCCCATTCATAAACAAATCACCATGTCAATTTATTTTCCACTGCATTTTAACTTATTTGGTGATTTGTTTGTGCTACCACGCTTATTGCTTTTAAATTGAATTAATTAACTAACTTAGCTAATTAATTGGTTAATTCATCATAAGGGGTCAATACAATCTTGGCCTATCAAGTGGTATCAGAGCAGGCACACTCTGATTAAGGTTAATTTTTGCTATGTGATCCATTAACCCCTGTTTGTCATGGATAGATGACAGTCTCTCATTATACCTCCTTTATTTGATGGCACTTACTATGCATACTGGAAAGTACGCATGAGAGATTTCTTGCAGTCATCAGATGAAAATGTGTGGCAAGCTGTGAAGATAGGCTAGACCAAGCCGAAGGAAGCGTCGGCTAATTGGGATGATGCTATGAACAAGGCGGCAAATTTCAACAATAGGGCATTGAATGCGTTATTCAGTGTAGCCACGAATGAGGAGTTCAAAAAGATATCCTCTACTGAAATTGCTAAGGAAGCATGGACCATCCTCCAGACAACTTATGAAGGAACTAAGGCTGTCAAGGATTCGAAGCCTCTAAGGCTTAGTACAAGCTTCGAAGAAATTAAGATGGAGGAGGATGAGTCATTTGATGAGTTCTATGCTAAGCTCAAAGACATAGTGAGCTCAGCCTTTAATCTTGGGAAACCATTCCCGAACCCAAGATTTTTAGAAAGGTGCTCAGGTCTCTACCTGAGAGATTTCATGCCAAGATCACCGCGATTAAGGAATCAAAGATATTGACAAAATTCCTTTGACTAAGCTGGCTGGCAATCTACAGACCTATGAGTTGGGTTTGACAAGAATTGGGAAATCTAGTAAGGGCAAGAGCATGGCATTGAAGGCTAAGAGCGCAATGACACTGATGAGTTTTCAGACGATGAAGAATCTAAGATGAAATCCTATATCACTAGGCAATTCAAAAATTTTATGAAGAATGCCAATGCTAAAGGATTTGATAAAGACCGCAAGCAGTCCAGTTCATCTTAGTTCAAGAACCAAGGCAAAGGAAAGAAGGATGCTAGGGATGGTGGTCAGTACATTGTTCCCTCAGGACCAAAATGCTATGGGTGTCAAGGTTTCAGTCACATGAAACAAGAATACCCTACGTATCTCAAGACCATTGGGAAAAGCAAGGCACTTGCTGCTACCTTGAGCGGCACTAAGCCTGAAGATGATTCTGATAATGAGGATGATGGAATCCTAAATGCCTTCACTACCACTATAAATCCTATTGAGGGGATTGTTGAAGATTTGGACGAGGAAGAGGACTTGGTGGAGTCTAAATTTAAGAAGTTGGATGAACAAGATGACATCCACATAGCCTATGCAAAATTATACAAGGTCTCAGAAAGACATGAGAAGTTGTATAGGTTGGCTACCAAGAAGCTCAGTGAAATGACGCTTGAATGAGAAGAAATCTCCATGAAGTTTGATGAAGCCAATCAGACCATTGGAGTACTGAGATTTGAGAACAATTTCTTGGTTGAGAAGACCAAGAAACTTAAGGTAGAGCTGTTCCAAGTCAGAGCTCAGTTGGAAAGGACTTCAAGTGCAAAGCTTGATGAGATGCTCAGCCTTTAGAAATATGCTTTTAATCAAACCGGTTTAGAGTATGATTTCTCTTCTCCTAGTATTGCTTCTACTAGTACTTCTGTTTTTGTTTCTTCTACTAATAATGTTGAATCTGAAAATAATGATGTGACAAATGTGTTAGCTAGTGAGAACATAGACAAAAGTAAATCTATCTTAGGAGCACCCCTTAAGCAGGATAAGAAAGAGATTAAAAACCCCAGGGCTAAAAAGGGAAACACTCAAAAGCCTAAACAAAAGAAGCAACATCTCTGTCATCATTGTAGTGCAGCTGGACATACTCGACCTAATTGCTATAAGTGGTTAACCACTCACAGAGCAATAGTATGATCACATTGGGAAACCAGAATCAGCTTCCATCCACCTTTGCTCCTCCTGGAAATCTTTTCAAAGCCTCATGTTCCTTTCGAACTTGAACGGTTTCAATTCTTCTCCCTCACCGTTGGATCAAGGGTTTGCTAAATAGAAAGGTTCTTCCAAGGTGTGAAAGAAAAAATGCTTCAAGTGATTTAGTCACTTTTTCTCTCTCTCCCCCTTCTTGTTTTTGTTTTTGCATTACTTGTGTGTTTTGCTTTCTTGTTTTTAAGTCAGTCTAGTTTTATGCATTGCTTTGTTCAACATGTTTTTGTTTGTTTACTTTTCAGTTTTGCTTTATTTTGATTTTTATAAAAATTAAAAAAAATGAAATATCAGAAAAATACAAAAACAGTGTGTGTTTGTGTATATTGGTACTTGTGTACCTTAGATGGCCATTGAAACAAAGTTTTCTAAACTTTGTATTTTTTGTAGCTTAGATGAGCATCTCTATGCACAACTAAGCAAGTGAGATTTGTGGCTCATGTTTGTGATGAGTAAGATTAAGTAATCTCTTGTACTTAACACTCGTATCACTCTTTTTGACGGGAAGGACTAGAAAATCCTAAGAGAAAGGCATAAATAACCATCTCACTACTATTGCCCGCCAATCATGAAATGGCATCTGTATGCTTCGGCATAGCAAAAGTGCAATGTTAAAAGCTTAACATCACTAGATATTTCTTTTCTCTCTCTTATATGCCCATGCATGGTTTGTTTAAAAAAAAATATATGCAAAGAAAAATAAAAAGCAAAAAGAATTAAAATGCTTTATATATGATTGCAATCGTGTATTTTAGGAGATGTGGGAGTTATAAAGTGTACCTCGGAGGTGATAGTCCCCATCAAACAGTTATGATTGTGTGTGAGTTAAAATGATTTTCTCATATCTCAAATTGTCATAACGTGTAGACACTTATGCAATCTTGCGATGTTTTTCACACATAGCACACAATATTCTTTACTACTCTTGATACATGTGCAGGTACAATGTGATTTGGCTATCACAAGAAATACATGTGTTAATGTATGCTCACTAAACTGTCTTAACTTGTTTTTGAAATATAAAATTGGTTAGACTCGTTTAGTGTATGTGTGTGTGTGTGTGTGTGTGTTGGATATAAATGCTTGAGATTTTTTTGATAAGAGATGTTTTTGAGAGCTTAAAATGTTGTTTGGATCTTTGGTTGAGTAGCACGCTTGATTGCATTCATGTCTGTGTTTTTCTCTTCTTTGAAAAACTATTTTTAAGCAATTTCAACAGCTTCTCAATACCTCTTGATAGCTAAGCTATCTATCGAGCCTTTTGAGCTTCCTTTCTTGATAGTTGTTATCGCAATCTTGATCCATCGAGATTCTTAAGATTCAATCTCAATAGCTTCTTGATAGCTACTCGATCCATCGAGGAAGTTTATGGATGCTCGATAGCTTCTCGATCCAACGAAGTTTATTTGCTGTGGACACCTCTTGATAGCTGCTCGATAGCTCCTTAATAGCCATTTCTCGCATTTTAATTCTTGACAGCTCTCGACAGCTCTCGATCCATTGAGAAACTGGAATTCCAATAAATAGGGTCCGCGCGACATTTCTCTCATTTCTCCTCGATCTCTCGATCCTTTTGAATTCTCACCTTCCCAAACACCTCTCTCTCACTCCAAACCTCTTCCCTAAGTGATCTTTGGCCTCTAGATCATTGTTCTTCTCAGGTATGATGCTATCTCACCTTCCCTAACTTTTGAGGTTTTTGAAAATTTTTGGGATTTTTCAAAATTGTTGAGGTTTTTGCAAAAGTTTTGGGATGGGTTTTTGTTTAAATGATTTTAAATCATCATGCATTGCATAACTTGTGCATTTCAACTATATTCTTAAGCATTATAGATGTGTGCTATATATGTTGAATTGTTATGTGTTGTTAGGTTTGGATTGGGCTGAGCCCATGATGATTTTTATGTTGCATATCTTCTTTATATTCTTATATTGATTTGTTTGGTGATTTTCTGCATGTCTCTCTTTCTCCCTCTCTCTTTTTTGCGTTAGTCTGCTCTATGGCACCTAAATGCAAATCTACTCCATCCCAGAACCCTCTTTGGTCCGGAGCATCTTCCTCTGATTCTACCCCCTCCCATGTTAGGTTCCGTGATGAGAAGGCCAAGTCGGACTTCTCAGAGAACTTTTCACAATGAGGTGTTCATTCGAAACGCCAAGTCGTTCTATCAGATATTTCTGATACTGACCTTCCCACTGTCATCTACAGTCGGGGTTAGGAGTCACTGTGTGGCATTCCTTCACTTGTCCCTCCATGGTCATATATGAGTTTTACTCCAATATGCACGGAATCGATACTTTAGTACCTCATTTTGTCACTCGCGTTTGAGGTACGTGCATCGTAGTTACTCCAAATATTGTATCCAAGGTACTACACATTCCTAAGGTAGCGCATCCTAACTACCTTAGTTGCGATCGTCTGAGGACTGTCTCTATTTTGTGAGACACCTTCATCTTAGGGTGACCGTTAAAAAACCCTTTGCTCAGGCTTTTTCAAAAGGTCTGAGGTTCCTTAATATGGCGATGACATTCGTTCTCCATCCATTGTCTCACTATAACTCTATCACAGAGCCTCGTGCTCAATTTTTGTTATCCCTTCTTGAGGGACTTTCTATTGATTTTCCTTCTCACTTCATTCTTTCCCTCACAGATGTCAATAGGGATACGGCAACTCGTGATAAGCTCATTTTTCCTTCCGCTATCACGAGGCTTCTTCACCATTTTTCTTTCTCCTCTCTCGAGTCTACACACTTTTTGGTTATGTGTGCCATAGACACGGCTACCGTCAAACAGAGCAAGGTCCAACTTCAATCGAAGCGGCCATGAATAGAGACAATAGCTCTTCCTACTTCTTCCGCTCCTTCCACATCTGCACCTTCTTCATCGGCGGGTGATGTGACCCTTGAGCCGGTCATGGCGTAGCTGTAGCGCACGAATGCTCACCTTGACACACTCAGTGATGAGTTGTGTCAGGCGAACACCTGTGTTAGTCGTATTGCTAGAGAGCAAGCTCACCTTGGTGGCTTCGTAGAGTCTCCCTCTCCTTCTCCAGTGGCATTTGAGGATGAAGACGACGACGGTGACTCTGATGATGACGATGATGATGAGGATGAGGATTCTAGCTCGCCTAGTGACGATGAGATGACTACTTGATTTACTTACCCTTTATCACTCATGAAAAAAATGGGGAGTAGTTTTGGATATGAGAGTAGTCATATACATAGGGGGAGAGTTATCATAGGAGATTTTTGTTAGCGGGAGTGTTTATATATTTTTTTTGAGGGATGTAGTAAGGTTATTATGTATTTTCTTTTCTTTCTTTTACATTTCCCTCATTTATACCGGTCTTGTGACCATTTGTCATACATTGAACTTAACTTTGGATATATATATATAGATATATATGTTGATGTATGTTATTCACCTATCTTTACATGTGTTGCTTCTTTTCTCTCTTTATGCACTTGCTTCTTATATATTGTATGCAATCTTTTATTTCTGTTTCACACTAAAAGGCCGTGATGAGTTTTGTTTAAAGTGTTTCAGAAATACAGGTTGTCAAAGTCTTTCTTGCCATGAACTCTCTTCTTGCAAAGTTTTTCAAGAGTTTGTGTTAGGATAGATTTTATTATATTCAAAAAGTGAATATAGGTTGAGTGATTTATGACTTTTCTCATATGTTCATTTATTTGTGGTGGTTTTGTCACGAATTACCAAAGGGGGAAATTGTTAGGACATATGTGAATCATGTTAGGAACATATGTCAATATAGAATTGGCTAATCCTTTGACAAAACGCACTTTACTTGTAATTGGGTAGAACTAGGATGTGTTTAATACTTCAAGGAATAAGGTTTCAAGTTCAAGTGTTAAAGCCATGCAAATCTGTCCAAGAAACAAGTGAAGAAGTGTTGGATTTTAAAACAGGGTATCTATCAAGGTTTATGAAAATCAGTTTTTTAGATTTTATTTCACTCCAATCCATGAATAGATGTTTGGGCTTTCTTTTCTCACAACCCTAAACATATATAAGGACTGTTTTAAAGGCCATCATAGTTGATGCAACTTAATGCAAAAGTTTTTCACAAGCATATTGTGAACCAGAGACATATGCCCTAGTTCATCTTTCTATTCAAGAAGCTGCTGTGTTTGTACACCATAGGGTTTTGTAACTAAGGAGCTTCGTAATCTTCATCCTATTGATGAACTGAAGAACTTTGCAGCCAACATCTTTCTCAAGTTGGTGAGTAAGCCACATACTGGGATCTGCACATCGAATTGGTTAATCACGTACTGGGTATTGAGGTAAGGGTTCAACTGTAGGTTTATATAAGGTACTGGGATTCCTTTACTATTAACCGCTTGTTGTGATAATAGTGAATTCTCAGGAGTGGTGACCTTAAAATCACTTGGTGGGGTTTTCGCCGTGTAGGTTTTCCCCAGTCATAAACAAATCACCATGTCAATTTATTTTCCACTGCATTTTAACTTAGTTGGTGATTTGTTTGTGCTACCACACTTATTGCATGCAAATTGAATTAATTAATTAATTTGGCTAATTAATTGGTTAATTCATCACAAGAGCTCAATACATTCTTGGCCTATCAAGGTGGTTTGCCGGCCTTTTCGGGCGTTGTTCACCTACAAAGTGGTGTAAAAAGTAATTGCCCAGTTGCTTGAAGTCGTCGATGGACGACGTTGGTAACTTAGTGAACCATTCCCTCGCCGCTCCTTTGAGAGTGGTGGGGAAAGAGTGGAATAATATCTCGTTAGAAGGCTATTGAAGACTTAAAGTTGTCTTGAAGGTGTGGAGGTTGTCTAAAGGGTCCTTTAGTTCGTTGAACGACTCGAGCTGTAGAAGACGAAACTTTGAGGGCATTGGGCATTCTAGGATCGCCGTTGTAAAGGGAGAATCCATCCTCCTGACCATCCTATCCAGGCTCTGGTCTATTTTTTCCTTGATTGCACTCCTTAGCTCGTCCATTTCCTTTCTCATTTCTCTAAAGAGGTTTGACCTCACTCCTTCTGGAGTAGCTGGTCGTCAGCGATCATTCCTTTTTTAGCTGTCTCCATTATTGTCCCAGTTCGTTTTAGAACGATTATCCTCTTGCTACAGCCGCAGCCTCATCTCCTGGTTCTGTCTCATAATCCTCCACGCTGGCTGTGAGTGTTTTGATTTGCAGAGTTAATGCTACAAAATCTGGGGGAGTGTTGGACTCCATCTGGACTCTTAAGTTGAATGGAACTATGCTTTTGAACCTAAACACGAAAATGTCGTTCCCATAAATGGTGCCAAGCTGATGATGCTGTAATCGATAGTTAAGTAGGTTCGTCCAGATAGGTTAACAACCTCGTCCCTGTGCCTACACTATCGTGAAAAGAAACCTCTTTGGGTGGTCACTGGTGTGGTACTTGCCATAGAGTCTTTGATGATAAAGTCAGTATATGGAGGCCTAAAGAAAATATGAGAACTAGAAATATCAGTGCCACGACATATTTGCATATCAGAATGTACCTTGTCTGGTTCTGAGGGGTGTTTATATACATGGCTCTATTGCTTCTAGCTATTGTTGTCTTTATTGTGGCTTTAGTGCTTCTTTAATAACACCCCTTGGGCACATTATTGTGGGTTTTAATGAGCTTCCAACGATCTAACAGCTAGTTTGTAACTGTCTGAGATATTGAATCCCCTATTAATGGCTTACTTTCCTTCGTCCACGAGGTGGAGGGGTGGACGAAGGTGCTTAATGGGCTCGTCTAGGCAAGGACGTTCATTAGGCCTATTAGAGGTAACACTAGTTCTTTCCTAGATTTTTTTTTTTTTTTTCTCTTTATTTTATGATCTGAGCACAATTTCGCAATAAAACCTAATGGATTGTTGTGTGGAAAATCATATTTTCATGTCCTGTTGTTTAAATTGTAATTGATAATTATCATAAATAGCTAGTTGTTTTATTTTATAATTTAATTAGACTGCAATATTAGAGAGGCTCACGTTAGGATTGGGATTAAAGAAATAACTAAATAAAATTTTTTATTTAGGCTGCAGTATTAGAGAGACTTACGATATAATTTTCTTTATAAAAAAGACTCACATTAGGATTCAAAAAAAAAAAAAAAAAAAAATCTCACGTAAATTAAGAAAGGAAAAAAAGAAAGAAAAAGAAAAAGAAAAATAAAGAGAAGAATAAAAAAGAGGATTGACATTAGAATTAAGAAACAAAGAGAGAGACTCCCACTAAGATTCCTCTCTTCCCACCTCAAAACCCTAGCAACTACTATTTCAAAACCCTAAACTTAATTAGGTAAGGCAACCTTCTTTCTTCTTTATTTTTATACGGTAATTTTTTCTTTCATATGTGCTTCAAATTTTCTTTCTATCTTATTCTTATTCTGTTTTTTTTTTTTTTTCAAAATTAATTTCATTTTGAGTATTTGGGTTAATCTCCATATTTATATTGACATTGTTTTCGTGTGTTTGGTTCTTGGGATGAAATTTCTACTAATTATTAAATATTGTATATGGTAGATAAAAAGCCTTTATTTTTTGGAGAAAAATCAAAATTGCAACCTATGTCTTCCAGCCCATAGAATGATGAGTTTTTATTTGGTACATAATATATAAATTTTTTGAATTTGAAGTGTACTGTTTGGTTTTGAAGTTCCAAGTAATGATGTTTTGGGTTTTGAAGTAGAATTTGGGGATTTTATAAAATTTGGAGGTTACAGATTTTGGGGTTTTTGGTATTTGTGTCTCAATAAGTTGATCTTAAATTTTCACCTTATATGCTCTTGCCTTGTTGAGAAATTTTATTTGGGATCATGTGATTTTTTTTTTTCTTAATTAAAGTTGTGATTTTTGGTTGATTATCTTAGGACATATGTGATTCACATGTTAAGAACATATGTCATGATTTTATGTAATTGGCTTCTCCTTTGACAAAACGCACTTTACTTGTAATTGGGTAGATTTAGGATGTTTTTAAATACTTCAAGAAACCATGTTTCAAAATCAAGTGTTGAAGCCTTCAAGTCTGTCTAAGAAAACAAGCTGAAAGTGTAGAGTTACTAAAGCTCAACAACTAGCATGTGTCGAGGTTTAAGGAAACTGTTCAGCTCGTGTGCTCGACACCTGCTCGACACCTCCTATCTGTCAAGATTTAAGAATTTCAGAATTCTGATATGATTTTCTTGGAATCCGTGAATATGTCTTCGGACCTTCTTTTCTCCTAACCCTAGACATATAAAAGGATTTTTTTTTAAGACCGTCAAACAGTTCACAAGTTGCACAAGCATTGAGTAAACTCTGTTCAAGCAAATTGTGACTGGAGACGAAGTTCTTGCCCTAGTTCATCTCTTTCTCTTGAAGAAGTTGCTGTATATGTGCACCGTAGGGTTTTGTAACCAAGCATCTTCTTGATCTTCATCGTGTGGATGAACTGAAGAACTTTGCAGCCAACAACCTTCTTAGTTGGTGATTGAAGTCACATACTAGGATCCGCGCAATTGGTTAGTCATGTACTTGGGAGCCGTGCATCAAAAGGGGGAACTGTCACTACAGAACAAGTCCAATTAGGTATTGTGGTAAGAGTTCAACTGTAGGTTGGTAAGGTACTTGGGATTCCTTTACTTGTAACCGCTTGTTGTGATAATAGTGGAGTTTCGAGAGTGGTGACCTGAAAATCACCCAGTGTGGTTTTTGCAGTTAGGTTTTCCCTATTTGTAAACAAATCACCGTGTTATTTATTTTTTGCTGCATAATTAGTTTATTGGTGATTTGTTTGTACTACCACGCATTTGCATGTTAATTAACTTAATTAATTCACTTGGTTAAATTAATTGGTTAATTTATCACAATGGGTCAATTCATTTTTAGCCTATCAAGTGGTATCAGAGCAGGCACACTTTGATTAGGGTTTAATCTTTGCTGTGTTTAATCCATTGACCCCTGTTGTCATGGCTGTAACCGGCTTGAAGAGATCATTGCTTTCAAATACATCTTGTCTTTCTAATCTCTATTTGTTTGAGTGTCTCAGAAAATACAAGTTTAAAAGTTATTTGAATTCTCTTATGATGACTATTGGAAAAGATCTCAGTTTGGCTAAGAAGAAACTAAACTGTCTCAGAATGAAAATGTGCAAAGGAGGTCGTCTGAGAAGAGTAAAAGTTAAAGGCTTAGCTCGTATAAGGTAGTTAAGAGAAAGTACCATTCCCATTGATTTTTCATCTACGCACAAAGTGTGTTTTATGATGAAGTCCACATTTAAAGTGATGGACACGTATTTATGGTACCTTGACAGTGGTTGCTCAAGACACATGACTGGAGATCGATCTTTCTTCAAGGTTTTTGAGTCTAAGAAAGGTGGCAATGTCACTTTTGGTGATGGGAGCAAATCACAGATTAAAGGAAAGCAAATCATTTCTCTACCTGGACTGTCGAACATTGCAAACGTTCTATATGTAGAAGCTCTGAGGGTGAACTTGTTGAGTATAAGTTAGATATGTGATCAAGACTTCATGGTGCTATTCTCCAAGGGAAAGTGTCTTGTCAAGAATGAGTCTGGAAAGAAACTCATAAGTGGTGTTCGCACTCTTGACAAATATTATGGATTGGTTCCTGATGCTGATATTGTGTGTAATAGCATTCGTTTGCCAAATGAAGATCTGTGTCATCAACGGATGGAACATGCTAGCTACAAACATCTTTCTATTGTATCTAAGCATGAGTTAGTTTTAGGGATACCAAAGCTTAGTAGAATGAGCAATGTGGTATATGGACCATGCCAGCTTGGAAAACAGAGAACAGCTAAGTATCTTGGCACTCAGACATCAGCTACATCTAGACCATTGGAGCTTCTATATCTGGATCTTATGGTCTAACTAGAACCGAGTCTCTCAGTGGTAATAGATACATCATGGTTGTGGTAGATGACTTCACTAGGTACACTTCGGTCATTCTCCTACGATCCAAGTCTGATGCTCCTGAGCACATTGAAGCTTTGTGCACAAGACTGCAGAATGAAAAGAGCTTGAAAATTGATTGAATTCGAAGTGACCATGGTAAAGAATTCGAGAACTCATATATGGAGTCGTTTTGCACAAGATCAAGTATCTCTCAAGAATTCTCTGCTCCTATTACTCCTCAGTAGAATGGTGTAGTAGAAAGAAAGAACAGGGTTATTCAGGAGATGGCCAGAGCCATGCTACACAATAAGGATGTGGCTAGAAACTTGTGAGGAGAAGCTGTTAACACTGCGTGTCATACAGTTAATAAGGTGTATTTTAGACCCGGTACCAAGAAGATTCCATATGAGTTATGGAAAGGAAGGAAGCCTAATGTGAAGTATCTCAGGATCTTTGGAAGTACTTGTTTCATCCTAAAGGATAGGGAGAATGTGGGAAAGTTTGACTCCCGAAGTGATGAAGGAATATTTTTAGGTTATTCCTCTACAAGTAAGGCTTATTGGGTATACAACAAAAGAACCATGAAGGTAATGGAGACAGTGAATGTTGTTATGGATGAGTCTTCAGATTCCGGTTTAGAAAAAGGTATTGAGGAACTCACTAAAGAAATTCTTCCTCCTGAGCCTAGGGAAGTTCAAGAAATTGTTGAACAAGAACCTGCATCTCCTAGTACTCCAGGTACTCCTAGTGTTCTGGAAGATTCTGCAAATATAACCACTTCACCAAATTCTGAATCCCATGAGGGGAAAGGACCTTCCTCCAGAAGATATTGTGCGAAACTTGAATGAACTCACATTAAGGAAACATACAGTTGATAAATGTCTTGCTAACCTTGTGTCTTATTCTTGTTATCTGTCACAGGTTGAACCCACTAAAGTTGAAAAAGCTCTTCAGGATGAAAGTTGGGTTGAAGCAATGCATGATGAACTACTTCAGTTTCAGAGGAATAACATTTGGACCTTGGTACCTAGACCGGAGGGTGAACATATCATCGGTACAAAGTGGATATTCCGCAATAAGACTGATGATGAGGGCAATGTGATCCGTAACAAGGCTCGGCTTGTAGCTCAAGGATACTCACAAATGGAAGGAGTAGACTATGATGAAACATTTGCTCCAATTGCCCGTATGGAGTCCATTAGAATTCTCCTTGCTTTGGCTTGCCAATTAAAGTTCAAGCTTTATCAGATGGATGTAAAGACTGCTTTCTTAAATGGGCTGCTCAAAGAAGATGTTTATGTGGCTCAACCAAAAGGATCCACACTTTCTGGATCATGTACTGTACCTCAAAAAGGCATTTTATGGGTTAAAGCAAGCCCCTAGAGCTTGGTATGATCGGCTTACACAATACTTGGTGTCACATGGGTTCACAAGAGGAAAGGCTGATCAGACTCTCTTCATCAAAAGAGAAGATGGCGAGCTGATAGTTGCTCAAGTCTATGTTGATGACATCATCTTTGGATCGACTAAGGATGAACTTGCTCATGGTTTCTCAAAACTCATGCAGGCCGAGTTCGAGATGAACATGATTGGAGAGCTGACTCACTTCCTTGGATTGTAGATTCGTCAAATCTTTTATGGCATTCAACATCACACCACGTGGGCCTATTTTTAGAGTGGTTGTAGGAAGTCAAATTGTGGTCCCCCTCAACAATCCCTACCTCATAATGACACTCCTGTGACTTAAACCCATGACCTTGGCTTTGAGACCATTTGTCGGACCGTGAGCTGTGCCATTCCACCTCAAAACCAATTGGTGATGAGGAAGACATACTCAAATCTTTTATGGCATTCGACATCACACCACATAGGCCCATTTTTAGAGTGGTTGTAGGGAGTCAAATTGTGGTCCCCCCAACAATCCCTCCCTCACAATGACACTCCCGTGACTCTAACCCATGACCTTGGCTCTGATACCATTTCTCTGACCGTGAGCTATGCCATTCCACCTCAAAAACAATTGGTGATAAGGAAAACACACTCAAATCTTTTATGACATTCGACATCACACCACGTGGACCTTTTTTAGAGTGGTTATAGGGAGTCAAATTTTGGTCCCCCTTAACAATCCCTCCCTTACAATGACACTCCCGTGACTCGAACCCATGACCTTGGCTCTGATACCATTTGTTAGACCATGAGCTGTGCCATCCACTTCAAAACCAATTGGTGATGAGGAAAACACACTCAAATCTTTTATGGCATTTGACATCACACCACATGGGCTTGTGTTTTAGAGTAGTTGTAGGGAGTCAAATTATGGACCCCCCAACGGTATAAAAAGAAACAAGAAAATTACAATCTAGGGTACAAAGAAACAAAATGTCGAAAAGCAATGTAGTGTTCTAAAACAAGACCAAAAAAAAAAAAAAAATTGTGTGCACTTTAGAGGCTACCATTTCAAGTTGTTTGAAAAAAAAAAAAAAAAAAATTGGAAACTTGTTGTGGACTACAACTTAAGAACAAGATAATATTAGAAAATAACTAATTAGTAATAATATTGATAAGAAAAATGATAACAACAACAATAATTGTTATGAATTAGTGTTTATGGTTTGTTATTGTTAAGGTTTAAGTTCAGCATTTGCTGCCAAAGGTCTTGTAGCTGAATTGGCACTTTCCCATGTACAAAGTGCTTAGAGGTCTAAAGGGGTAAGGGTTCAAGCTACGGGGTTTAGCTTTTGTTGTTGTTCTAGTTTAGGGTATCTCATATAGGATCTCCTAATTTAGGGCTTAGGATTTGTTATTGTCAAGGTTTAGGGCTTGTTGTTGTTATATTTAATGGTCTAATTCATTTATGAAGTAGAATTTAGGGTTATGGTTTATGGATTTTATTATTATTATTAATGTAACAAATAATAATAATAATTATGGTTATAATAATCTTAAAATTACAGCAAATAATAGTTTATCGTAGTAAAATTCTAAATTTTCAATAATGAAAATAGTTATCTATTGAATTAAAAATGATTGCTGCATAATAGGTTATGTGACAGAAAAAAGAAAGCAATATATGTCCAAGGGTCATGTGCAATGCACATGATTAGGTGGACTCTTAGACACTTGTCCCTTTTTTTTTACTACCACATAATCTTATATGGAACAATAATTGCATATTTATATGTAGCAAAAATTTTCCATATTTATTAATAGTCCAATTAAAATTTGAGCCAAGTAGTCGAAAAGGTAAGGAATAAATTTTATTTGGCTTGATGGGCTTAAACACCTTACCCTCATAGAAGTAGAAGGACGTATTATGAAATGCAAACATTGGCAAGATCGATGATTCCTTCTCCCCTTTTGGTCATATTCTTGTTGCAGCTAAAGCCACCACAGAAACCAGTTGCTGCATTTCTTTTTCTCATGTTCGTAGGCTTGGTAAATTGTTACTCATAATCTTACTAAAAATGCTAAAGGTTTCTTGGTGTGGATGGAGGATGTTCCTCCACACCATCAGGGCTTCTGATCACTATCAAACTATCGGAATTGGTCTAGGTAAAGTTCTATTTTTAATTTTACAAATAGTGGATTTTGTTTTTTAGGAGAATCATTTGGGCATTATTTGTGATTTAGATTCAGATATTTTGGTTTGATTGGTAATGATCTTGGTTTTTTGATTAGGAGTAGTTTTGTTTAATTAGTTTAAATAGATGGGTTAGATTTGGGTTCAATTAATATTTATAAAAACAGAGACCTCATGCTGGAGTGCACAAGGTCTTGCCATGTGATGCTCTAATTTTGCTTTTAGCTATTTTTAGCTCTTTTTATTAAGTTTTTTTACTATTATCCAATAGATCATAGTAACTTATTTTTACTATTAAATAAATGAGTTGCTCTTGACAATTAGATCAAATGGTATTCTCTACAAAATGGACTAACTTTTAAAAGTAAACCAAACCTTACAAAAAGACCAAGCTCAATTATTACCTTACATATTATGACCCAAGTCTAACCCTTCCCAGGTGTAAATCAAAGCCAAAACTCCTACACACTTACAAACTCTCTTCCTCCTCCCTCACATATAGATGATACTTCTAGAAAATCTCATTCTCATGAAATCATGTATATTTTTTTTCAACTTCATACACTTTTGTTTATTAATAGTGTTCTATGCAATTTATGCTAACAAATTCTCTTTGTCATTGACTAGTGCAACAAAAATATATATAAATTAGGAGATTCCTAAGGTTGCTGAAATAATTGACAAGTGCATATTTTTAAAATTTATAATAATAAAAATGTCTAATAAATAGCATATACTATCTCTCAAAATGCCATTTACACAATATTTTCTTTAAAAAAATTCAATGATAGAAATGGTCAAAAACATGATCTTATACAAGAAATACCAAAAATACATACAAAACAGTTTTTATAGTAGGATTTATCTTTAAAGAATATGAAGACAATAGCAGAGCTAAGATGCATTGAATGGGATCCTACGAAACATGTTTGTTAATTATTTCAAATTATACTCATCATTTACATTAATAAATAATAATACATCATATTATTTACGTTAAAAAAAATAATACATATTAACTTCAAAGTTCATTGTGGGATGTGAACTACTAGGGTATTGCAATAATAAGCAACATTGATACAACAATGGGTTGGTATTACATTTCGTGCATGTTTTGTGGAAGGAAGGTAAATCACAATCAGGATCATTTTGGTGTGCAAAATGTGAAACAAAAACAAATCTCCCTATCCCAAGGTTAGAGGCACTCACATTAACTACATACTCTCCAAATATTTATAATATATTCATCTTACTATAACTAGTAATATAAAATTGGAAACTACATCAGATACAAGATTCAAATTGGAATTTTTTATGCAACTAACAAAAATACTTTTGTGATATTTGATTGAGATGTTGAGAAAATCCTAAATAAATCTGCAAGAGATCTTACTAAAAAACAAACTAAGGAGCAACTTATTTAAATTATTATGTTATTGTAAAACTATTAATCATATTATATATTATATTCCTCATATGCAGATTGATATTGGAAAAGGAATCCCACATGATTTGAAGAAAATCTTAGGAAAAAAAATGCATTTTCCTACTTCATTTGAATGAATTCAATTTAAAGTATGATTACGAAAATTACACAGTTGTTAAGATTTTTGATGCACCTTCAAATGACAAAAAAGTATGGAAGAAAAAAAATATATATGCACAACCCAATATGCTATATTAATTATTTTGCTACACTATTCCTAAATTAACAAAAAAAAACATTTAAAAAAAACTATCACATAACTAAAATTTAATATAAGTTCAAACTTTACAAGATCCAGTCAAGAATCTTTCAGTACCAATTCATTAGTGATTAACGTAAATGATGTAACAAAATGAAAAAGTGATGAAAGCTCCAGAATTGAACAAATAAGGATGGACCAAACTTCAAACGTTGAAAATAAAAAAACAAATAATGATAACATACCTCTCAACATGCTTGACAAGCGTTGCCAAACCACAATAATAAAGCATTGAAGGAAAAAAAAGATTTTATAATGAAGTTCTTTATTACATCACATAATAAAGATCAATAATAGGGAATGAATTAATAGTCTTTTATCAACTTTTATTATACAATATTACTCCAAAGTTGTTTTTTTTTTTTTTTTTTTAATTAATTTTTTTTTATTGCTCATTACTTGAATTGAATAATTATAATGGATGTGTGTGCAATTTATAGTTGTTGTTTCTTATGATGAACTCATTACTTATGTTATAATATATGTATAACATTCTAAAAAAAAAAAAAAAAAAAGATTACATTAAACATTACAATATTATCTCTGTAAAGCATGCAATTTACTAGATTTTATTAAACAGAACAAAAAAAAAAAAAAAAAGGCTAAAAACCTTTTTATAACAATTTCGACAGACACTTTTAACCACTCACAAGCTCTTCTTCATTAAATTAAATTTGTTAGATAGACACCAGCGTCACCAATGTCCTCTACAAGCTTAGTAGATTTGGCAATGGGATTGGGATAGCCTCCAAACCCGTTATCGCAAACCACGCAGTTGGTCCAAGCGGCAATGATGGAGGTCCTCACGCTAATGTATTTACCGGCCGCGAGGGCTACCAAGGCGCGTTTGCCATTGTCAATGCCTGCCTCAAACTCCTTTATGCATGCATCAATTTTAGTCGACTTGGCTTGCTTTTGAGCCACCGCCTTTGCAACTTTGGTCTGGTAAACCATTTTGTGAATGCATGCAACCACAGCTTCACGAGCGTCTTTCCGTTGATAGACAATTGAATCACAGACTTGCTTATTTGGAGCATTATCACATAGGCCAGTGCCATGAGTGTGGCCAGCGAGGAGGATGATAGCTGTCGCTAAAAGGACATATGAGAAAAAGGTGTAGTCTTTGAAAACCATGGTTTTTGTTAGATTTAATAACTATAAGGCTTTTCTCTGTTGTTGGGGTTCAATGAAACTTATGATATGGTTGAGAAGTGATTTATACAAATTTCAGAAGGCTATTTATAGAAGAAAACTGCTATGTTAACAACATTTTCAAAGTAAATTTTAAGTGGTGGATTGTTATTGGTAGGGTAAAAATATAATTTTAGTGGTAAGTTCAAATTATAACCAATAACAATTAACCACCAATGATTTGTGAAAATGTCGTAGACATAGCAATGTCATTTTTTGGTAAATTTTTATTTGTTTCAGCTGGAGGAAATTATTGGTTTTTTTTTTTTTTCCTATAATGAAGTGTTTGACTAGAAACCACCTTAACTTATTTTTACAAATTGAGAGGACAAGAGGGGTTCGTTTGTAAGGTTTACCTTAATTAGAGCAAAATATTTGGGTGTGCTTTTAGCTTTTTTAAGGAACAAATTGAAGTGACAAGCTAGACATATTTTGGGTCAAATAGTTACTCAACATCATTGTTGTTATTAACACAAGTTAGCTATCTGTAGTGGACTTTAAAATAGGAGGGTATAAGGATTTTGATGAGCTTTTTAAAGATTTTACCATCGAAGATGAAATTTTTTTTTTTATGAAACATCAACTATTATTGAACTATATGGGCTGTAACCCTTTTTCCTTTTGAATTTAAATTTTCTATCCCACCTTTTGGAGAGAATATTTACGAAATTCTTAAATCTATGAGATGCAAACATAGAGAAAATATGTGCCAAAAAAAAAAAAAATCACACAAAAAAAATATTACGTGGTTTGGCAATTTTCCTACGCCCATGGAGTTGTAGAGATTTCACTATTATCAGGAAAAAAAATACAAGATGTGGCAGTGCAGTTTCATATCTCAAAAACAACATGATCCCTAATCTCCAAAATAACAGTTTTTCTATCCTATGCACAGCATTCACAATGGACTACAAAAAGGGCCAAAAATTTTCAAATTGAAAACAATCCACTATATAAATTGAGATTTATATTCAAGAATAACAATTCGTAGTAAATCTAACATAGCTATCAAACTAAGCTTTGAACTCCTCAGACTTCTTTGATGTGGACTTGCTCTCACATGAACCTTCAGTTCGCGCTTCAGGTCTCCCACATAGATCTCTAGTCTATGACTCTAAGACCACCCTTGAAAGTTTAGATCTCTAGTACCTTTGATGACTAGTGATGGTAATAACTTCAACAACACAGGATCTTGAGTTGCTTCAAAGAATATTGCCAGTAGAATATTTGAGAGAGTTTTGGATACAGAAACCCTAGATCTACAATAGGAGGTGTTGGGTTAAATTTGATTGATCTCAGTTAATTGATTCAATTACCTAAGTTGATTAATTAGGTCAAATTATATGCTAATCATGGAGACACCAAAAAATCACCAAATAACTAAGATGTAGTGGAAAATAAATAACATGGTGATTTGTTAATAAATAGGGAAAACCTCTTGCAAGGAAAAATCCTACCGGGTAAATTTAAGGTCACCGCTCCCAAGAATCCACTAATCAAAAATCAAACGGTTACAAGTATAAGGAATCTTACCACTACCATAGCCTATCTCAAAATACCAACCTACAGTTGAACTTTTGCTTCAATACCCAATTGGACTTGATCTTGTAGCAGAGTTCTTTCCTTTGTTGCACAAATCTCCAATCTGTGACTAACTCCTTTACATAAATCCTAGTACGTGACTGACTCTAGCAACTTGATTGATTGTTGTTAGTTGCAAAGTTCTTCACTTCATAAATGATGAAGATTAAGAAACACATGGTTACAAAACCCTAAGGCGCACAAACACAATAGCTTCACACAATGTATATAAGTTTTGGGTCTTTGCTTCTGGACTTGATGAATTTTAAAATAAGGCTTACATACGTCTAGAGTTGTTGAGAGAGAAACACTAATCATTCAAGTCACCATGGGCCCAAATTTAGATCTAAGAAATTTGAAATCATAATTCTTGATAGATCAAGCTTGTGTCAAGCTTCTTCATTAACCTTTGATAGCAGCTTCTGTCGAGCTTATCGAGTTTTAATGAAACAACTTTTTTTTTTCTTGGATCAACCTTCATGTCTTTAATGATACCACTTGATATGTTTAAACCACATACTTCTTGATACATTAAACCCAACTTAGGTCTATCTAATTATAAGTAAAGTGCGTTTTGTCAAAGGATTTGCCAATTACATAAAAAATATTATTCTAACAATCTCCTCCTTTAGCAATCCATGACAAAAGTCACAAAATCACAAGCACAGTTATGAGAGAAGTATAAAACAACAATTTCCGTAACTATTACACAAAAAGTACCTAAGTCTAACTAATACAATAAACTCTTAAAAAACTTTGCAAGAAGAGAGATCACGGTATGAAGGACTTGCAACTTGTTTTAGCTGAAATGCTAAACAAGATCCATCAAGGCATCAAGTGTGAAATATAGACAAGTTATATAAATTAAGAAACATGTGTATAAAGAGAGAAAAGAAACAACACATGTGAGATAAAGAGTGAAAAACATACATCATCATCATATATATCAAATAAGTACAATGTATGTAAAAAGTTCACAAGACCAAGGTACATGTAATGAGAACTATATAGCAAAAACCTCACTACATTGTTCTAGTAATGTTGTTTGTATTTTTTTAAAAAAAAAAAAATACGTGTGGGTGAAAAAGTGTGTGAAAATACGTGTAATGTTGTTTAAAAATTGAAAAGTGTTGCTTAAAATACCATACCAAACAGCCTCAAAACTTTCAAATTTTATTTTTCATTTTTTGGATATGTCATCTGCATTAGAATTCCAAGAACCTGCTCTCTCAATCTCAGTCTCAATCTTCCTGCCATAGTAGTATTCACCTCTCCTCCTTCAGCTCTCAAATAGCTCTCTATAGGCCCAAGCTGAGATCTCCCTCCTCTCAGATTAGCTCTCTCTCTATCTCTCTGATTCCCTTCCATTTAGAGTTTTGGTTCTTACTATTGATTGCACTATTTCCTTTCTCTCTTCTCTCTCTCTCTCTCTCTCTCTCTCTCTCTCTCTCTCTCTCTCTCTCTATATATATATATATATATATATTTTTGGTTATGTGGTGACTGGTGAGCAACTGAAAATACCTTTCTCTCTCTTAGGGTTTTTTTTTTTTATTTTTTTTAATTTTTTATTTTTTATTTTTTTAGGACTAGGTTCATCTGGAGTTCATTTTTTGGTTTCTAAATTGAAGAGATTGCTTTATTTTGGATTTTGGATTTTTCGTTGGATTTGATAAACAAGGATTTTTCACCTCTGTTTCTCAGGTACTGATGCTTTGATGGACAACCCAAACCTTTTAGATTTCAATTGAGTTTTTCCTTTTGGTTCTTGTTTTTGTTCTAAAAATTCATTTCTTTGGCTTGATTGAATGGTTTGGTTTCTTGAATATTTACCTTTATTGTTGATATGTGAGTGCAAGCATATTGTAATTAAGTATTTCATGTATTTGAAGTTGATAGTTTATTGAATATTCATAAATTTGTAAATGGGCTTTCAAATTGGAATTTAATATGATTTGACCTCTTGAAAGATTGCCTTCAAGGTGTTTGTGGAAATGCTTGTTTTCTTGGCATTTCTTTGTTGGCTTATGCTCTCATTTCTAGTGGGTGGGTATATGAACGTGTCATTTGTGGTGGGCATGTTTGAGTTGTGTTGGGGTGGGAAAGGGATTTAGAAGGGAGAAATATATGCTTTGGCTTGAATGAGGTACTTGTAAGAGCATAGTTTCTTTTTCCTATTTACATGTGTTCATGTGTTTTATAATTTTGCATATGAGGTGTCTAAGAAAAATGCAACTTAATGATAACTATGGATGTTTGCATGGTGTAAATTAAAATGGTTTGTTGGATTCTACTGATGTAGAATCGATTTGAACAAGCAAATGCAGCAATGCATAAGCATCTCTTGATAGTTTTCTTGTTCTTTTTCCTTAGGAATTACCAAACAAAAGGAACGGCCAAGAAGTCATCTCTTTCTGAGTCCACATTGCTAAATTCTAAATGGGAAACAATCGGTGGTACTATTGTGATAGGACTTTTATTGATTCTTGAAAGAATTGGTTGAATAGAGAGAATGGAATTGATGACTTAAAGAAGAGCATTGAGTAGAATCGGGTTCATAAAGAAATAGGGAGAAAGAGAGAGATGAGGATTAGAGAGAAGATGAGAATGAAGATTCTGATTATGCATTCCAAAACTGAATTACACTTTACAGCCTTTACCTCCTTATAGTACTTGCTAATTACAACTCTCATTGTCACTCTACAACTTGTAACTAACTTCTAAATAACTTGATCACTTCCAGCAACTAACTTGACATCAGCACAACAGCTACTTACATTAGCATAGTAATTAACTAATCTTGACAAGTCAGCCCTTAATCACAATCCTTGTAATTTAACTCACAACACTCTTATCATGTTGGTCAATGTAGCATTATTCCAAGATTTATGTGGTATTTTGTTCCAAATTGTATGGTGTTATCATTTTTCTTTTTTAATTTTTTTTTTAAATTCGCGTAATTGTATTTTTCTAACCTGAGCTTATTGTTTCTAGGAGGATTGCACATTGTATGCAAGTCTTTTTCATTCTTGAATTAGTTTATATTATTGCTTGTAATTCAGCATTTAGAATCCCTGTATTTAGGTGGAAATCATGTAAGGGTAGTGTGTGAAAGAGTGTGAAGAAAAGCTCAAAAGTGTGCAACTCAGCAGGGCCTTGCGACTGGATCTCGCGGCTGGCAAGTCACCAAAGCAGGCACACATGTGAAGCATACAGGAGAGCTGAAGAGTCACGCCAATTGTTGCACTACAGGACAAATCTTCCAGTCTAGCCAGGCAGTTAGCTCACGACTCGGACTCGCGACTCAGTCAAGTCGCGAGGCCAAGTCGCCAAAACACCTTGTTTGTTACAAAACTGACTCTTCGCATTCCATACACACCCTACTATATATAGACCCTTATACCCACAAAATGTAGAGAGTTTTCAGAGAGAATTTTGAGAGAGAAACCCTAAAGAAAAACAAGATTGACTCATCCACAATCTTCATCCTTTGATTCTCCAAATTCCTCTACTCTCACCCTCTCCATTGTTACATCTTTGAGAGGTACATTAGCCAAAGCCTTTCCTCACCATACCCATATCTGTGAGGAGGCTATTTGGTGCTTGGGAAGTAGTTAGGAAGGGCCAATTGATATTGGTTGATGTTATGGGCTACAGCGGAATCTGGTAAGCTAGAGAAGACAAAGGTTCGGCGTAACCTTGTTGGAGCAAGAAGCTTGGAGGGCTTAGGTACACTAGGTAGATTAGACTTGGAGGGTTTTCTGCTATTAATGTATCCCAACTTCATTCTCTAGTGGATTATTGACCGCTTGGAGGGCGGCGAAGAGGTTTTACGCTGAGGACTTCGGTTTCCTCTTTGATAACACATCGCTATGTTGTCTTTGTGTTTGCATCTCTCTTCCCTTAATCTTTGCCATTTAATTTCTGTTGTGGTTGTGATTTTATTTGGTTTAGATTGTTTTATCAATTTTGTTTTAAGCTTATGTTCATATTTCGCACATACATCGTTTGATAATAAACTTGAATTGGTAATTTGTTATTTCGGGGTCTAAACGTTCAAGGTGTTTTACACACTATTTGAACATTCAATTGGTATCAGAGCGGGTGCACTTGCTGTGGTCTAATTACCTAAGTGCGATTCTTGACCCCGTTTGAGATGGACCGATCTCAATCTCTAAATACTCCACCATATTTTGATGGTAGCAATTATGCCTTTTGCAAAGTCAGGATGAGGGCATTTTTGTGTTCAATGGATGAAACCATTTGGGATGGGGTGGATGTTGGATAGACTAGGCCAGTGGCTGCTAAATCCACTTGGGATAAGGCGGCCCTTGTAGCAGCTAACACTAACAGTAAAGCTTTGAATGCAATTTTTTGAGGTATATCTCCGGATGAGTTCCACAAGATAACTCACATCTCTATATTGGAGACCACGCATGAAGGAACAAAGAAAGTGAAAGACACTAAGTTGCAGATGTTGACCACTCAGTTTGAGAAGCTGAAAATGAATGAGGATGAGTCATTTGACTCATTCTATAGCAAGCTGAATGAGGTGGTTATTGGCAAGTTCAATTTGGGTGAGAAAACAGAAGACTCAAAGATAGTAAGGAAAATCCTTCGATCATTGCCAGAGAGCTTCCGTGCAAAAGTTACAGCAATTGAAGAGAGTAAGGATCTTGATGATATCAAGGTTCAAGAACTAATTGGCTCACTTCAAACATATGAGCTGTCATTGCTATCACAAAGGAAGAGCAAATCCATTGCTCTGAAGGCGATCAATGAGAGGGTAGAAGCTCACGACTCATCGGATGAGGATGTTGTCGATAAAGATGTGGCATATCTTGTGAAGAATTTCCGAAAGTTCTTGAAATTCAAGAAGAATTGAAAGTTTGCGGAGAATGGAAAATTCACAAGTTTTGGAAAGGAGAAAAGGATTTTAAGAGGAAAGATGGGAAGGACTCTTAATCCTTTCAAGGAATCACATGCTTCGAATGCAACGGACATGGACATTTCAAGAAAGAGTGGCCCAATTATTTGAAAGCGAAGGACAAAGTGTATGCCACTAGTCTTAGTGATTCAGACTCTTCTAGTTCAGATTCGAATGAAAGCTGTGATGGAGGAAAACTTCTCTACATTCATGACCATTGCTCATGTGGAATCTTCAGATGATTTGAGTGTGTTAGTGGAAGAGCTTGGCGAGCACACTGAATTGGAGTCAATTGGGATAGTTGAGGAATCTGATGATGAAGAAGAAGATGGAACAGTGGGACTGCAAGAGACCTACAACTCCCTCCTTGAGAAGACTGGTGAATATGCAAAAGTGGCTAACGCAACCATTAAAAAGATGAAGAGGGCAGAGGAGGATTATAGAAGTCTTCTCGTGCAATATAGGTAGGCTAAATGTGAAATAGAGACGCTGAATGGAGAGCTGACTGACACCTACTCGAAGATAAAATTTCTTGAGCTTGAAGTGGTTCAAGCAAACGGTAAAGTAGAGCGAGTTTCCTCCAAGAAGCTTGATAAAGTACTTTCTCATCAAAAACCTTTCTCCGACAAAAGCAGATTGGGATACACCGGCGAGAGCAGTTCGGCTGCTAATATATCCAAGGAAATGAAGTTTATGAAGGCCAAGGAATCGATGGTTGTTACCACAAATGCTGAGAAAGTGAAGCTGGAGAAGAACAAGAATGTGACTGACCAACATTTTATGAATAAGCCTTGTAACCAATCAGTGGTCAGGTCTGAAGCCAAAGGAAAATGACTTCCAAAATCACAAAGAGGTTTGAGAAAAAAAAACTTTTGCCATCATTGTGGACTTCAAGGACACACCACACCAAATTCTCATAAGCTTAGAGCATTGAAGAATGTAAGTGATCAGAGGTCAAGAGGACCAAGAAATGACAAAAGGAATTTGGCTGTTGAGCAATCAAGAGGTCAAGATGGTGATTCCGGAGTGATGGATGTGATGAAGATGATTGATGCATTCACCACCTGTTTGGCAAGCTTCAACAGAAGGTTTGAAAGCCATAATACTCGTACCCAATCCTATAGGGATATCACCCCAAACGCATGTGACGTGTGGGTGAAGAAGGTTACTCATGCATAAGCATTACAACATGTCTATGCATTAATACTTCCTATGTTTTTGTGACTTTGCTTGGTTGTGTGTTCTTTTGTTGTGTTGCTAGCTTGTTTTGAAAATTTGTGTTTATTTGTTTGCATTTACTTCAAATGTTTTCACATTGTTGTTTTTTATCAATCTTTACTTGTTTTGTGTCAAAAATCCAAAAACACATAAAAAGTAGAAAATCCAAAAAGTATGATCGACATTATTGTGTATTGTCACAAGCATGTTTTGCCTTGTACCTTTGTACTAATGGCTTTGTGTATTTACGAGCATAGCTTGTACTTAATGCACTAATATCATTGTGGGAAAAATCTTGACATCTATGTGACTGATGTAAATAGATCTTCAAACTTGTCATGAATGATTAGTCAATGATTTTGTTGATCTTGAGACATGCATAGACTTATGCCTATATATCTTCCCATTCTTTTATTTTTTTTGTTTTTGCTTAAAGAGCTCACCAAATGTAAATCTCCAAATGAAAAGAGATTTTGAGCTACAAAAGCCGTCACACGTACTAGAATTTGACTAGGAAAAAGGGAAAGCGACTTAAAATAAAATGTATGATGCCCAAAAAGCCAAAGGCTTGTTCATCATTTTGAAATATCAAAAATTTCAGGCATCGATCTCACAATGAGATGTAATGATTCAAAAAGATCAAATGATATGATGTATATGGAGCCAAATGAAAAGCTTCAAAGTTATGTTATCAAGTTATGTGGGAGGTCATATATGCATATTTCTATAATTGAGATAGGTCACTCTATCTAGTGCTAATTGTGTATGTCTTGGTTGAATTGATCATTGAAGCTTCATGCTAGACTAAGTACTATCTTATTTTTGATACCCACACACATCACACATGTCTATGTTCAATGAATGCCTTATTCATTTGTGTGATTGTACTTGTTTAAATGTGTTTCACATACTCAATTTTTGTTAATCAAACACAAAAAGATTTTTGAGTGTTTTAATTGTTTTTGGAAAGTTTTTTATTTTTGCAAAAATGTCAAAAATTTCAAAAACAGTGTTGCCCTGTTCTGGCGACTTGGTCGCGGGTAAAACTAGTCGTATTCCCCCAGTCACGAGCTTACTCAGTAGGTTTATGCAACTCACTGGCGGGTCAAAGTCCCAATCGCAAAAAGAAATTAGAAAAATTTTCAAAAATTCTGGGTTTTAGATTTCTCGCGACTCTGTTTGGCGACTTGTTTGTGAGTGGAAGCTTCAGTCGCGAGCTTACTCAAAAGTTTTTGCGGCTCCCTTCGCGACTTTCTCGCGGGTGGACCTTCCAATCGCAAAAAACACTTAAACAAATTTTTTAAAATTGTCTCTAAGGTGTTTGTCGACTTGTCCTGGCGACTTGCACGCGACTTGGGTCAGTCGTGAAAAATGTGTGTTTTGCGCATATTGGATAGTTTTTAAAACCTTTGAGTTTTCCCTTAAACTTTTGTGACTGTTCATTGTCTTCCCCATTTATACCTCTCTCAAACACACTGTGTTTCTCAAAAAAACCACCATTGTTGTTCATCATTTCTACTTCAATATTCAAGAAAAAAGTATGGGTTTTCTATTTTTCTCTAAGCATTTCATGATTATAGCCTTGAATTCTTGAATTTTTGAGTTGTTGTTGAGTTTTGAGATATATATGATGTTCGAATATGGGTTGGATTATTTTTGTTGTGTATGTTGAATGGGTTTTGTTGATTGTGATTCTATGATGCCTGTGTAAAGTTGTAATTTACAACTATATGTTTTGTTGACTTTAATTCCATGCCAAATTTGATTGTAATTATGTTCAATCTTTTGTACCCTGTATTTAATGTGGGATTTAATTGTAAGGGTTGTATATGAGAGAGAGAGAGAATGTGAAGACTCAAGCAAATTGAAGACTGAAAAGTTTTCATGGGTAGCTTGCGACTAAGCATCCCGCGAAATGATGCATATGCCCTGCACATGACTGGAATGCGAAGAGTTAGGACAGGATGGAGACAGCTGTGTTTCGCGAGTAGCTCGCGAGTAAGGCCTTCCTGCGAGACATTGGCGAAACATTCTGTTTTGCCAGATTATCCTATCTGATACACACTTTTTGTACCCACACTATATATACCCACATTACCCACAGATGTTGAGGAATGCCTCAAAGAGAAAACCCTAGCCACAAACCTTGAGAGTTAGAGATTGTTATACCCACATTTATCTACACAATTGCTTGTGGATTTTCCTCAACTCCTACCTCTCCATTTCCATACCATTGAGTGGTTGATAGCCCAAACACTTACCACACCTTTTCAGAGTGTCAAGTGAGGTTTTGGTGCTGCTGGGAAGCATTGGAAAAAGCCAGGCTTTGGTGGATGGAACTGGGCGTATTACGGGATTCGGAGAGCTAGACAAGACACGGTTCCAAGAAGCCTTGTTAGAGTAGGAGCTTGGAGGGCTTAGGTACATCGGGTAGATTAGGCTTGGAGGGTCTCTAGCTAACTCATGTATTCCAACTAATTGTCTAGTGGATCGATTACTGCTTGGAGGGCAGCGGAGAGGTTTTTCATCGAGTTCTTCAGTTTCCTCTTCGATAACACATCGGTGTGTTATCTTGTGTTTGCATTCTTCTTCCCTACTCTTTTACCTTTCATTTTACTACTGTGTTATAATGATTATGGGTTAAAGTAGCTTGTTTGTTTATCCGCTTGCATTTACTCTATTCCGCACTTAGTATTAAGTTAGAGTAAAATCAATCGAGCCGTAACTTTAATTTGGGCATCTAAATAGCTCTTGTGTTTTCACACATTTTTAAGCATTCAATTGGTATCAGAGCAGGTACACTCGCTGTGGTTTAATTACCTGAGTGTGATCCTTGACCCTTTGTGATGAATCGGTCACAATCTCTCAATGCCCTACCATTCTTTGATGGGGGCAATTATGCCTTTTGGAAGGTCTGTATGAGGGCTTTCTTGTGTGCTATAGATGAGTCCGTACGGGATTCCGTTGAGAATGGGTATGTTAAACCCACAACAGCCAAGTTCGAATGGGACAAGGCAGTTCTTGCATTAGCTAATGTGAATAGTAAGGCCATTAATGCTATATTCTGTAGTGTGTCCCCTGATGAGTTTCACAGGATATCGTATGTGCAGACAGCCAAGGAAGCTTGGACAATTCTTGAGACTACCTATGAGGGTACCGAGAAAGTCAAGGACATGAAGCTCCAAATGCTTACCACTAAATTTGAAGAGCTTAAGATGGGGGATGATGAGGCTTTCGATTCATTCTATGGAAAGCTCAATGAAATTGTAATTGCTAAGATCAATCTCGAAGAGAAGCTTGAGGATTCTAAGGTGGTGAGAAAGATTTTAAGGTCTTTACCAGAGAGCTTCTGAGCAAAAGTCACAGCTATAGAAGAGAGTAAAGACTTGGATGAGATCAAAATCCAAGAGCTAATTAGATCTCTCCAAACATATGAGCTAGGACTGCCTTCTCATAAATCGAGCAAATCTCTTGCTCTTAAAACCATCACTGAGAGAATGGACTCCTCCTCTGAAGAGGATGATATGGAGAAGGAAGTAGCATTCCTTACAAAGAACTTCCGAAAATTTCTGAAGATGAAAAACAGTGGGAAGCCTTTCAGCAAAGGAAAGTTTTCATGCTTTAAGGGTGATAGGAAGGAGTTTAAGAAGAAAGATGGGAAGGAGTTTCAATCCCCTCAAGGAATTGTGTGTTACGAATGTAATGGCCATGGGCATCTCAAGAAGGAGTGTCCTAACTACCTGAGAGGTAAGGGTAAAATGTTTGCCACTACCCTTAGTGATTCTGACAGCTCAAATTCAGACACTAAAGGAGAATGTGACAGTGAAGGGAATTATAGGGCTTTTATGGCTATTGCCTCAGTTGATTCAAAAGATGATTTGAGCAATTTGGTTGATGAACTTGGTAATATTTCTGAGGATGAGGAAATTGAAGAATCCGAAGATGAAGACGTATGCCAAAATAAAGGGGAAAACAACCTTCAAGAAGCCTATGATTCTCTACTGGAAGATTGTGGCAAATACGCCAAAGTTGCTAACCTTGCTGTGAAAAAGATGAAAAAGGTTGAAGAAGAGCATAAGGGTATACTTGTGCAACTTAAGGAATCAAATGTGAAGAAGAAAGACTCAAAGGAGAGTTGGTCACAGCTTACTCTAAGATCAAGTTTCTTGAACTTGAAATTATTTAAGCAAATGTCAAGGTTGAGGGCATCTCCACTAAGAAACTTGACAATGTGCTATCTTCTCAAAAATCTTCACATGATAAGACTAGTTAGGGTTATACCAGAGAAGGAAGTTTAAGCAGCGAACCCAAGAAGCAAGTGAAGTTTGTTTCAGCCAAAAATGTTGAGAAACTTAAAGAAGTGAAGCCTGAGATTGAGACCCCTGCTGTAGTAAAGAGAACCATTGGTGCAAAGCCAAAGGTAAAGGGGAAGTCATTACCCAAAAATCAAAAGGGGCCTTAAGTAAAGCATTTGTGTCGTCATTATGGAGTACAAGGACACACAAGGCTGAATTGTTTCAAGCTTCATGCATTTAAGAGGGCTGATTCTATGCGTGGCCAAGAAAATTCAAGGAGATGACCAAGGGAAGCACAAGCTATGGGAGATAGTGAAGGACATCTCATTGGAGACGTGATGGAAATACTGAAAAACGTATCACTGTGCCTTGATAGCTTCACTCCAAGGTTTGAAAGTTATGTTGGTCGTACCCCGCCATCTAAGGCTCTCACCAAAAATACTCATAAAGAGTGGGTGAAGAAGGGTTCTTATACATGATCACCCTCTATGCCCATGCATTCATACTTCCGATGTTTAAAGTCATAGGTTCATGCATCATGACATGCATAATTCATTGTGTGTCAATTGCTTCCGGTTTTTAGCATGTTTCTTTTACAAGTTGTTATTTTGTTCTTGTTTTTGTTGATCTTACTTGTTCTATTTTTGAGTGTGTTCAAAAATTCAAAAACCCATAAAAATTGAAAAATCTTCAAAAAAGTTTGATCGCTTGTGTTGTGTATATCACATGTGAGTTTGGCCTAGTACCTTCGTACTAATGGTGTAGTGCATTTATGAGTTTAGCTTGTTATGTATGCACATATATCTTTGTGAGAGAAATCTTGAAAACTATGTGTGATTGTTGTAAATAGATCTTCAAGCTTGTCATGAATGATTGGTCAATAGTTTTGATGGTCTTGATACTTGCATAGACTTGTACCTATATATCTTCCCACCTTTATTTTTTTTTTATGTTTTTACAATAGAACTCACCAAATGTAAATCTCAAAATGAAGAAGAGATTATGAGCTTCAAAAGCCTGTCGCACATACTAGTATTTGACTAGGAAAAAGGGAAAGCGACTTTTGTATTGAAATGTATGGTCCTCAAAAAGCCTAAGGCTAACTCTCAATGTTGAAATATCAAAAATTTCAAGCACCGATCTCAAAAAGGCGATGTATTATCCAAAAAAGATCAAATGTTATGATTTATGTAGAAGCCAAATGAAAAGCTTCTAAGTTTTGTAATCATTCTCTTGTGGGAGGTCATATAGGTTCATTTCTATAATTGAGATAGACCTCTTGACTTAGTACCAATTGTGTATGACTTGATTGAATTGATCATTGAAGCTTCACCCTGGTCTAAAGACTATTCCACATTTGGTGCTCACCCACAACACACAAGACTTTGATTCAAGTAATTCTTATCTCATTTGTGTGATTGTACATGTTCAAATGTGATGTGTATGGTCAATTACTTGTCGATCAAACCCAAAAAGATTTTTGAGTGTTTTATATGTTTTTGAAAGTGATTTTCTACTTTCGTGCTTTTTAGTTTCTGTTCAAAATGCTTTTTGTGTTTTTTCTTCAAAAACTGGTTTAGAGGCAGTTTTGCAAGAAGCTCACGACTTAGAGCTTCTTGCGAAACCAGCTTAAGGGAAATAAAATTTTTTTCAGTTTCATATAGAGAGTCTCGCTACTGTCTCGCGGGTATTTCGCTACTAAACCCTTCTCGCGAAATGCTTTTTAGACAAAAACTGGAATTTTTTCAATTTCATACAGAGGCTATCATGACTGTTTTGCGACTAATAACTTCTCGCGAAAGCTTTTGTGCTTCTCACGACTAATCTCGCGATTGCCTAACCCGCAAAAAACACGTGTTTTCAGTTTTATATAGCAGATGTGATAGTTTTTCAAACTCACTTCATTTCCCTTGCACTGCCTCTCTCGAACCCCTCTCAACCTAAAATCATTTTTCACTCAAACCCCTTCACTCTCAAGCTTGTTTTCTGCATTTTCATCTTCAAGGTATGTTTTCTAAAACATTTTCTTCTCTTTTGTCTTAGTTTATGTAGAAATTAAGTTAGGGTTTCCAAAATTGGGGATTTTTTGAAAATGGGTTGGGATTTATGTTTCTATGAAAATGTTTTCAAAATTTTTGATTGGGCTGAGTCCCATTTGATCTGTGTGCATCTGTGTTGGCCCCTTGTGGCAATCTAAACATGTATTGAGACAGATTTCATTATGTTCACGCATTGTTCATTTGTGTTGTTTACTATTGCATGCTATGTGTTTGACAGAATGTTCATATGACATTCTTGTGTTGAATTGGACTCAACTGAGCTCCATTCCTTGGGTATACCCTTGATTAAACTTAGGTAACATGTTTTGGTCAAAAGGTGTGTGTTTTACACACTTTTCCCTTTTTGTGCCATGCCATGCACCTCCTAGGCACACAATAAGCACTCTCTAGGCACACCCCATGCATCACCTGCTACACACACATGCATAGCACATACACACACATGCACAGTTGCTATTTTCTTGTATTTTGCCATTGTTTACATGTCTTAGCACTCATTGCATGTTACTTTTAAGTTCGTTGTGTTCTGTTTTAAGTGTTTTTACTTCTGTTTTGGACTAACTTGAATCTAATCAAGTTTTATGTTCTGTTTTGTGTTTGTGCACCTGTTTCTTTTCTTGGTTGTCTGTGTAAAAGTGAAGATGTCTCCTACCAAACATTCTGAGACCAAGAAGTCATCAAAACGTGCTCGCACAAATTCTGACAACTTCAAGTCTATTAAGGCAGATTAGAACTATAATGACTGCTACAAAAGAGCGACGATTATCATGGAAAGGGTCGTGAAATTGGATACCTTTGAGGACACCTTCATACCTGAAGTGTTCAAGGAAAGGACATGGACAAAGCTCATGAATCCAGTTGGAGTTGTATACTTGGAGATCATAAAGGAATTTTTCTCCAATACTAGTGTAGAAGGAGATCATATAGATTGCTGGGTGAGACACAAAGAGTTTTTGATTACAAGGGAAAGCATACAAGAATTTTTGGAGATTCGTCCTCCCTCACAGCCAATCACAGTCCAATATGAGGATCGCTTGGACTCTACTGAGGAAATGGTGTTAACTCTTGGTGGTACACTTAAGAAGACCTCCATGAACATAATTCCATTCAGTCCTGAGATGAGGACTCTTGCTCATGTGATGATCCACAACTTATATTCGATCACCAACCTTACAACATTGTTTGCTCCACGGACAATCTTTTTGTACAATCTCTTTACTCACAAGGAGATTGCTATATGTGGACACATCTTCCATCTGTTGAAGAAGAGCATAGAGAAGCAGAACTCCAAAGCAGTCATGCCATTCCCCTCACTCATAATGGGCCTCATTGCAAAGTCAAGGCTCAAACTTCCAAGTGGTCTCACTGTAGTTCAAAGATACTATCCCATTGGTACACATACAGTGACTCGGAGCACAGCCCACATCAAAGGCTCCAAAACCGGTGTGTCTTCAATACCATGGGATCGTGTTGAGGAGGAGAGTGGCAATACAGAGGAGGAGATTGATAGATTCACTTCTACACTAGAGACTTCAGCTCAGCCATCTTCTTCAGCACCAGCATGAGGACCAGACAGACTTGATCGCCTCCTAGCTAAAGTGGACCAAATGTTTACCATGCTTGACTCCCATGTGTAGCACACCGCGGACCAGTTTGCATACGTTCAGGGTTAGATCACGACATTATCTACTCAGATCAAGGACTTATCCGTAGACCATGGTTCAGATTTAGAGTCCGACCAGTTCTAGCCTCTTTGGCCATTCCAGTTAAAAATAGGAAGAAAATTTTGAGAGGGAGCTTGCACAGTTTAAGGGGAGCATAGCTTAAGCTTAGAAACATTGGTTCATACAGGTGGTTTAGCATTATTTATTTTAACTTTTATAACTGTTTATTTACAGTTTTTATTGCTTTCTTTTAAAGCTTCAGTACTCTATTTTTAATTTCAGCTTATATTCAGTAGTTGTGTTTATCTCAATGCTTTGTAGCATTTTTTAGTACTTTTAGATGTTGATTATATATCTTTAGTACCTCTCACTTGTACCCTAGTAGGATCCTGTATCCTAGATGCAAATACTTCGTGTATTTTGCATTGGTTGTGTGTTGGACATGCAATTGATCCTTATAAGTGATCTTAATTGCATTGCGTGTCCGGATGAGCATTTACTAGTTAAATGTTCATTGTAGTCATTCTTTAATTACTGTTCTTGTATGATCAAGATATGCTTACATGTTTTGTAATGTTTACAAACTTGATCGCACTTTACTTGCTCATGTACGTACCATGTATTCAACTTGTCATAAGCTTAATGAATGTTTTGTTTGTGTGCAAGTGTTGCAAGTTATAGGTATATACGTGCAAGTGCTTCACAACTTCTAGATTAGGTGTGAGTGAGTTTTGCCACTATTCCCAAACTCACGTTTAAGTCTAGAGTCTGTTTTAAAGGTTTTGTCACGGAATAGCCAAAGAGCGAGATTGTAAAGTTGTAATTTACAACTATATGTTTTGTTGGCTTTAATTCCGTGCCAAATTTGATTGTAATTATGTTCAATCTTTTGTACCTTGTATTTAATGTGGGATTTAATTGTAAGGGTTGTGTAAGAGAGAGAGAGAGAGAGAGAGAGAATGTGAAGACTCAAGCAAATTGAAGACTGAAGAGTTTTCACGGGTAGCTTGCAACCAAGTATCCCGCAAAATGATGCATGTGCCCTGCACATGATTGGAATGTGAAGAGTCAGGACAGGATGGAGACAGTTGTGTTTCGCGAGTAGTTCGTAGGTAAGGCCTTCCTGCGAGACACTTGCGAAACATTCTGTTTTGCCAGATTGTCCTATCTGATACACACTTTTTGTACCCACACTATATATACCCACATTACCCACAGATGTTGAGGAGTGTTTCTGAGAGAAAACCCTAGCCACAAACCTTAAGAGTTAGAGATTGTTATACCCACATTTCTCTACACAATTGCTTGTGGATTTTCCTCAACTCCTACCTCTCAATTTCCATACCATTAAGAGGTTGATAGCCCAAACACTTACCACACCCTTTCAGAGTGTTAAGTGAGGTTTTGGTGCTGCTGGGAAGCATTGAAAGAAGCCAGGCTTTGGCGAATGCAATCGGGCGTATTGTGGGATCTGAAGAGCTAGACAAGACACGGTTCCGAGAAGCCTTGTTGGAGTAGGAGCTTGGGAGGCTTAGGTACATCAGGTAGATTAGGCTTGGAGGGTCTCTTTCTAACCCATGTATCCCTACTGATTGTCTAGTGGATCGATTACCAGTTGGAGGGCAGCGAAGAGGTTTTTCACTAAGTTCTTCAGTTTTCTCTTCAATAACACATCGGCGTGTTATCTTGTTTGCATTCTTCTTCCCTACTTTTTTACCTTTCATTTTACTGCTGTGTTATGATGATTATGGGTTAGAGTAGCTTGTTTGTTTATCCACTCACATTTACTCTATTCCGCACTTAGTATTAAGTTAGAATGAAATCAATCGAGCCGTAACTTTAATTTGGGAGTCTAAATAGCTCTTGTGTTTTCACGCATTTTTGAGCATTCAGCTTGATATACATGTTTTCATGGTTGATTGTTGAAAGTTCAATAAGTGTATAAAACACTATGAACGTTTAGACCCCCAATTTCCAAATAATCAATTCAAGCTTATTATCAAACAATTAATGTGCGGAATATGAACATAAGCATATAACAGAATTGATAAAAAATCTAAACCAAATAAAATCACATCCACAGCAGAAATTAAATGGCAAAGATTAAGGGAAGAGAGATGCAAACACAAGGACAACACAACGATGTGTTATCGAAAACGAAACCAAAGCCTTCGGCGTAAAACCTCTCCGCCACCCTCCAAGCGGTAAATAATCCACTAAAGAATGTAGTTGGGATACATGAACAACAGAAGACCCTCCAAGCCTAATCTACCCTGTGTACCTAAGCCCTCCAAGCTCCTACTCCAATGAGGTTACGCTGAGCCTATTTCTTCTTTAGCTTATTGGATTCCGCTATAGCTCATAGCATCAACCAATATGAAACTGGTCGCTTCCTAACTGTTTCCCAAGCACCAAATGGTCTTCTCACAGATGTGGGTATGGTGAGAAAAGGTTTTGGTAATGTACCTCTCAAGGATGTATCAATGGAGAAGGTGAGAGTAGAGGAATTTGAAGAGTCTCTATGTGAAGATTGGGGATGAGTCAATCTTGTTTTTCTCTAGAGTTTTTCTCTCAATTTTCTCTCTGGAAGCTCTCTACATTTCGTGGGTATAAGGGGTATATATACTAGGGTGAGAATGGAATGCGAAGAGTCAGTTTTTCAAAACAGAGCTAGCTGGTGGCTTGGCCTCGCGACTCAAAGGCCAGACTGGACTTTTTGTCCTGTAGTGCTACAACTGGCATGACGGTTCAGCTTCTCTACATACTTGGCATGTGTGCAACTTTTGGCGGCTTGCAAGCCGCGAGCTACCCGCGAGATCCAGTCACGAGTCCCTGTTTCTTTGCACAATCTTGAGCATTTCTTCACACTCACTCACACACTACCCTTACATGATTTCCACCTAAATACATGGTTACTAAATGCTAAAATACAAGTAAATTTGGCATGGAATAAAGCCAACAAGATGGTTGATAAAATTCAACCTTACAATTGTTATTTTTGTGTTGTGTATCATGTCTGTGCTATGTTGTACATTTCATGCTCGTCGTAGAATGTCACAATGACAGTTACCAATGACTCTGTGGTGTTCTTCGATTACATTGCACTTAGTTGTGCATACACATTCATCATATTTGCAAACCACATGACAAGTGTTACACATGTTAATTTACTGTTAACTTGGTTTATGTACTGTGGCTGAGTGATATCTCTTTCTAAATATCATTGTGCACTTATTTCATTGACTAACTTGGATCTAATCAAGTTGATGTTTGTGTCTTGTGGTTCTGCACTTGGTTCTTTACTATATGTATGTTCTTTTGCAGATGTCTCGATGTTCCTCTCGACGTTCCATCATCCCTTGTTTCAAAAAGGACTCACCATTCATCTCAAGACTCAAATAGTGAGAGATTCAGGACTCCTCTCGATTCACAAACGCATTCCAGCATTTTTGAGGAAGCTCCTGTTGTGGTGGAACAAGTGGTCAAATTTGATACCTTAGGAACTACATTTATCCTTAGGATATTTGAAGCAAAAGATTGGGCTGATCTGTTCGGGAACTTCGAGGACCCGATTGATGAATTGGTAACGGAATTCTATTTAAATGCTAGATATACCGGAGTTGAGTTGAAGTGTTGGGTACGAGGAAAAGAGTTCACCATCAATCCAGACTACATTGCAAAGGTTCTTCGCATCACTAGACTGGCAAATGTAGACCTCACTCCATATGATGATGGACAGCCTCAAGTACAAGACATTCTTCAAGTTCTCGGGCCTGATCATGAGGTCTTAAGTAAAGGCATATCCATAGGCATTGCAAAGTTTGCACCTGAACTAACGACTCTTAAATTGATCATATTCTTCAATCTTTATCTACTCTTGAACACTGCATTCATCAACCTTGGAAGAGCGCAATTCCTATGTGATCTCATCACTGGAGTTTCGATTGACATATGTGCCCACATTTTTTAGACCATTGGGAAAACAGCAGCTCGATTAGCAGCACGAACATGTATTCCTTTTTGTAGTCTTGTCATGAAGATCATGGTTCTTGAAGGGGTAAGTCCACCAAAAGATGGGAAGAAAATGGTTCGTCTTCGTCCACTATCCATGATTTCCCTTCAAGCCAGCAAAAGTCACTCTTCCAAAGCACCTAAGAGTGAACCTTTCCTTCATGCCATTTCATCCGGTCGTGGTTCAGCTACACCTGTGCATATTGAGACCGTTTCTCCCATTACTTCTGAGATGCAGACGACTAGCACTCTATCCATACAACCTAGCTCTCAAGTTGACAGGTGAAGCACTTTGATTGAGAGTGTGTCTCAACGGATTTCCGGATTAGAACGGATTCTATACTCCACCAATAACCAAGTTCAAATGCGTCTCACAACCATTAAGACACAGTTAGATACTATTCAACAAGAGTTGGAGGACAGCCTTTAGCTATTCGTGCCAAAAAGGGGGGGAGATAGCATACAATAAGGGGGAGAAAAACACAAGAAAAAGGAAGTGTGCATAGTGACAAGGGAAGCAAGAGGAAGCTGATACATACACTCACACATACTTTTGGATAGACTAACAAACTTTTGTTTTGCTAGTCTAGTTTATAGCTATCTGCTTACAGTTTTTATAAACTCTTGGATATGTTTACAGTGCTTGTGTGGATATGGTTTTAGTGTTTGTGTTTAAAAGTTTTTGGATCTTTGGTTTATATATATAAGTTTATATTCAGTATTTTGTGGTTTGTACCCATGCTTTGTAGCGTAGTACTTGTTGATTAATGTTATGCATTTTCTTTAATTACATCACTCTTATGCCCTTTGTTGGATTTTATATCCTTAATGCAATTTCCTTGCATGTTGCATTGGTTGAGTGTTGGACATGCATATGATACTTTGTATTAAGCTTATTAGCTTGCATGTCCGAATGTTCATTCCTTGTGTGAATGAGCATTGTGGTCACTATTTATAGTGATTGTTCATTTTTGGTCAAGCCATGGTTTATTGCTTAATTCCATTTTGCTTGATCGCATTGTGCTTGCTCTATATGCATTACAAGTTTTCTACATACAATGATCATATTGTGTTATTATTTTTCAGGAGATACTTGTACTTATGGTTCAAGAGTTACACAGATTCTAGAGTTAGGTGTGAGTGAGTTTTGTTCAACTGATCCCAACTCACATATTAAGTCTAGAGTTTGTTTTAGGGCTTTGTCACAGAATAGCCAAAAAGGGAGATTGTAAGGTTGAATTTAATCAATCATTTTGTTGGCTTTATTCCATGCCAATTTGCTTGTAATTCAGCTTTTAGAAATCCTGTATTTAGGTGGGAATCATGTAAGGGTAGTGTGTGAGAGAGTGTGAAGAAAAGCTCAAAAGTGTACAACTCAGCAGGGCCTCACGACTAGATCTCGTGACTGGCTTGCGGTTGGTAAGTAGCCAAAGCAGGCACACGTGTGAAGCATGCAGGGGAGCTGAAGAGTCACGCCAGCTGTTGCACTACAGGAAAAATTTTCCAATCTGGCCAGGTAGTTAGCTCACGACTCGGACCTGCGACTTAGTCAAGTCGCGAGGCTAAGTTGCCAGAACACCCTATTTGTTACAAAACTGACTCTTCACATTCCATACACACCCTACTATATATACACCCTTATACCCATGAAATGTAGAGAGCTTCCAGAGAGGATTTTAAGAGAGAAACCCTAGAGAAAAACAAGATTGACTCATCCAAAATCTTCATCCTTTGATTTTCCAAATTCCTCTACTCTCACCCTCTACATTATTACATCCTTGAGAGGTACATTAGCCAAAACCTTTTCTCACCGTACCCATATTTATGAGGAGGCTATTTAGTGCTTGGAAAGCAGTTAGGAAGGGACCAATTGATATTGGTTGATGCTATGGGTTATAGTAGAATCCGGTAAGTTAAAGAAGACAAAGGTTCGGCGCAACCTCATTGGAACAAGAAGCTTGGAGGGCTTAGGTACACTGGGTAGATTAGGCTTGGAGGGTCTTCTACTGTTCATGTATTCCAACTTCATTCTCTAGTGGATTATTGACCACTTGGAGGGTGGAGGAGAGGTTTTACACCGAGGACTTCGATTTCCTTTTCGATAACACATTGCTGTATTGTCTTTGTGTTTGCATCTCTCTTCCCTTAATCTTTTCCATTTAATTTCTATTGTAGTTGTGATTTTATTTGGTTTAGATTGTTTTATCAATTTTGTTTTAAGCTTATGTTCATATTCTGCACATATATTGTTTGATAATAAGCTTGAATTGGTAATTTGTTATTTGGGGGTCTAAACATTCAAGGTGTTTTACACACTATTTGAACATTCTAGACACATGGGGCAAGATTGAGAGTACAATTGAAATCTAATTTGATTTTTTTTTTTTTGTACATTGGCATTCAATATATATATTGACTAATCACAGACCTATATGCGCAATATATGCGGGCAAAAAATTTACAAATTTATTTATTTTTTGTCTACTTAAAAATGAAAAATAGTAGATGATGTAAGGTTAAATTTATTCAATCGTGTGTTGGCTTTATTCAGTGCCAAATTTGCTTGTAATTTAGCAATTAGATACCCTGTATTTAGGTGGGAATTATGTAAGGGTAATGTGTGAAAGAGTGTGAAGAAATCTTAGAAGTGTACAATTCAAGGGAGTCTCACGACTAGATCTCGCAACTGGTTCGCGACTAGCAAGTCGCCAGAATGGCGCGTGTGAAGCATGTAGGGGGAGCTGAAGGGTCACGTCAGCTATAGCACTACAGGACAAAACTTTCAGTCTGGCCAAGTAGTTAGCTCACGACTCAAACTCGCGATTCATTCCAGTTGCGAGCTCAAGTTGCTAGAACACCCTGTTTGGTTGTAACTGACTTTTCACATTCCTCATACACCCTAATATAAATACCCTCATACCCACGTATTGTAGAGAGCCTCCAGAGAGAATTTTGAAGAGAAACCCGAGAGAAAAACAAGATTGACTCATCCACAATCTTCATCCTTTGATTCTCTAAATTTCTCTACTCTCACCCTCTCCGTTGTCATATCCTTGAGAGGTACATTTGCCAAATCCTTATCTCATCATACCCATATCAGTGAGGAAGTATTTTGGTGCTTAGGAAGTAGTTCAAAAGGGACCAATTCATTTGTGTTGATGCAATGGGTGATTGTGGGATCCGGTAAGCTAGAGAAGACAAGGTTTGGCGTAACCTTGTTAGAGCAAGAAGCTTGGAGGGCATAGGTGCATTGGGTAGATTAGGCTTGGAGGGTCTTCTACTATTCATGTATCCCAACTTTATTCTCTAGTGGATTATTGACCACTTGGAGGGCGGCAGAGAGGCTTTACGCTGAGTACTTCGATTTCCTCTTCGATAACGCATCGTTGTGTTATCTTTGTGTTTGCATCCTTCTTCCCTTTCTCTTTACCTTTTAATTACTGCTGTGATTGTGATTAATTATGGTTTAGAATGTGTTACCAATTTAGGTTTAGCTTATATTCATATTCCGCACATATATTGTTTGTTTATGAGCTTGTGTTGGTAATTTTATATTTGGGGGTCTAAACATTCATAGGTGTTTTACACACTATTTGAACTTTCAAATGAGACTATAAATTTTAGTCCAAAACCTTTTTTAAAATGTTGTGATTATTTTCTAATGAAGTATAGTTGATACATTATATTCAATTTTTTAGATTAAGCTATTTATATTTTTTAATTGAAAATGTTTTAAATTTTGTAAGGTTTATTTTCCTAAGGAAACATAAAGTAATTTATATTCAATTCTTATATAAAGCAAGATATTTTTATAAATAATGTAATATGTGGTTGGAATTTGTTTCTTGTACTCCTTACAAATAGTTCATCCTTTATATGTCTTGAATGACTTAAAGTGAAAGTAGATATAAGTAAATCCATCACTTATATTAGATATATAAAACAAAAGACTTTAATAGTATAATAAAAATGTAATTTTATCGAGAACTTACCCACATTACCCTGAGAATAGGGGAATCTGGGCAAATGCCCTTTTCACGCAAATTATACAGCCTTCTGCCTCCCTTCCCAAACTAATTAAGGAAATGCCCCTCTTTTGTAACTCGATTTTCTCAAAATCAAGTTTCAATGTAAAACTTGATTTGTAGAAAATTGAGAATTGGGCGATCAAACTTAAAAAAAATAAAAAATAAAAATAAAAATAAAAATTGTATGGAACTCGAATTCCATAAAAAACGCCACTATAGGCCTCCATGAAACACAACTATTGGTAAAACTTAAAAAAAGAAATATATATATATATATATATATATATAAATATATATATATATATATATCATGGAACTCGAGTTCATGGAGCTTGGGTTCCATAAAAAAGCCACTCTAGGTATTTAAAACGCTACTATAGGGCTCCCTATCGAGCGATTAGACTTATGAAAAAAACTTGCATGTTTTAAAACGCCACTATAGGGCTTTAAAAAATTGCATGGAACTCAAGTTCATGGAGCTCAAGTTCCAGCAAATATTTTTTTTTTTTTTTAATTTTCGATTTGTTATAACTCGATTGTCCAAAAATCGAGTTTTAAGTTGAAACTTGATTTTTAGAAAATCGAGTTACAAAAGAGGGGCATTTTCTTAATTAGTTTGGGAAAAGGGGCAGAAGGCTGTATAATTTGGGCAAAAAGGGCATTTGCCCATTTTGGCCCTGAGAATATAACATACTTTTCAATGAAATATCTCCTCTTTCTACTGAAATCTCTCTATCATTGAATGGACCAAAATAGACTGAAGTGGACCAAAGTGGACCAAATAGCCTGAACTGGACTGAAGTTGACCAAAATGGATCGAAGTCAGCCAAATAGACCAAAATGGACCAAAGTAGACTAAATTGGACCAAAGAGACCGAGGTGGACCAAATATATCAAAGTAGATTGAAATAGACCAAAGTTGATTGAAGTGGATCGAAATGGAAGAAATGTTACATTGATGTGGTTCAACAAGAACGTAGCGATAATAAATGTTGTAACTCACATTCTTACAATTGTGTACTCACATGAACTAGTAGTTCACATGCAGCAATCACAAAGTGTTTAACCCATGTGCCAATGGGACATTAAGTATTCACATAAGCTCATGCAAAAATTTACGTTTATTTTAGCACAAGAATGTAGATTTTCTATTTTACCTAATCACTTTTTAAAAACATTCACATCAAATTATCTTTTCTAAACTTTATTTTATTAAAATATCAATTTTGTTAATTGTTTCTATCTCTTCACACACCATAACCACCATTCACTCTTTTCCTTTATCCTCAAAATTGGTAAATAATAATGAATAATGTTCATGTATATTTCCCTAGTTACTTCCATGGTTACTACAGCTTGGATAGGTTTTACATAATTTACATAAACTAATGTAGGTGGTTTTGGGGGATGGTTGGGCAAATTTTTCCCTTAAGATATTTTGCACAAACTAATGCACTTGAGTTGGATTTCCTTGGCAAAGTACAAAAGTTTTGTTTATAAAAACATTTTCATCAATGTCATTGTTGATTTCAAATCCTAGTGGAATTTATTAGAGGTCATATCGTCACAATCCAAACTGTGATGTCATGTCCTCAATGAAACCAGCAGCTTCATTTTCAGTTCACATGTGACATATCCATCTTTTGAAATAATGATAATTCTGTTAGGCAGTCAAGCTTTGCTAGCTAAGATAATGTCTTTTATACTACATAATATACGCATTAAAAAGTTTGCAGCGGTGGGTAGAAAGGAACACTGCACCACATAGAAATGTAAACATCAGGTATTGAATCGAATCGTTTGAAAGAATGATATTATGCATTGTGATCATTGTGATCTTGATCCCAGGTGAATACTAAAATGATATTATTAGTGTTAGGACATATGTGATTCACTTGTTAAGAACATATGTCACTATTTTATGTAATTGGCTAATCCTTCGACAAAACGCACTTTACTTGTATTTGGGTAGATTTAGGATGTGTTTGATGCTTCAAAAAACCTTGTTTCAAGTTCAAGTGTTAAAGCCATGCAAGTCTATCCAAGATTCAAGTACGAAAAGTGTTGTTCATTAAAACTCGACAACTAGCATTTATCGAGCCTTGAAGAGCTGTTCCAGCCCGTGGCTCGATAGTAGCTCGATAGATAAGGTATATGTCGAGGTTTATGAAGTTCAGTTTTTCAGTACTGTTTTTCATCCAATCCATGATTGTATGTTTAGGCTTTCTTTTCTCACAACCCTAGACATATAAAAGGATTATTTTAAAGGTCATCAAAGGTGACAAAAGTTGCACAAGTGTTGAGCAAAGTTTGTTCAAGAAAATTGTGATCGAAGACAGAATTTGACCTAGTTCATCTTTCTTGTAAAGAAACTAATGTGTTTGTTCACCGTAGAGTTTTGTAACCAAGGAGCTTCTCGATCTTCATCGTGTGATGAATTGAAGAACTTTGCAGCCAACAACCTTCTCTAGTTGGTGATTAAAGTCGTGTACTAAGATCTGCGCAATTGGTTAGTCACGTACTGGGAGCCATGCATTACAAGGAGAGATTGTCATTACAAAACAAGTCCAATTAGGTTTTGGGGTAAGGGTTCAACTGTAGGTTGGTATAAGGTACTGGAATTCTTTTACTTATAACCGCTTGTTTTGATAATAGTGGATTCTCAAGAGTGGTGACCTTAAAATCACCTAGTGGGGTTTTTACCAAGTAGGTTTTCCCCATTCGTAAACAAATCACCATGTCAATTTAATTTCCGCTGCATATTTAGTTATTTGGTGATTTGTTTGTGCTACTGCATACAATTGCATGTTAAATTGATTAATTAATAAACTTGGCTAATTAATCAATTAATTCATCACAAGGGGTCAATATGTTTTTGGACTATCAAGTGGTATCAGAGCAGTCACACTCTGATTAGGATTAATCTTTGCTGTGTGATCCATTGACCCTTGTTGTTATGGCTGCAACCAGCTTGAAGAGATCTTTGTTTTCAAATACATCTTGTTTTTCTAATCCCTGCTTGTTTGATTGTATCAGAAAATACAAGTCTAAAAGTTATTTGAATTCTATTATGATGATAACTGGAAAAGATCTCAGGTTGACCAAGAAGAAACTAGATTGTCTCAGAGTGAAAATGTGTAAAGGAGTTCGTCTGAGAAGAGGGAAAATTAAAGGTTTATCTCGTAAAAGGCAGATGAGAGAAAGCACCATTCCCACTGATCTGTCATCTAAGCACGAAGTGTGTTTTATGATGAAGTCTGCATTTAAGGTTATGGACACGTGTTTGTGGTACCTTGACAGCAGTTGCTCAAGACACATGACTGGAGACCGATCTCTCTTCAAGGTTTTTGAGTCTAAGAAAGGTGGCAATGTCACTTTTGGTGATGGGAGCAAATCACAGATTAAAGGAAAGGGAATCATTTCTCTACTTGGACTGCTGGACATTGTAAATGTTCTATATGTAGAAGGTCTGAGAGTGAACCTATTGAGCATAAGTCAGATATGTGATCAAGACTTCATGGTACTATTCTCAAAAGGACAGTGTCTTGTCATGGATGAGTCAAGAAAGAAACTTATAAGTGGTGTTCGCACTCTAGACAATTGCTATGGATTGGTTCCTGATGCTGATATTGTGTGTAATAGCATTTGTTTACCAAATGAAGATCTATGGCACCAACAGATGGTACATGCTAATTACAAACATCTCTCTATTGTATCTAAGCATGAATCAATCTTGGGGATACCAAAGCTTAGTAGAGTGAGCAATGTGGTGTGTGGACTAGGTCAGCTTGGGAAACAGACAAAAGCTAAGCATCCAAGCACTCAGACATCTACTACATCTAGACCATTGGAGCTTCTACATCTGGATCTTATGGGTCCAACTAGAACCGAGTCTCTTGGTGGTAAGAGATACATCATGGTTATGGTAGACGACTTCAGTAGGTACACTTGGGTTATCCTCCTACGATCCAAGTCGAATGCTCCTGAGCACATTGAAGCCTTGTGCACAAGATTGTAGAATGAAAAGAACCTGAAGATTGATCGAATTCAAAGCGACCATGGTAAAGAATTTAAGAACTCGTATATGGAGTCCTTTTGCACAAGATCAGGTATATCTTAAGAATTCTCTGCTCTTATTACTCCTTAGTAGAATAGTGTAGTAGAAAGAAAAACAGGGTTATTCAGGAGATGGCCAAAACCATGTTGCACAACAAGGATGTGGCTAAAACTTTGTAGGGAGAAGACGTCAACACTACATGTCATACAATTAATAGGGTGTACTTCAGACCCGGTACCAAGAAGATTCCATATGAGTTATGGAAAGGAAGAAAACCAAATGTGAAGTATTTTACAATTTTTGGAAGTACTTGCTTCATCCTCAAGGATAGAGAAAATATGGGAAAATTTGACTCCCAAAGTGATGAAGGAATATTTCTGGGACAGTCCTCTACAAGCAAGGTTTATCGAGTGTACAACAAAAGAACTATGAAGGTTATGGAAACAGTGAATGTTGCCATTGATGAGTCTTTAGATTCTGGTTCTGAGAAATTTAATGAGGAATTCCCTAAAGAAATTCTTCCTCATGAACCACAGGAAGTTCAAGAAATTGTTGAGCAAGAACCTACATCTCCAAGTACTCCCGGTACTCCAAGTGTTGTGGAAGATTATGTAGATATACCCACTTCACTAGATTCTGAATCCCTTGAAGTGAAAGTACCTTCTTCCAGGATTAAATTAAATCATCCTCTTGAAGTTATTATGGGAAACATGAATGAACTCACATTAAGAAAGCGTACAGTTAATAAATTTGTTGCTAACTTTGTGTCTTATTCATGTTATTTGTCACAAGTAGAACCCACTAAAGTTGAGGAAGCTCTTCAGGATGAAAGCTATGTTGAAGCAATGCATGATGAACTACTTCAATTTCAGAGGAATGATATCTGGACTTTAGTACCTAGACCGGAGGGTGAGCACATCATCGGCACAAAGTGGATATTCCGCAATAAGACTAATGAGGAGGGTAATGTGACAACAAGACTCGTCTTATAGCTCAAGGATACTCACAAATGGAAGGAGTAGACTATGATGAAACATTTGCCCCAGTTGCCTGTATGGAGTCCATCAAAATTCTCCTAGTCCTGGCATGTCAATTAAAGTTCAAGCTTTACCAAATGGATGTAAAGATTGCTTTCTTGAATTGGCTTCTTAAAGAAGGTGTCTATATGGCTCAACCAAAAGGATTCATTGATACACACTTTCTGAATCATGTGTTGTACCTCAAGGAGGCATTTTATGGTATAAAGCAAACCCCCAGAGCTTGGTATGATCGACTCACACAATATTTGGTGTCACATGGGTTCACAAGAGGAAAAGTAGATCAAAATCTCTTCATAAAAAGGGAAGACGGTGAGTTGATAGTTGCTCAAGTCTACGTTGATGACATCATCTTCGGATCAACTAAGGATGAACTTGCCCATAGCTTCTCAAAACTCATACAGGCCGAGTTCGAGATGAGTATGATTGGAGAGTTGACTCACTTCCTTGGATTGCGGATTCGTCAACAAGATTTGGTATATTCCTATCTCAATCTAAATATGCTAAAAATCTTGTGAAAAAATTTGGTTTAGAATCTGCTAATTCTGTGAGAACCCCTATGAGCCCAAATGTTAAACTTACTATTGACTTGTTAGGAAAAAGTGTTGATCCATTTCTTTATAGAAGCATGAGAGGTAATCTTCTTTACCTTACTACTAGTAGATCTGACATTAGTTACAGTGTGGGAGTGTGTTCTAGGTATAAGGCTAATCCCAAAGAGTCTCATATGATTGCTTTGAAAAGAATCATAAAGTATGTCAAAACCACTGTCGACTTTGTTGTGTGGTATAGTAAAGACACAACTGCAGTCTTGGCTGGGTATTTTGACGTTGATTGGGCTAGGAATGCTGATGATAGAAAAAGCACATCAGGGGGTTGTTTTTATATAGGTAATAATCTTATCTCCTGGATGAGCAAAAAGCAAAACTCTATCTCATTATCCATTGCAGAAGCTGAGTATATCGATGTCGATAGCTATTGCACACAACTCCTATGGATGCAAAAACTCCTTCATGACTATGGTATTTGTCAAGAGCATCTCACCATCTATTGTGACAATACCAGTGCCATCAAAATCTCTAAGAATCCGGTTCAACATTCTCAAACTAAACACAGAGATTCGACATCACTTCATTAGGGAGCTTGTTGAAGATGGTACTCTTACTCTTGAGTTTATTCACACTGATGATCAGAAGGATGATTTGTTTACCAAACCTCTTGACAACAAACAGTTTGAATTCCTTTGCCAAAACATTGGTGTCATCTCCATGGATTGATTTCTTCCTCTCCTTATGCATTTGCATCTAGTTTTATGCATTGCTTTGGTTAATTTGCTTTTGTTTGTTTTCTTTTCAGTTTTGGTTTATTTTGATTTTCATAAAAATAAATTAAAAAATACAAAAACAGTGTGTGTTTGTGTACATTGGTACTTGTGTACTTTGGATGGTCATTGAAACAAAGTTTTCTAAACTTTGTATCTTTTGTAGCTTAGATGAGCATCTTTATGCACAACTAAGCAAGTGAGCTTTGTGGCTCGTGTTTGTGATGAGTAAGGTTAAGTGATCTCTAGTACTTAACACTCGTATCACCCTTTTTGACGGGAAGGACTAGAAAATCCTATGAGAAAGGCATAAATAACCATCTCACCACTATTGCCCGCCAATCATGAAATGACATTTGTATGCTTTGGCATAGCAAAAGTGGAATGTCAAATGCTTAACATGATTGGGTATTTATTTTTTTTCTCTTATATGCCCATGCATGATATACTCAAAAAGAAAAATATGCAAAGAAAATAAAAAGCAAAAAGATCAAAATGCTTTATATATGATTGCAAGCGTGTATTCTAGAAGATGTAGGAGTTATAGGATGTACCTTGAAGGTGATAGTCTCCATCAAACAATTATGATTGTGTGTGAGTTAAGAAGGTTTATATGTGTTAATGTATGCTTACTAAACTGTCTTTACTCGTTTTTGAAATATAAAATCGGTTAGACTTGTTTAGTGTGTATGTGTGTTTTGGGATCAAAATGCTTAACATTTATTTTGTTGAGAGATGTTTTTGAGAGCATAAAATGTTGTTTGAATCCTTGGTTGAGTTGCATGTTTGATTGCATTCATATCTGTGTTTTTTCTCTTCTTGAAAAACTATTTTTAAGCAATCTCGACAGCTCCTCGACACCTGGCTTATCTATCGAGCTCTTCAATTACTTTTTATCGCAATCTTAACACCTTTTGATAGCTAGGTGGATCGATCAAGAAAGTTTCTGTCCCCTCAATAGATCCTCGATAGAAACCTCGATCCATCGAGCTTCACATTGCCTTGGACACATGCTCGATAGTAGCTTCTGTCAACCCTTTTTAAAGCTCGACACCTCTCGACACCTCTCGATCTGTCAAGAATTACTGAGCTTGTATAAGTAGGGTCAGAACGATTCAGATCTCACTTTCCTCAATCTCTCTCGATTGCTCTCAACTGTTTCACCTCCTAAACACATTTCTCTTCCTCTAAACTTCATTTCCAAGAGATTTTCGGCCTTAATCAAGTTACTCTTCACTTGGTAAGTGTCTAAATCCCTCATTTTCATGCATTTCATGCTGTTTAACCTAAGTTTTTGGGATTTTTGAAAATTTTGGGGTTTTTCAAAATCAAAGAGGTTTTTGCAAAATTTTTGGGATGGGTTTTAAAGATTTGATCTTAAAAACTTCATTCATTGCATCTCATTAGTATTATAACTATATTTTCATGCATTTAGATGTATGCTATATCTATTATCTACTTGTGTGCTGGTAGGTTTGGATTGGGCTGAGCCCTTGACGCTTTTTTTTTTTTTTTTTTTTTCTATTGCATGTCACATGTTCATGCATTCTCATGCATATGTTCTTTCTTTTCAATATATCTTGATATATTTGAACTGCTTGGGACTTTTTTGATTGTCTTCTCTCTCTCTCCCTCTCTCCGTTTATGTTAGTCTGCTTTTATGGCACCCAAACGTAAATCTGCTCCGTCTCGGAACCCTCTTCGTTTTAGGGCATCTTCTTCTACTGACAATACCCCTTTCTTTGTCCAATTTCGTGATGAGAAGACCAGATCGGACTTCTTTAAGAACTTTTCCCGACGAGGCATTCATTCAAAATGCCACGTCGTCTTAACGGACTTCTCCGACACTGACCTACCTACTGTCATTCATAGTCGGGGTTGAGAGTCACTGTGTGATGTCCCAGTCACATGTCCATCTGTGCTGATCCAAAAGTTCTACTCCAACATGCATGGATTCGATTTTTCAGTACCTCATTTCATTACTCACGTTTGTGGTACACACATTGTTATCACACCAGAGATTGTCTCCAATGTGCTTCGTGTCCCTAGGGTAGAGCATCCAAACTACCCTGGTTGTGAGCGTCTGAGGACTGTTTCCAAAGATAAGCTTATTTCTGCCTTCTGTGAGTGTCCATCTGATTGGGTGGATCGTAAGTTTACTTCTTGTTCATCCTTTGCTAAAGCCCTTAGTTTTTGAACATGGTTATGACTTTTGTACTTCATCCTCTTTCTCATTATAACTCTATTATAGAGCCCCACACTTGATTTTTGCTTTCTTTGTTAGAGCACCTCACTATAGATTTTCCCTCTCATTTCATTCTTCCTATTATAGATGTGTATAAGGATTCGGCAACCCGTGATAAGCTCATCTTCCCTTCAGCTATCACGAGGCTTTTACGCCATTTTGATGTTCCTTTTCCCTTTTCCGAGCCCTTTAATGTCATAGGTGCTATAGATGCTGGTACTGTTAAACGTAGCGAGGTGCAATTTCAATCGAGGTGTTCTGGTACGGCAGCTCTTCCCACTCCTTCAACTCCATCCACCTCCTCTCCCTCTACTTCAGCGAGAGGTGTGACTCTGGATGCAATCATGGCACAGCTTCAACACATGGATGCCCGCCTTGATACACTCTCTACTAAGTTGTATTAGGTGAACACCCATGTCAGCCGTAATGCTAGATGGTAGGCTTGCCTTGGTGGCTTTGTAGAGTCTCCCTCTCCTCCTCCCAAGGCATCTGAGACATCTGAGGATGATGATGGCTCTAACGACGATGATGATGATGAGGATGGGCTTTCTTTTCTCACAACCCTAGACATATAAAAGGATTATTTTAAGGGTCGTCAAAGGTGACACAAGTTGCACAAGTGTTGAGCAAAGTTTGTTCAAGCAAATTGTGACCGAAAACAAAATTTGCCCTAGTTCATCTTTCTTGTGAAGAAGCTGCTATGTTTGTGTACCGTAGGGTTTTGAAACCAAGGAGCTTCTCGATCTTCATCTTGTGATGAACTGAAGAACTTTGCAGCCAACAACCTTCTCTAGTTGATAATTGAAGTCGCGTATTGGGATCCGCGTAATTGGTTAGTCACGTACTGGGAGCCGTGCATTACAAGGAGAGATTGTCACTATAGAACAAGTCCAATTAGGTATTGGGGTAAGGGTTCAACTGTAGGTTAGTATATGGTACTAGGATTCCTTTACTTGTAACCGCTTGTTTTGATAATAGTGGATTCTTGGGAATGGTGACCTTAAAATCACCCGATAGGGTTTTTGCCGTGTATGTTTTCCCCATTCGTAAACAAATCACCATGTCAATTTAATTTCCACTGCATATTTAGTTATTTGGTGATTTGTTTGTGCTGCCACGTACAATTGCATGTTAAACTGATCAATTAATAAACTTGGTTAGTTAATCAATTAATTCATCACAAGTGGTCAATACGTTTTTGGCCTATCAATTAATAACATGATCCGTGTTCTATTTTAGACCTTTGACCAAATCTAGCACTTAACCTAAGAAAAGAAGTACCACAACATTTTTTTTGGTAGAACTCATTTGTATTTACACGTGATTGGCTTCATTCAGAGTCTATATATATATATATATATATATATATATATTATCTTTTGAATTCAATCCAAGATTGTATTTATCACCTTTGCCTCCCCCTAAATATTTCACCCTCTGCTTAACCATGAAGCTTCAAAACACCAATCTTTGTGAGCTTTGGTGCAAAAACTATCTTGTGATTCTTCTCCTTTCCATGAACCTATTATGGTTCCAACCTACTACTGTTGCTAGTGCATTAGGAAATGAGACTGATCACTTGGCTTTGTTCAAAATTAAAGAATCAATAACCAATGATCCACATGAAGTTATGAGCTCATGGAATGACTCAATTCACTTCTGCAATTGGCATGGTGTTACATGCAGCCTAAGGCATCAACGAGTCACCACCTTGAACCTAAAAGGGAATAACTTGGGTGGGTCTATATCACCTTACATTAGCAACCTAACCTTTCTCAGGATCATGTACCTTTAAAACAATGGCTTCACCAGTAACATATCACAGGAAGTTGGCTATTTGCTTCGACCGCAACATCTCAACCTTACTCGTAACAAGTTGGGAGGAGAAATTCCTGTCAACTTGAGCTGCTGCTCTGAACTCAAGATTGTCGACTTCACAATATACAGTGTTATTGGTCAAATTTCATCAGAGCTTGGATCTTTGGCTAAGCTTATGGTGCTTAATCTTGGTGTGAATAATTTGATTGGAGGAATATCGCCTTCCTTGGGGAATCTTTCATCACTCATAGCTTTATCAATAGCCTATAATAATATTGCAGGAACAATACCAGATGAAATAAGTCGCTTGAAAAGCTTATCAATCTTCACAACCTCTACAAATAAATGGACCGGTACGGTTCCTCCCTCCCTTTATAATATGTCATTACTCACTATCATCTCAATTTCACAAAACCAACTTAATGGCACTCTTCCAGCCAACATAGGCCTTACTCTTCCAAATCTCAAAATATTTGGCATTGGTATCAATGAGTTCTTTGGGCCTGTTAGGTACTAAAATTTTATAACAATTGGCAAACCGTGAACACAAACTTGTCTAGGTATAGATCTTAGACTCTATAGAGTTTATTAGACAATGCTCGTGGTACTACAAGTTAGAATACAATAACATTCAAGTTGCAAAAAGGAGAGTTCAAATTTTGTGAAGCTCCATCAATCAAAAATTAGATCCGACTGATAAAAAATTGCAAAAAATCAAATTCTACAGAATTTTAATTAAGCTTAACTGCTCATTAAGCCCATTAAGTGATTAGGGTTTCAGATCTAATTCTCCTAGTATATAAAGGAAACCTTAAGCCACGTTTTGAAAAGACTTTAGAGGTGTTCTTGTAAGATCTAAAAGGTATTATGCCTTCCTCTTTCAAAGTCACTACCAAAAATCATTCTCATATTATTGAAACTAGTAGATCTAAAGTTGCTGCAACAAGATCAACAATTGCTAATGATCTAAACATTCAAGGGTGGTCTTGGAGTCACAAATTGGAGAGTTTGTGTTGTTAAAGCTTTAAGTGAGATCTCAAAGTCAAAAGTGTGGGTGCTTGTGTTGTGCAAATCCAAGAGAGAAAGAGTTAATGGATTCGGAGCTTGTACATGGTCATGTTAGTAAGTTACTACTGGAGGTAGCAATAGATATAGGGTTAAATTTTATTGTAAAAACTTCGATTCTCTATAATGGATTTGTTTCACCTTAAGGATTACTAAGTCAAATCCTTCCCAGGTTTTTACCTTGAAACAGTTTGTTCCTCAGTTTTTCTAGGTTATCATATCGTGGCACTATTTACTTTCCGCTGCATTGCATGATATGATTTATTATTGTTTAACCCTGATCTGAATAATTAATGTAAATAATCACTTGGCTAATATATCAGGTTAAACAATATGGTTTAAGGGGTCTAAACAAACAAAAAAGTGGTATCAAATCCGGTTCACTCTGATTGGATTATCGTCTTGAGTGAGATCCTTAATCCTTGCTATCACAGATAATTTTAAGTGTCTATCTGCTCATATTTGTGATGATTTGAATAAAAACGACATTATTGTTTTTGTTGATCTTATAGATGCCTATGAAACTCTCCATAAGGTATTATTTAAATCTATGAAAATTGTTAAGAAATTCAAGGAAGAATTAAAATTCGCTAATCTTGAAAAAAAGGAATTGATTGTGAGATTAGATGAATCTAATAAAAAGAATGAATTTAGAAGTTAGCTAAGTCTGAAGTTGAACTTCAAAATTTGTCTAATACCAATCTGGTTCTGATTATGTTTCTCTTAAGCCTAAAGTTGACAAAGTTTATGTTCCTCCTTTCAAGAGGAATAAAAAAGAAAAGGCTTATGTTGCTAGGTTAGACAAAGGTAAAAGTTCTAATGCAGATGCTGAAATTTCTAAACTTGTGTCTAAACATACTGTTAGAGTACAAAAGAAACTTGTTTTTGTGCCTAACTGTCATCTTTGTGATGTTGCTAGTCATATTAGACCAAAGTGTTCTTCGTTGAGGCAAAAACCAAAATCTAAGACTAGATCTACTGTTAGGAATACTGATGTTCATAAATTTGTTCCTGTTTGTCACTTTTGTGGTGTGTTTGGTCACATTTGTCCTAACTGTCATAAATTGAAATTTAAGCATTCTGTGTTTCAGTCTAGGATATGTGATGAAATATCTCCTGTTACAAGTCCTGATAAATTATTTCATATGCTTTTGAAAAATTTAAGCTTGTTAGCTTGTGAAAGGAAATTGCAGGATTTCAGTCTCTCTTAGAAGAAGTTTGTAATCCCTCTAATACACTCTGTTTCTCATGGTTTTTCACCTACAAAGCCAAAGATGCGTGCTATATGGGTGAGAAAAGATTTGCTAAGGTGAGTGTTGTTTACTTTTCCTTGATTTAATTCTTTCAATTATTTGTGGATATGTTTACTTTTTGCTTTTGGTTGTCAAGTTTTTAAGTTGTTTTGATTAAAAAAAAATACAAAAACATTGAAAAACTTCAAAAAGACAAAAATATTTTATTTTGTGTCTTGTTTTATTTTTCTTGAGGATTACTTGAATTATGATATCTCTCTCTAAACTTAGAACATGCTTGACATTGTGGAGAAACTTGAATAGTGTGTGTTGCATAACTAAGTGCATGACTACTTTAAGATAAATACAATTTTGTGTGAGTATGTACTAGTTTGTACATAGTCATGGGTTAATTAAGAAATTGATATTTCTTGTTTGTGTACCTTTTATAGCTTAGTTGAGCACTGTCATGCATTGTTGTTGCATTTTTTATTAAGCATAATGTTTGCATTTTTATTTTTGGTCATAAAAATTTTGAAAATCCAAAAAGATTTTTTTTTTTTAATTTCTTTTTGTATTACACATCTTCAAGTGTATAATTAAGGTTGGCCTATGAAAGTTGCATTTCATGACTATGTATCTTGTTTAGCTTAGATAAGCTATTTTCTGCACTTTGCTAGTTTGTGCTATGTAGTGCTTAAATTGTGTGAGTTGTTCATGGTTTTTAAACACATGCTCTTGATTTTGAAGTCACATTCTTTTGATTGTAAGGACTAAAAAATCCTAGGAGAAATGCATAAATAACCATCTCATCACTGTTACTCGCCAATCATGAACACCTATGCACAATTCATAAAAGCCATACTCAGTAAAGTGTACCACTTGCATAGCATGATTAAACAAGTTATTAATTGTGAAAAGAATCTGAAAATCAAAAAAAAAATAAAAAATAAAAAGGAAAAGCAAAAAGAAAAATAAAATGCTTTTACATGATTGCAAGCGTGTTTTCTAGGAGATGTGGGAGTTATATGATGTAACTCTTTAGGTGATAGTCACTTTCTATTGGGTTCTAAGACTTTAGATTTAAATGTATTAGAACTTCATTTTGTAATGTTGGCAAACCATGATCAAAACGTTTAGTCTTGTTTTAGACTTTCTCAAAATATGTTTATGTGTAAAGTTGGAATTAAGTGTACTGCAGGATTAACTGTGTAAATCTGGCTAGATCAATCGAGAATTAGACTCGATCGATCAAAGCTCATGCAGATTGTTTTTTTGCAGAATTTTTCAACTCAGCCCAAGCCCGTTTGATGTGTAGGGTTTTATGTTTTTCCTTAAGTATAAAAGAAAAAACCCTAGCCACATTTTATGGTTGTTGTTTATGCTATGTGTATGAATCTCTTGTGTTGTTTATGTTTTAGACTTGCTCAAAGTATCTTTATGTGTAAAGTTGGAATCGAGTGTACTGTAGGATTTACTATGTAAATCTACCTGGCTCGATCAATCAAGAATTAGACTCGATCGATCGAAGCTCATGCAAATTTTTTTTCTACAGAATTTTCCAACTTAGCTCAAGTCTGTTTGACGTGTAGGGTTTTGTGTTTTGCCTTAAGTATAAAAGGAAAAACCCTAGCCACGTTTTATGGTTGTTGTTTATGCTGTGTGTATGAATCTCTTGTGAGATCATACTTAGGGTTTCCAATCTCAAGATTGATGTCAAGAGTTTGGTGATTGTTTGGGTTGCTGCATAAAGAGCTTAAAGAGAAACACAAGTGGGAGTACTTGTGGTTGCTGTGAATCCAAGAAAGAAGTAGTCCGTGGACTTGGAGCTGTCACGTGGTCATGGTAGTAAGTTTCCTACTCGAGGTAGCAATAGGATGTTAGTGGTCTAAATCACTATTGTGTAAACTTCAATTCTTTCATAGTGGATTAGTTTTACCTTGAGGATAGCTAGGTTAAATCTTCCCCAGGTTTTTTACCGTTTTGGTTTTCCTTGGTCATCATATTGTTGTGTTATTTATTTTCCGTACTTTACAATGATATGATATATTTGTGTTGACCTAGATTTGAATAATTTGACTATGTAATCACTTGGTTAATTAATTAGGTTAATTTGGTTGTGTTTTAAGGGGTCGAAAAATGTACACTTTCAAACCAATGTGATTGATGAAGTAGGAAATTTGTTTAATTACTATCTACATATCACCTTTTATGTATCTCATACACTTACTATTTGCACACACTACATGCAAATTTTTGTTAAACTTAGTACATATGATTGTGTGTTGACTAATCTAGCCATCTTTAATTCCATATGATTTGATGTATAAATGCAAATTTTTTATTTTGTTTGGGAATTTGAAGAAAAAATTGTTTTAGAAGTTTAAAATTTGTGTTTTAACTTCTTGATTGGTTTTGTTATTTGCATTCAAGAGGCATCATGTTTTTAAAACTTTTTTGGATCATGTTCATCTGCATTGAGTCATAAAAATTGCTTCTAAGTTGTTTTTCTACATAAAATTTCCAAATTTTAAAGTTTTAGAATTTTTAGCTATTTCGATCGATCGAAGATCTCCCTCGACCAATCGAAATTGTTCAAGTTTTAAAGTAAACACTCTCTTCCTGATTCAATTGATGTCTGATCAAGTTTGACTGATCAAAAATTCCCAGAAAATGTTTTTGATTGATGCTCAATTCCTTTTGACCAATCGAAACTGAAAAATTTTCAATTTTTAGTTTCTTGACCAATTAGTCCTTTTATGCATCATTTTTGTTAGGATTCACATGCATTACATTTTCTTTTTTTATCCATCTTGCATTTTTGCAATCATATCTCTCATTGATTGGTTTCACACATAACAAGCATACACTTTGCTAAATTGGGTACTCAACTTGATTTAAAAATTGATTGATTAATTTTTGAGTTTTGTACATTTTAGTATATGCTATTTTTCTTGATGTGTGAATTGTTGAAAACTGGAAATTTTTTTTGGGATATGGTGGATATTAAATTTGGAAATATTTTCTTTGCTCATGAGGCTAATTTGAGTTCAAAATACCCTGACACATGAAAACATTACATGCTGAATTTTTATATCATTAAGATCTATATTGTATAGTCTTAATTCATTATGCCTAGAATGTTTGCATGCATCTGTTTATGGGTCACATAGTGTTGAGTTTGCATATATTGAAAGAGAGAATATTTTTCTTCATGTGTATCCTCAACTAATTTTTTTTGTTTGGTTTGTGTCTTTTTAAGTTTTCCCCACCTCCTAAATTTTCCTAAAAATTGTTTTTCCTAAAACTTGTTTTGTTTTTCCTATTTTTAAAGGATGAGAAATTTTTAAAAAAAATTTTAAAAAAAAAAAAAAAAAAAAAAACCTATGTTGTTTATAGGGGGAGTTGTTACTCTTCATAGGGGGATCTTTCTCTATTTTCTATAGAGCTAAATTGTTTTGTTTTCCCTTAATTCTCTGTTTTCTCTTATCCTCTATTGTGTATGCTTTCGGTCTACCTTCCAATTGGGTTGTCTTTGTCAATATGTGACAAAAAGTGGGAGAAAAAGATGAAATTTGGAAAAGGTTCTTAAACTGTTTTTATTTAGGTGGAGTTGAAATTGTTTTTGAAAAGGGGAGAAAATAAAATTTTTTTTTTTTTATGTATTTAACTTAGGGGGAGAGTTTGTTTACTTGTTTGTTATTTCCTGTTATTGCATATTAGTTATTTATTGTGTTAGGACATATGTGGAACATATTATGAACATATGTCATTTAAGATGTATTTAATACTTCAAGGAACAAGAGTTCAAGTCCAAGTATTGAAGCCATGCAAATCTGTCCAAGAACCAAGTGAAGAAGTGTTGTTCATTAAAGCCCAACAAATATCTCGACAGATGTATCTATCAAGATTTAATATTTGAAGCTCAACAGATGTATCTATCGAGAATTATGAAATTGAGATTTCCAGATATGTTTTTCACACATATCCAAGCTATGTGTTTAGGTTTTCTTTTCTCACAACCCTAGACATATATAAGGATTATTTTAACGGCCGTCATAAGGTTGTTTCACTTGTTGTCACATGCATATTGTGACCGAAGACAATTTTCCCTAGTTCATCTTTCTCTTGAAGAAGCTACTGTATTTGTATGCCGTAGGGCTTTATGACCAAGGAGCTTCGTGATCTTCATCGTGTGGATGAACTAAAGAACTTTGCAGCCAACATCCTTCTCAAGTTGGTGTGTTAGTCACATACTGAGATCCATGCATCGATTGGTTAATCACGTACTTGGAGCCGTGCATTGAAAGGAGAGATTGTTACTACATTACAAGTCCAATTGTGTATTGGGGTAAGGGTTCAACTGTAAGTTGGTATAAGGTACTGGGATTCCTTAAATTCACCCAGTGGGGGTTTTGCTTCGGTGGTTTTCCCCATTCATAAACAAATCTCCCGTGTCAAATTTAATTTCCGCTGCATTTAGTTATTTGGTGATTTGTTTGTGCTACCATGCTTATTGCATGTTAAATTGACTTAATTAATTCACTTGGCTATTAATTGATTAATTTACCCAAGGGGTCAATACATTCTTGGCCTATCATATTGTTTATATGTCTTTATTTCCACATATGCGTTGATGTGTTCTTTTGAGTGTTTTAGGAATTTACAGGTTAATTCTTTCAACAGCTACTGTCTATACTAGCAACTAATAGTTAATAGTTGTGATAGAATTGTACTAGGGCAATACTTCGTAATTGGGCTGATGTTTGATTTGAGCAATTCATTTTGCATGCGTGTTTTGTCACAGATTGCCAAAGGAGGAGATTGTTAGGTTCTAAAAGTTTAGAATAATTGGCAAACTGTGTGCACAAACTTGTCTAGGTATAGATCTTAGAGTCTATAGAGTTTATTAGACAATGCTCAAGGTACTACAAGTTAGAATACAAGAATATTCAAGTTGCAGAAAAGAGAGTTCAAATTCTATGAAGCTCAACCGATTGAAAATCACATAAAATCAGATTCTGCAGAATTTTAATTAAGCCCAATTGCTCATTAAACCCATTAAGTGATTAGGGTTTCAGATCTAATTCTCCTAATATATAAAGGAAACCCTAAGCCATGTTTTGAAAAGACTTTAGAGGTGCTCTTGTGAGATCTAAAAGGTATTGTGCCTTCCTCTTTCAAAGCCACTACTGGAAATCATTCTCATATCATTAGAACTGGTAGATTTGAAGTTACTGCAACAAGATCAACAACTACGGATGATTTAAACCTTTAAGGGTGGTCTTGGAGTCACAAATTGAAGAGTTTGTGTTGCTAAACCTTTGAGTGAGATCTCAAAGCCACAAGTGTGGGTGCTTGTGTGGTGCAAATCCAAGAGAGGAGTTTGTGGATTCAGAGCTTGCACGTGATCATGTTAGTAAGTTACTACTGGAGGTAGCAATAGATTTAGGGTTAAATCTGATTGTAAAAACTTTGATTCTCTATAGTAGATTCATTTTACTTTGAAGATTGCTAGGTCGAATCCTCCCCAAGTTTTTACCTTAAAACTGTTCCTTTCATCAGTTTTCTTAGGTCATCATATCTAGGTGTTATTTACTTTTCGCTGCTTTGCATGATATGATTTATTATTGTTTAACCTAGATCTGAATAATTAACCAAAGTCATCACTTGAGTAATATATTAAGTTAAACAATCTGCTTTAAGGGGTCCAAACAAACAAACAGGGCCAATCTCGACTTCATTGTCCAATGCTTCTCAGCTTCAAATATTTGATATTGCTAATAACAACTTTAAAGGACAAATGCCAACCAATCTTGGAAACCTACAAGACCATTGGTGGCTAGGTTTAGGTAGAAACAATCTAGGAAGTAATTTAGCCAATGACTTGGACTTTCTAACATCTTTGACAAATTGCAGTAACCTATAGGTAATTTGTCAACTTAAGTCAGTGAATTTTACACGGGAGGCAATCAAATATCTGGAACTATTCCTACAACCTTAGAAAATCTAGTCAACTTAATTGTCTTAGGCATGGAGGGCAACCTTTTTCTGGCAACATTCCTACTTCTCTTGGAAAGCTTCAAAATTTGGAGGGATTAGGTTTAATTGTAAATAGCTTGTTAGGAGAGATCCCATGATCCATTGGTAACCTCACTCAATTGTTTGAAATGTACTTGTCACAAAACAAATTAGAGGGAGCTATTCCTGCAAGTATTGCAAACTGCCAAAAGTTGCAGTTATTGGAAATTCTTAAAATAAATTTACTAGACCTATACCTCCTTAAGTGATTGGTCTTTCTTCCTTAACAAAGTTAGCCAACTTTTCTCAAAACTCATTTACTGGAAGGCTACTCATGGAAGTAGGTAAGTTAATAAATATAATTTCCTTTGATGTCTCAAACAACAATTTGCCTGGTGAAATTCCAAATACAATTGGAGATTGTCAAAGCCTTGAATACCTTATCCTACAGGAGAATTCTTTTCAAGGAAGAATACCTTCTGCTTGATCTCATGACTGATTGCGGCCACTAGGCATTGTTGAGTTACATTTTTATCTCCTTCACCATTACTATCCAGTGTTCAGTAGGGAACTTCACCTTCAAATGCAACATGGAGGGCCCAACCCCTATAGCGTGGATTCATGGTCATTCCAAGATCATTGTGTACAACGAGAATGCCTGAATCACTATGAAATTCACCATCAGCTCCTTCCCTTTTGTCACTACAGGGAGCTTGATCAACCCTGCAGGCATCACCATCTTCCCATTAAATCCTACTATCGGGGTATGATACTTGGTGAGATCCTCATCTCTCAAACCCCACCCCTTATATAGATCGGAATACATGATCTCTACCCCACTCCCTTGGTTAATCATGACCCTCTTCACTAGGAACCCCCCAATCTTAAGGGTTATGACTAGTGTGTCATCATACGGTTGATTTGTCCCTCAAGGTCCTCATCATCTAAAGCTATCTTTTCCTGACTCGACTTGAGCTTCTTCTTAGGATGGTCAACTGCTTCTAGTTTCTACTAAGGAGTTATGCTAAGTATCCCCCTTCACGGCTAGCGCTGGCTTTGATTGATGCGACATGTATGACTTCGATTATTCCGAGGGGAGGTGGCATTGTTCCTCCTTGGCTTCCTAACACTTGCCCCACATCACTTCCCCCTTGATCGACCACATACTCCCTTAAATGCCTCGCTTTGATCAACTATTCCAAATACTCCTTGAATGTTCTACAATGCTTAGAGGTGTGCCCCTTTTCTCAGTGATAAGTGCAGTATAGATTATGATTCCTCTTGGCCGAGTCCCCACTCATTTTTTGGGGCCAGTGAAAATAAGGCTCATGCTTGATCTTCTCCAAGATTTTATGAACAGGCTCTTTAAAAGCGACATTCACCCCTTCTGCTATGCTAACGGGGCTTTACCCCCAACCTCTTTTTGGGCCTTTGTTAAAAGCCCCCAGTTCAGGACTCCTTCTGGTACTGAAATACAGCAATGGCCTTCCCTTTATTTTGTAGCTTGTTATCCTCCATTCTCTTCTGTTCTTCTTTGTGCCTCATTAGTTGGTGCATGTTCTTCGGAAGCTGCATAGTCAGGGAGTCCCTTAGTTCGGAATGTAGGGGTAGCCCCAATTTGAAAGTGCTCACAGCCACATGTTCGTTGTTTCCCCTGATCTCTTTATACCGCTCCCAATACCTATCTGAGTAAGACTGGAGGGTCTTCCCACTCCCCATGGCCATTGATAATAGTGCATCGAGAGGTTGTGGTTCTTAGCTGCAAGTTACAAACCGAGCTCCGAAGGCTTTGAAGAACTAGGCAAAGCTATGGATGGACCCCTTCTTTAGACTATTGAACCACCTCATCGTTGTAGGGCCGAGACTAGACGAGGACACCTTGCATAGAAGCCCATTATTCTGGGAATGAAGAGCCATAAGTTAGGTGAAATGACAAGTGCTCCACCGGATCTGTCTTTGTTAGGACATATGTGATTTGATGTTAGGAACATATGTCAACATTTTATGTAATTGGCTAATCTTTTGACAAAACGCACTTTACTTGTAATTTGGTAGATTTGGGATGTGTTTAATGATTCAAGAAACAAGGTTTCAAGTTCAAGTGTTAAAGCCGTGCAAGTCTTTCCAAGAATCAAGTGAGAAATTGCAAGATTTTAAAGCTCAATAGCTAGCATCTATCGAGGTTTAAAAGCTGCTGAAGCCCGTGGCTCAACAGCTAACTCAATAGATGGCTATTTATCGAGGTTTATAAAATTCAGTTTTTCAAGCTGATTTTCATCTAATCTATAAATGTATGTTTAGGCTTTCTTTTCTTACAACCCTAAACATATATAAGGATTATTTTAAAGGCCGAAAAAGGTTACGCACAGTTGCATAAAAGCATAATTCCACAAATGTGAAGAAAGGTGTGATCGGAAACCTAGTTTGCCCTAGTTCTTCTTTCTCTTGAAGAAGCTGCTGTGTTTGTACACTGTAGGGTTTTGTGATCAAGCAACTTCATGATCTTCATCGTGTGATGAATAGAAGAACTTTGCAGCCAACATCCTTTTTAAGTTGGTGATTAAGTCACATACTGGGATCCACGCAATTGGTTAGTCACATATTGGGAGTCGTGCATTGAAAAAGAGAGATTGTCACTACAGAACAAGTTCAAGTGGGTATTGAGATAAGTGTTCAACTGTAGGCTGGTATAAGGTATTGGGATTCCTTTACTTGTAATCGCTTGTTTTGATAATAGTGGATTCTCGAGAGTGGTGATCTTAAAATCACCCAGTGGGGATTTTGCCGTGTAGGTTTTCCCCATTCGTAAATAAATCACTGTGTCAATTTAATTTACACTGCATACTTAGTTTAATTGGTGATTTGTTTGTGCTGCCATGTACATTGCATGTTAATTTGATTAATTAATAAACTTGGCTAATTAATCAATTAATTCATCACAAGGGGTCAATACGTTTTTGGCCTATCAGTCTTTCCATTGTAGCAGGTGAACAGTAGGTGACTAAAGTATCTCAGCATCTTGGTGTGTTTTATTGTGCTCATGACAGCATTTGGATGCCTATCCCGTTCCCTACTTGGTGACACTGAATTTCAATCTTTGGAATCGTTTGACCTATACCTAAACAACCAAGAATGACTTTGGTGCGAAGACCTCCCCATATGGCAACTCGCCGAGCTATAGGCATAGGACAACCCCTCGGGAGACCTCCTTCAGTGCCGAATCCTCACTTCCAACTCCAACTCCCTAACCTGCTTGCGCAGATTTCCCAGCTCACAGTCCCGATCACTGTGGTACGAACCTTGCAGCATGTATGAAAGTGCCCTTTCCCCTCGAGATGACGCTGCATGCGAGTCATCTAAAGGCTCTTGTCCATCGTGGTCACAGTGCTCCTTCCTACACTCCTGCTCCACCAACCTAAGGGCTTGGGATAAACCCCTGGATCAGTTCCCACTAGATCCCACCGACCCCTTACCTGCATGTAGCCCTTCCACAAGTTGCTGCCTCCACCACCTCTTGACCTTAAGCATAGGAGGATTTCCCACAAATGTCGCCAATTGTGGTAGTCTATTCCCAATAACCTTGGGATCTGGACCCCAATTTCTTTATACTCTAGGTTGGGATTATCCCACAATAGAAGGTCCAGGAAGTGATTTTTTATGTCACAGAGGAGCTCCAGCATCACTTTGGCATTGAACTTCCTCAGTTTTAACTCTAGCATAAAGATTGCTATATTTATACTCTAGATTTCATTCTCCACGTGATTTCTTTCTCCTTACCTCTCTCATGTATCTCTCCCCAATTTTTCCACCCCCTTACTTCTCACCCCTACCTTCATATTTATACTCTCCTTTCAGTGAGGTAGTCATGATAAAGGAATATTTGAAATGTCAATAGATCCTTCTATATCGCTTCCCAATCAGAGGGGGCCTACCTTTTGCTATTGATGAGACTTTTTACTAACTTGAGCCTAACGCCGGTTTATTGCTTGGTGGGGGGATTACCCTAAGGCATTATTTCTCACTCCCAGAATATCTTAATTGCTTCCTTATGTGCCTGGCTAACTTTCTACTGCTTAGCAATACGGGCCTAATTTGGACCGGGGCGCCCCAATGGACACAGGTCTAAAAGATTTGAAGCAGCATCAGTCAATGATCTCGCGACCTGGAGGTGGCTTGCTCGCTACCTAGCTTGCCGATCCACATGGTAGGTATTTGGATGAGAGTGCAGTCGTGCACGTCATGACCATCTCGTGAGCTTAGGAGGCGGCTAATAACCCCTATACCTGCTATGTACTTGTCCACTTCACATCTACCAGCACACACGCATATAACTGTGAGGTGTGGCAAGGTGCTTCAGATAAGGGTTGAACAAACCCTGTAAGTGCAAGTAGTGTGAACATTATTGAGGCTAAGCCACCATATGAAAAGATTGAGCTTTTCCTTGAGAAAAGGTACATAAGGCCAGCAAAGAAATAAAAGTTCTACATAGTTGATGAGTCTCAACCATTTTTGAAATTCCAATAGATCTGAAATTCAACTAAGTGATATAGATAGGCATATGAAATTTCATTACAAGCATGCTCATCTATTTATAGGAAGTTTCAAAGTTTGAGTCGAGTCTGATTGGAAAAAAATTATAATTTTTATGTATCTGACTAAAAGTGTCTTCTACACAAAAACAATCTAAATGATTGTGATTATTTCATGTCAGAAGAAAAAAAGATGTGAGAACATAAAGAACCTGGGACCATGAAAATGCTCGCCACTTTGTTCCAAACTTTTATTTTTTTTATTTAAAAACAAAAAAAAAAAAAAAAAAAAAAAAAAAAAAACTATCAATACTGGTGATGAATTATTTTGTCAAAAAGAAAACAAAATCTGGTAGGACATATGATGTCTTGTTTGGTCCATGTGTACAATGAATTTTGAAAACTTCATTGAAAATTAAATATCAGCCATCAACCGTCGTGGAAACAAAGAATGTATAAAAGTCAAAAAGAAAAATTAAAAGCTAATCAATCGATAATTGGGAGATGATAAGTATAAGAAGTTATTCTGGAGAGACGTGTGATGCTCGTGCTCGTGTTGGCACATTAATTTGAAGAGTGAGGATAAGTGAAGTTCATTTAGTGAACTTACGGGTCTCTTCTAAATGAACTACATATAAGTTAAATAAAATATAAGTGACCTCTCCTTAAATTAAAAAAAGATATGTTTGAAGTTTTATATTAACTTTGTCATGATGAGATTCAATCTTTATGACAAAACCCCAACAATTTTTCTAGTCATTTTCTTTAAAAACTTGCACGGACCTTTCTAGAGAAGTAAGGAAACATATTTCGTGATTGAAGCTAAAGTGTTAATTAATCTTTTTCAAATTAAAAGTGACGTAAAAAGAATATAGGTCCACTTTCTGTGAATGGTAGTAAAATTGTTGACCCATTTGTAGCAATGTAATGGAAATAATTACCAAATGGTAGCCAATACAGTACCTCTAGGTAGAGAGCGAATCATCTTTAGAATGGTGAAAAAGAATCTACGAAGAATTGAAAACTGTATCAAAATTACAGCATGCCTTTGACTTGATTTCCTTCGTGTTGTTGGAGATGGTAGTGATCCTTATTGCCACGTGCAGTGGTGGAGTCAGGATTTTAGTCGAGAGGGGGCAAAATTAAAAGACAATATTAAAAGTGAAATTAATCTAAAAAACATCAATCAACAATAATAACAAAATAAATAAACAATAGTAATAAAATATGAATATATTTCATATTATTAAAATAAATAAACAAAAATAACCAATTCATAACTACTAAAAAATTTACAAACTGATGGAGTAAAAATGTGATTAGTATTACTTAAAAAATATAATTAATAAATGTTTGAAATTTTTTTGTGATTGGTGACATGTCAATTTGTAAGACGTAAATAGTAAAATTTGTAGTATCTTTAGTATCATTCAAGGACAAAAAGCTATGAAAAGTATCATAAATAGTAAAAAATGTGTAAATAATGAAAAAAAAAAAATAGTGAAATAGGTGCAACACGTGGGACATGACAAAAGCTACTTACAAGAATAGTGAATTTGGTGGAAAGCTTATATGGTTTGATATTTGAGAACTTTTTTCCTTTCTTTTTCAAGTGTCAGAGTCACTTTCAACCAAGTAGAATTCTTTTTTCTTTTTTTTTTTCTTTTTTTTTTTTCATGTCAGTAATTAATTACTTTAGACTACATATGCTAGAAAATTTTAGGAGTCAGGGGGCAGGTGCCCCCTTGCCCCGCTTTGGCTCCGCCCCTGGCCACGTGCACAGTCCTTCTACTAATATTACCTGATATTTTGAAAATGCTTTGAAGCTTGACTATGACTGAGAATTAGTAGGTGAGAAAATGTCGTGGATTTGGACAAGAATGTCTCACAACCATGGGGAGAAATGCTACGTCATGCGTGTGGGTCTCTTCTCTTCCTAATGGTTCTGTTCTCTTTTTGCTTATATTAGATAGTTTAGGGAAAATGTTTGAAAAATGCTAAAGTTACAAAATTTTTAAAAATGATTTTTTATAAATGCTAATTATTAATAAGAAAAAAAAAATTATTAGACATTTTTTCAGCATCTTCAGATCAACAATAGTTGTGGGTTCCAGTTAACTCAACTTGTAAAGTTTCTGATGGTTGAATAAGAGACCTGGAATCTCAAAGTGCATTGGAATCAAGTCCAAAAGTGTTAAAAAACTTCAAAAGATTGCAAGTTAGTGAAGATCAATGGATTCAAGCTTCCAAAGTCTCGAAGAACTTCCACTACAATCTTCGATGACGAAGAACACGAAGAACATTCAAAGAACACACGAAGAACGCAAAGAATGAAGGATTCCTTACAAACACATAGTTAGAGATTCATCGTAATTCTTCAAAGATCTTTTGATCCTTTTATTAGTCAAATTGAGAAGCTCTAGTGTTCGAATCAAGTTTATACTTGAATCAAAGATTTTTTTAAGGAGACTGAATCAGAGGAGTATTCTTTTGTGACAAGATTCAATTTTAGAGAATTGAATTTACTCATACATCAATATAAATTTACACTTATGAAACATTGTTAATTGTTTGATTTTCAAACTTGAGATTTTGTGTTTACACATGCACCCAGCTAGATTACATGAAGAAAATGACAAAAAATGATAGATTGAAAATATATAGGACTCTACAAAAATATTAAAGTGTAACATCTGCTTCTTCTTGGTTTAGGAGTTTAAACCACTTAGAGGAAGCATAAACTCCCAGTCCCCACACGAGTTGCTTTCCTTCTCTTATCAAAAAGCTTATGATAATTGCTTAAGTTTTCACTATTATCTTAGTTTTGATAGGTAATATCTTATCAATTTTATATTTAATTACACATAAATATGTGAGTTTGAAATAATTCTTTGAAATAACCTCATTACGTGTATTTTTCTCTTGTAGGATATCAAAACTGTTGGGTGCATGGCAACAAGTTCTAGCCCACAATAGTATTATTGGTGGCAAGTGAGCTAGGTGATGTTCACTAATCCTATTACAAATAGGAGACTACATGTGAGTTCCAATTCTTGTGTTTGTAGGAGTTGTGTTTACTAATGAATATTTGTGAGAATCCTTGTTCGATACGGATTAGAAGTTGATGGTGGCTATGCGTGTAATATATAATGATAGAATTCTAGTTAAACTAGTGTTAGGAATCCATGTAGCCACGTGCATGACAAGAATTCAAGTTAAGCTAGTGTTAGGAATCCATGTGTTCCTAGGATTCGTGTGTGCCGCATAAGAATTGGTGAGAGCAGCAATAAGGGAGTGTCGCATAATGAAGAAAACAGTGCAATAGAAGCCACACAAGAAAAAAGAGAGAGCAGCCTAGAGGAAGCTGCTTAGAGATAAAGAAGACAGCTAAGAGAGAGCTATGCACGGTGAAGAAAAATATAAAGGAGAGATCAAAGTGTTGCCGCCTTTGATAGAGATAATTAGTGTGTGTGAGAGTAAAGAAAAATAAGAGAGATTTTTCTTTAGCCGTGAGACATACACAAGAATTATTGTAATTGATTTGCTAATAGTGTATTGATTTGGATTATTCCTGTGGTTTTTCCCTTTAAATATTTGTGTTCTTATGTGTGATTGATGTTTAGAATTGATAGTTTTATTGATAATATTATTTGAGACCCAACAAAAACTAGTTAGCTTATCATGCAGACATGCAACCAAAAGAATCCAAGGGTCAAGATCAATAGATGCTTGGTTTTTGAAGCATTAAATAAGTAACAAACTTGTAAGAATAAAAATGGGTAGACTTGTAGACACCTCATTTTGTACCCAGTTAATAAACTTTAGTCCCGATCCCAATGACGAGCTTGACTTGTCTACAAAAGGTAATTGAAGTTATTTTGATAGTTTGGAAGTGACCCAAAAAGAATTTACATCTACCTTCCATGCGTCAGACGAAAAGTTTGTCAAATTTAGCAATTTTGTTTTAATCATGCTAACTCTGAATGGTAGTAAAATTGTCGACCCAATTGAAGCAATGAAATGGAAATAATTACCAAATGGTAGCCAATGAAGTACCTCTATGATGTAGGACAAAAATAAAAAGAACAAGAAAATTACAAGATAAACTTAAAAATCAGCACCTAAGGACCCTTAGGAATCAACACCTAAGGCGTTAGGAGTCAACACCTAACAACTGGAAAAAATATCCAATACCAATTTCATTAATCACCTCTCTTCCTAAATACAAATAAATGACTCTCTTATATAGCGCTAGAACTGGAAAATAAAGAGATAAAGATAATAACATACCAAAACTAATCCCAATTGAACTCAAATACTAATCTCTATCTAATCTCAAATCTAATCTCCATCCAAATAAAAGTCTACAATTATCCAATTTATTATAAGATAACTACAAAAATTTGAAAATTTAAAATTTAAAATAATTTTTGTTTTGTTCCTGCATCATACTCCCTTGGCTGGAGAAAACCTGACCTCGAGTTTTAAGGTGTTGAATGATGAAAACTATGGCATATAACACTTGCTGTAGTTAAGGAATCGACTTAGGGAGCATTAAGAATAGATAAACATTGTATTCCACCTCATGAAACGTTTCTAGAATTACAAACTCAATTAATGGTGTTAGGACATATGAGATTTGATCTTAGGAACATATGTCAATTTAGAATTGGCTAATCCTTTGACAAAACGCACTTTACTTGTAATTAGGTAGATCTAGGATGTGTTTAATGTTTCAAGAAACAAGGTTTCAAGTTCAAGTGTTAAAGTCATGCAAGTCTATCGAAGAAACAAGTGAGAAAGTGCTGGATTTTAAAGCTCGACAGCTAGCATCTATCGAGGTTTAAAAAATTGCTAAAGCCCGAAGCTCAATAGCTAGCTCGATAGATACCCTATCTGTCGAGGCTTATGAAATTCAGTTTTTCAGAGCTAATTTCACTCCAATCTGTAAGTATGTGTTTAGGATTTCTTTTCTCACAACCCTAAACATATATAAGGATTATTTTAAGGCCCGTCAAAGGTTGCACAAGTGTGAAGCAAAGTTGTGTTCATGCAAATTGTGACCGGAGACAGAATTTTCCCTAGTTCATCTTTCTCTTGAAGAAGCTGCTGTTTGTACACCTTAGGGTTTTGTGACCAAGGAGCATTATGATCTTCATCATGTGATGAACTAAAGAACTTTACAGCCAATATCTTTCTCAAGTTGGTGATCAAGTCGCGTACTAGGATCCGCACATCTATTGGTTAGTCACATACTAGGAGCCGTGCATTGAAAAGGAAAGATTGTCACTACAGAACAAGTCTAATTGGGTATTGGGGTAAGGGTTCAACTGTAGGTTGGTATAAGGTATTGGGATTCTTTTACTTGTAACAGCTTGTTTTGATAATAGTGGATTCTTGGGATTGGTGAGCATAAAATCACCCGGTGGGATTTCTGCCATGTAGGTTTTCCCCATTCGTAAACAAATCACTGTGCCAATTTAATTTCTGCTGCATTTTAGTTAATTGGTGATTTGTTTGTACTACCATGCATTTTGCATGTTAATTGAATTAATTAATTAACTTGGCTATATCAATTGGTTAATTTATCACAAGGGGTTAATACATTCTTTGGCCTATCAAGTGGTATCAGAGCAAGCACACTCTGATTAGGTGTTAATCTTTGTTGTGTGATCCATCGACCCTTGTTTGTCATGGATAGAGGACAGTCTCTTATTATACCTCCTTTATTTGATGCCACTAACTATGCACACTAGAAAGTACGCATGAGAGCTTTCTTGCAATCATTAGATGAAAATGTGTGGCAAGCTGTGGAGATAGGTTAGACCAAGCCAACAGAAGCGCCGACCGACTAGGATGATGCCAAGATCAAGGTGGCAAACTTCAACAGCAGAGCATTGAATGCTCTATTCAATGCAATCACGAATGAGAAATTCAAGAAGATATCCTCTACTGAAACTATTAAGGAAGCATGGACCATTCTCTAGACAACCTATAAAGGAACCAAGGCTGTCAAGGATTCAAAGCTTCAGAGGCTTACTACAAGCTTTGAAGAGATTAAGATGGAGGAGGATGAGTCATTTGATGAGTTCTATGCCAAGCTCAAGCACATAGTGAACTCAACCTTTAATCTTAGGGAAACCATTCTCGAACCCAAGATTGTGAGAAAGATGCTCAGATCTCTACCCGAGAGATTTCATGCCAAGATCACTGCGATTGAGGAATCAAATGATATTGACAAAATTCCTTTGATAGAGTTGGTTGGCAATCTACAGACCTATGAGTTGGGGTTGATAAGGATCAAAAAAACAAGTAAAAGCAAAAGCATGGCATTGAAGGCCAAGAACAGTGACATTGATGAGTCTTTAGATGATGAAGATTCTAAGATGAAATCCTATATCACGAGGTAGTTCAAGAAGTTCATGAAGAATGCCAACGCAAAAGGATTTGACAAGGACCGAAAGCAATCCAGTTCTTCGTAGTTCAAGAGTCAAGACAAAAGGAAGAAGGATGCTAGGGATGGTGGTTAGTACACTGTTCCCTTAGGACCAAAATGCTTTGGGTGTCAGGGTTTTAGTCACATGAAACAAGAGCGCCCTACGTATCTCAAGACTATTGGGAAGAGTAAGGCACTTGCTACTACGTTGAGCGACATTGAGCTTGAAGATGATTCTGATAATGAGGATGATGAAATCCTAAATGCCTTCACTGCCACCGTAAATCCTACTGAAGGGATTTTTGAAGATGTGGATGAGGAAAAGGAATTGGTGAAGTCTAAGTTTGAAAAGATTGATGAGCAAGATGACATTCACACAGCCTATGCAAAGTTATACATGGTCTCAGAAAAGTATGAGAAGTTGTATAGGTTGGCCACCAAGAAGCTTAGTGAAGTGGAACTTGAACGAGAAGAAATTTCCACTAAGTTTAATGAAGCAAATCAGACCATTGGAGCGTATAGATTTGAGAATAATTTCTTGGCTGAAAAGACCAAGATGCTTGAGGTAGAACTATTCCAAGTTTGAGCCTCGTTGGAAAGGACTTCAAGTGCAAAGCTCGATGAGATGCTCAGTCTTCAGAAATTTGCATCCGATCGAACTGGTTTAGGGTATGATTTCTCTTCTCCTAGTATTGCTTTTGCCAATACTACTGTTTTTGTTCGTCTTGCTGATAATATTGAAACTAAAAACAATGATGTTAAAAATGAATTAGCTAGGGAGAATCCTCCATCCAATACAAATCCTCATCTAATGTATTCCTATCATATTAAGCCAATGCATGTGCCAACTTATTTCCACCTCTCCTAATGCAGCAAACACTTGTCCATTGTAACCCCTGAATCAAATGGCAAATATCATCAACAACATTACTAACCAGTGAATAATTTTCCAATGAAGAAGAAATGGCTTGTATAACATTGATATTATCACCCTCAATGATCAGCCTTGAGAAACTAGCATCCACAACAAATTCAATAGCTCTTCTGCATGCAAGCATTTCAGCTTCATCACTTGTACTCACCTTCTGTCCACTAACAGTCATAGCATCCATGACTTCTCCCTTGCCATTTCGAATTATTGCTCTATATCCTGATCTATCTAAACCCGAGAATTATGTTAAGCTTCTAAGTGAACATTAATGGTGGATTTGGGAATTGTGGGTGGTTACTTCGAGGGAACCAGTCCTCCTTAGAATAGGGAAGAGACAGAGAGAGAATTAGGGAATCAAGAAGAGTAAATTTGTATTATTTCTGTTATGTTCTCATGTACACCATACAATCCTCTTATAGCTAATCCCATACATTTTGGCAGTTACTAACCCTTCTAACTAACTTTCCGCCCTTTTTATCCTAACTGTACAACCCCCTATACCAGCTCATCTATACAAACCTGATACACTCATTCAATCACAACAGCTTATTACAATCAATTACAACCCAATTACAATATCTACACAGAGTCTTAACATACCCTTCCCCATCTAAAAGACCTTGCCCACAAGGTGAGGGAACCTTCAACTGGTGTAATGATTCCTAAGTAGCATCCTCAGGTGCAGTGCCCAACCATTGTATTAGAACTTTAGTAATAGGCCTGGATCTCAAAGTCTTAGTTCTGGTTTGTAGAACAGCTACAGGTTCTGAAATGATTTGACCAGTCTCATCTAGTGGTGGTAAAGTAGGCAGTGGAAAAACTTGCTATCCCAACTTCAGCTTCAAACAGGATACATGAAAAACTGGATGTATCTTACTGTCACTAGGTAAATCCAGCCTGTAGGCTACCTCCCCTACCCTTTGAAGCACCTGGAAAGGCCCATAAAACCTTGGAGATAACTTCCATTTTCCCTTAGAAGCTAATGACTTCTGCTTATAAGGTTGCAACCTCAAAAACACCCAATCTCCCACCTAAAAAGACCTCTCAGTTCTGTGTTTATCTGCAAAAAACTTCATTCTCTCTTGAGCAGCCACCGGATAAGCCTTTAGTGTAGCCAAAATTTGCTGCCTCTGAGTAAGAAGAGAATCTATTGCTGCCACCTTGGAAGTGCATGGAATATAATCTTGAAGTCTAGGAGAAGGATAGCCATATAATGCTTCGAATGGGGTGAGTTTAATGGAAGTGTGAAAATTGGTATTAAACCAATACTCAGCCACTGAAAGCCAATCAGCCCACCTGTGAGGTCGATCTCCAACAAAGGCTCTTAAGTATTGTTCTAAGCTTTTGTTCACAATCTCCATTTGGCCATCTGACTGAGGGTGATATGCAGTAGACATGTCCAAATTAACTTCCTGCAACTTGAACAGCTTAGACCAGAATGTTGAAGTAAAAGTGGCATCCCTGTCACTCACTATAGAAGTTGGAAGACCATGTAATTTGAAAACAAATTGCATATATAGCCTAGCAAATTTAGCAGCTAAATAAGGATGACTCAGGGGTATAAAATGGACATATGTGGTCAATCTATCAACCACAACCAAGATAACTTCAAACCCTTGAGACTTTGGTAACCCGTCAACAAAATCAAGGCTCACATCAGACCATGGTTTAGTAAGAATAGCTAAAGGTTGTAACAAACCTGCAGGAGCAACAGTCTCAGCCTTTATTCTTTGACAAACATCACATTCTCTAATAAACTTCTTGATGCCTGACTTCATGCCCTTCCAATAAAATTCTTGTTTAGCCCTATGAAAGGACTTAAGAAAGCCAGAATGACCTGCAACAGGGCTGCTATGAACATGAGCAAGAACCAAGGGCTTTAAGGAGCATTGAGAGCCCAAGTAGAACCCATCCTTGTACAAGAGAAACCCATTATGCAGAGAAAAACCTTTTGGACCTTTTGGAGGAGCTACCCCTGATTGCAATGATTGAATCAATTGCATAACTTCTACATCTTGATGATAGTTGTCCTTGAGCTTATCCAACCAAGTAGGATCTGGAAATGACAACAACAAACAGTAGCTAACTGTGCCATGAGTGAGGTCAGTTTGATCTGTAAAGGTTTTCAATTCTGACTCCATCTTTCTTGAAAGAGCATCAGCAACTTTATTCTCACTGCCCTTCTTATATTCCACAATAAAAACATAACCCAACAGTTTAGTGATCCATTTCTGTTGTACTGGGGTACCTACTCTTTGCTCCAACAAAAACTTTAGGCTTTGATGATCAGTTCGAACAATAAAAGGACTTCCAAGCACATAAGGCCTCCATTTCTTCACTGTAGTAGCTAAAGCTAACAACTCCTTTTCATAAGTAGAAAAATGCAGGCTCTTACCCCTCAAAACTTGGCTATGGAAAGCTATAGGCCTTATATTCTGCATTAAGACAGCCCCCAATCCAACCCCTGATGCATCACACTCAATAATAAAGGGCTTAGTAAAATCTAGTAAGGCTAGAATAGGAGGGTGAAAGATTGCCTCTTTCAACTGATTGAAGGCAGATTCAGCTGCATCATTCCAGTGAAAAGAGTCTTTTTTAAGCAACTCAGTTAAAGGCTGAGCAATGGAACCATAACCTCTAATGAATTTTCTATAGTATCCAGTCAAACCTAGAAATCCCCTCAAAGCCTTAACATTCTAGGGTCTTGGCCAATGCAACATAGCAACTGTCTTCTTTGGGTCAGCCTTGACACCTTCACCAGAAATGACATGCCCCAGGTACTCCACCTCAAGACAGCCAAAGACACATTTGGATTTCTTAGCAAAGAGCCGATGTTTAAGAAGCACTTCCAGAACAGCCCTCAAATGACTGACATGATCACATAAGTTCTTGCTAAAGACTAAAATATCATCAAAAAACACTAAAACAAAGTGTCTCAAGAATGGCTTGAAAACATCATTCATTAAGGCTTGAAATGTAGAGGGTGCATTGGTTAACCCAAAGGGCATGACCAAGAATTCATAGTGACCCTCATGAGTACGAAAAGCTGTCTTATGCACATCACCATCCTTCATCCTAATCTGATGATAACCAGACCTTAAATCTAGTTTAGAAAAGATACTAGCCCCATGGAGTTCATCAAGCAACTCATCCACAACAGGAATAGGAAATTTATCCTTCACAGTGGCCTTATTGAGAGACTTATAGTCTATGCACATTCTCCAACTACCATCGGCCTTTCTAACTAATAAAACAGGTGATGAAAAAGGGCTTTGACTAGGTCTAATTGAGCCTACTTCTTATAACTCCTTCACAATTTTTTCAATCTCAGATTTCTGATAGTAAGGGTACCTGTAGGGTCTTTCACAAACTGGTTGAGCTCCTTCCTTGAGTGTAATGCCATGCTCATGACCTCGGATGGGTGGTAGACCAACTGGAACATCAAACACAGCACCAAACTCCTTGAGCAGATCTTGCAAAGCTGTTGGAAGCTAATCTGGAGCTGTTGCTGCCCCGGACTTAGGTGTGGTGATCTGCAAGATTAAACCTTTCTTGATGGGAGTTTTAAACATCTCCTCGCTTCCCAAAATTGAAGATCCTGATGACAATAACCCTTGTAGCAGCACCAATTTTTGTAAGTACCAAAACTTCATAGTCATCAACTTGAAATCACATGAGATTTCCCCCAATGTGCTCAACCATTGAGTCCCTAACACCACATCACAGCCCCCCAAGGAAAGAACATTCAAGTCAACAAGGAATTGATGACCTTGAATCCATAAAGACACATCAGGACAAACACCCTTAGTCTGAATCACAGCCCCATTAGCCACCTTTACTTCCATCATTTGAGAAGTATCTATCTGCATTTTCAAGGTTAACACCACAAAAAGATCAAGAAAATTATGTGTACTCCCTGAATCAATAAGGGAGACCAACCCCAATTCCTAAATCTTGTTTCTAACCCTCATTGTATTTGGTGAAGGACTACCCACTAAGGCATAGAGGTTAATTTCAGCTTCCAAAGCATTATTTCCCAATTCTTGCTCCATTTGAACCTCCACCTCATTGTCCTCCAATTCTAACAACTGTGCTTGAGATGATGGCTCATTAGCAATAGGAAAACCCTCTAACAGAAACACCTTTGCTCCACCTTTGCATTGATGACCAACCTGGTACTTCTCATCACAATTAAAGCAAAGACCTTATTTCCTCCTTTCATCCATCTGAGCAGGTGTCAATCTCCTTAGTGGCAATCTCATTTTCTGCTCTCCCTTCCAATCTAGCTTAGGAGGTGCTCCAAGAATGGAAGGTTTGATAACTTCTTGAAAAGATTTTGATCCTTTTTTGGAGCTGAGTAAGTATTCCTCTTGAATTTTAGCCAACCCAAAAGCTTCATTCAAAGATTGAGGGGCAAACATCCTTATTGCTAATCTCACTTCATCCTTGAGCCCACTCAAGAAACAGCTGAGTTTGTGAGATTCAGAGAGACCCTTAATCCTGTTTGAGAGAGCTTCAAATTGACTTTTGTAAGCAATCACACTAGTTGTCTGCCTCAATCTTGTTAATGCCTCCATCGGATCATCATAGGAAGTGCTTCCAAACCTCACTTGCAGTGCTTGGACGAAGGCTAACCAATCCCCAAAGAGTCCTGCTTCTTCTCCATCTTGAAACCATATTAAGGCTTCACCTTCCATGTGGAATGCAACCATCAAAAGCTTTTCAAGATCAGGGGTTTTGTAATACCTGAAGTATTGATTGGCTTTATACACCCAAGCTGTTGGTTCTTCTCCTCGAAATTTAGGAAATTCCAGTTTGATAGATTTTGGAAATGTCAATGCCAGAGTATTGTGAGGGAATTTCTTCATTAGATCGTGGAGTGTGAGCTGAAGATTTCTCTGAATCAGAATTAGACAACTTCTGCAAAATCGCACCAAGTTGCTGTTGAACTTCTTGGAAATGCTGGCTATGTAATTCCTTCATTTGATGGATCTCGTGGTGAATCTCTTGAATATCATGGGTATGGTAATCTGAGGTTTTCTTGAGCGAAGCGATGGTCTCATTTATAAGTGTTGTTGATCTGGTTTCAGCCATTGGTGCCCACGATGAACTGCTCTGATACCAATGTTAAGCTTCTAAGTAAACATTAATGGTGGATTTGGGAATTGTGGGTGGTTACTTCGAGGGAACCAGTCCTCCTTAGAATAGGGAAGAGACAGAGAGAGAATTAGGGAATCAAGAAGAGTAAATTGGTATTATTTCTGTTATGTTCTCATGTACACCATACAATCCTCTTATAGCTAATCCCATACATTTTGGCAGTTACTAACCCTTCTAACTAACTTTCCCGCCCTTTTTATCCTAACTGTACAACCCCCTATACCAGCTTATCTATACAGACCTGATACACTCATTCAATCACAACAGCTTATTACAATCAATTACAACCCAATTACAATATCTACACAGAGTCTTAACAAATAATGTTGCATCAAAGTTAAGCTTATATTCCGATTATGGTGGTGGTTGCCAAACATCCCCACTAAGTTGCTGCCTCATTTGAAGAGTCAAGTGAGTTTGGGCACATTTGAACTCTTCAACATACTCCTCTACTCTTTTATTTAAACTATTCGGATCCTTCAATTTACCTTCATGCACCACACTGTTTTGCTGATTCCATATTAGCCACACTTAGGTCCAGAACAAGTCCATCTCAACCAAAGTCAGGCACTCCAACAAATCCTCCATCAATTGCATCATATCTAACTGCCCTTGCTGACTTTTCTGCAATTTTTGAATACTTCCTACCCAAATGTCCTGAGCCGCAGCACAATCCCATAATGCATGAATTGTTGATTCTGATTCTCTAGTGCATATGGAACATTTATTTTCATGAATTACTTTCCTTCTGGTCAGATTCTCTGAAGTTGGTAATATGTTATGACAGGCCTTCCATTTGAATACTTTGATTTTGTTTGGGAGTTGAAGCTTCCATATTGCAGCCCATATATTTTTTCTAACACAACCCCTTGATGTTCCTGCCCGATTGCCATTAGTCTGAAGTCTTCTAGCAACATGATAAGCAGATTTAACTGCAAAGATGCCCTTTGAATTATGCAACCAAATTATAGCATCATTAACATTTCTTCGGCTCAGTGGAATTTGGCATATAGCTTCGGCTTCCTCCTTGTGAAATGTAGCCATGATTTCCTCGTACCTCCATATATGCAGCTTCGGATTAATCAGATCTGACACCAGCATTTCATCCAAATTCTCATGAATCGAATGTAGAATTTTGTTTGTTGGGTAGTTGGGAATCCACCTATCCTTTAAAGCATTGATTAAGTTACCATTTCCACCCTCCAACAATGACCGAATTTGAGAATGGGTTGTGCTGCGATCAAGCTTCTCCATGCATATGAACAATTTGGTGATTCTTTAGCATCAAGGAACGATGACAACGTAAAATACCTTGCTTTGAAGCATTAATAAAGCAAAGAGTCCTTGCATTGAACCATTCTCCAACCTTGCTTGGCCAACATAGCTAGATTAAAATCTCTTAAGTCTCAGAATCCCATTCCTCCCTCTTTTTTTGAAGCTGTCGACTTATCCCAACTCTTCCAATGAATTTTTCGTTCATTGCCAACCTAGCCCCACCAAAATTTTGCACACAATGCATCCAGTTCATCACATAATTTCAAAGGGAGTTGAAATACACTCATAGTGTATGTAGGTATGGACTGTACCACAGCCTTGATAAGAATTTCTTTTCTAGTTCTTGACAACAGCATGCCCTTCCATCCTTGGAGCTTCTTCCATATTTTGTCCTTCAAGTATGAGAAAGTGTGATACTTAGCCCTCCTAATCAAAGTTGGCAAGCCAAGATAAGTTTCAAATCTATCCACCTCCTTAACTCCCAAAATCTCCAAGATCTGTTGTTTCTGGCTGTCTGAAGTATTACTATTGAAATAAGCTGAAGACTTTTCCAAATTAATACTTTGCCTTGAAGCTCTTGCATAGGTTTGGAGGATCTTTGCTATGGTCTCTCCTTCAGTCTGAGTTGCCTGACAAAACAACAATGAATCATCTGCAAACATAAGGTTAGTGACTTTTGGTGCTCCTCCACAAATGGATACTCCCTTAATACTCCATTCTAATTGTGCTTTTTCCAACAATGCAATGAAGCCTTTTGCACACAAGAGGAATAAGTACGGTGACAAGGGATCTCCCCAGCGAATTCCTCTAGATGGATGGATCATGCCATAAGATTTCCCATTAACCAAAATAGAAAAGGATGGTGTTGTGACACAACTCATCACCCTTTCTATCCAAACAACTGGGAATCCCATCTTTTCCATAATACTCTGAAGAAACTGCCACTCAACCCGGTCATCAGCCTTGCTGATGTCTAACTTTAATGCCAAGGACTCCTTCTTGCCATTTTTTCTAAAATGCATGCTATAAATTGTCTCATAGGCCACTAATACATTATCTATGATCAGCTGCCCCGGTACAAAAGCACTTTGAGTGGGTGAAATAATTTGAGGGAGTACCTGTTTCAATCTGTTTGCCAACACCTTGGAAATAATTTTGTGAATCACATTACACAAACTTATTGGTCTAAAATCAGACATTTTCTCTGGGCTTTTTTACTTTAGGGATAAGCACAATATTTGTATGATTTATTTCAGGTAATATATTACCATTGTTTAAAAAATCCAAGATAGCTAAGACTACATTGTCACCCACTGCATGCCAAAAATTTTGATAGAAAAGGGCATTCATACCATCAGGTCCTAAGGTCCTGGAGCCTTTGTTTGTCCCATTTGAAATAGAGCCACCTTCACTTTTTCAACAGTAAACACATTGAACAGAACCTCCCGCATGTCATTAGTCACCTTGCTCTGCACTGCATTCAGACACTCCTCCATCTGATGCCCCACTCTTGCATGAAAAAGATTATCAAAGTAGGTTGAGGCTACTTCAACCACCTCCAAATTCTCCACCCACTGCCCTTGTGCATTTTGGATACCCCTTATATGATTTTTCCTTCTCCTTTGTGTTGCTTCGGCATGAAAAAACTTTGTATTCTTATCCCTTTGTTTTAACCAATTTATTCAAGACCGTTAAGCCCAAAAAATTTCTTGCTTTTGTAAAAGCTCATCCATCCTTTTACTCAATTCCAAGAACTAGGCTTTGGTAGCTTCTGTAGGTTCGACTTCATTCAATACATCTAGCTTCTTTTGAAGTTCTTTGATTGCAATAGTATCCGGATCAGTTGTTGGTGAACCCCAAGCCATAAGCTCTGCTCCACACATCTTTATTTTTTCCTTTATTGATGCCAACTTGACCCTATCATCTCCTGCCTTGTCCCAAGCCTCCTGTACAACGGGTTCAAAGTCACTCCTAAGTAGCCAGGACTCCTCAAACTTCAAGCTCCTCTCACATCACTGCCTTGGATGGGAATAAGACTGAACGTGTAGCATAATGGGTAGGTGGTTCGACTCATGTGTTGATAGGTGTACAATTTTACTCATTTGAAACTTTTCTGTCCATTCTTTATTAGCCATTCCTCTATCCAGTCCAATTAGGGGTGTAATCGATTTGGTTTAGTCAATTTGAAGTGTGATTTTTCCAAGAACCGAAATTTCAGTTTTACCAAATTTGGCACCAACACTGAACCGAAAGGGAGGAACACCAACACCGAACTGACTGGATTTCAATCAACTCAGTTCGGTCAGTTTTTGGTTGCTTCCAATTTCTTAGAACCAAACAGATTAGAGACAAAAAAAAATAAAATAAAATAAATGCCTATTTCTCTTTACTTTCCCACATTTTCTCAGCACCCAAACTCCAAGCAAACAAAAAAAAAATCAAAATCATGTATATAATCAGAAAACATACCAAAATAAGAATATATATATATATTTATATATATATATATATATATATATATATATATATATATATATATATATATTTCCTATGCTTTCCCACGTTTTCTCACCACCTAAACACCAAGCACCAAGCACCAAGCAAAAAAAAAAAAAAAAAAAAAAGAAGAGAACGGAGAAGCACTAAAGTAGCATGATAGTCTATATGTGTTTTTTTGGATAAATTTTCTAACGATCCAGACAAGAGGACTGTGGGGAGGCCGACATGGGGAGGCGGTGGTAGAGGCAAAGACCGTGAGAGAGTGGGACTGGAGAGTGGAGTGTGCTGTCGTCTGTGAGAGGGATTACCAGTCGGCGCATTGGAGGGGGTGTGGGTGATCGATAGGGGAGGAGCCGGAGGCAAGGTTGACGGAGCGGAGGAAGGCGATGGAAGAGTGGCGGATGGAGTTAGAGCCAAAGAGGGAGTCGGTGGCTTTAAGGCGGGAGCGAGAGCATGAGACGGTGGAGAAGAAGTCGAAGATGGAGACTTGGTTGGTGATGAGGCTGGTACGGATCCTAAAGCCTGAGCGAGAGCCGAGGTGGCTAGCAAGGTGAGAAGCATGAGAGTCACCAAAGTAGTGGAAGCTATTGTTGTGAGAAAATAGAGGAACCTCTACAGAGAACAGAGAGAGTGAGAGTGAGAGTGAAAAGTATGGCTGGGTAGGGTTTTCTAACTTTTATTTTTATAGTTTAATTAGTTCAATAGAAATTTACTTAGTTTAATCGTAATTAGTTAATCTAATGGGTTTTAACTTTTAAATAACAATGTTTAAATAGAAAGAATCATAGAATGAAGAAGGATTTGATTTGATCTGATCACAATATATATGTGTGTATATATATATATATATATATATATATATATATATATATATATATAAATGCCCAAATGGGCCTAATGTATGAAAGGGCTGGAGCCCCAACTAATGTACAAACTAGAGGCCCACTTTTTTTTTTAGAAATAATAATTAATGAAGGCAGACTTTATATTAAATAATTTATGTAAAATATATTATAATATGTTCGATTCGGTTTCGGTCTGTTCGGTGTATTCAAACCTAAAACCAAAACCGAACCAAAATTTTCGGTTTTTAAAAATTAAAAACTGAAACCGAAACCAAACCGAAATTTTGGCAACGGTTCGATCGATTTCGGCCAGTTTTTTCCGTTCGTCAGTTTTTTGCACACCCCTAAGTCGAATCTTGGTGTTTGCTTCCTCGGGTCTCTTATTGCTCCAAGTATAAGGATATCCCTTAAACCCAAGGTCATGAAGGTGACAAGAGTCCAAAGGCTCCCTAAAAGCTTCAATCTATGAATTTTGTGGCTGTGTTTTACTCTTCTTCTCCGATGCATGTAGATACGCATTAAAATCCCTTATTACCACCCATGGTCCCACTACAAAGGTCAGTAAATATTTCAATAATCTCCACGATTTTTCCTTTTGCTGTGCTTTTGGTCAACCATAGAAACTTGTCAAGTACCAAACAAAACCATCTTCCTCCATGACTTTAGCCAAAACATGGTTAACAGTGAAATTAATAACCTCCAAGAAAATATTATTTTTCCACAAAAGTGCTAACCCTCCACTAGAATCAGGGTGTTTTACAATAATCTTATTCTGAAATGGTAAATTACCATACAACTTTTCAAACCCTTCCTTATCTAGTCTTGTCTTCATAAGAAAATAGACCGTGGGAACTTGCTTCCTCACAATCTTGCGAAGGCTTCGACCTGTCCAAGAGTTCCCAAGCCCTTGACAATTCCAGTTTAATAGCCTTATTGCTCCCGGCAAGGGTGGCTCTCCACCCCTGCCGATACATGGTCATTGCTTCCCTCATCATTGCTCATTTTTCCTCTTTTGATGGCTTTTTTCTTCATTCTGCCATTCCTGTAATTCCAGTGGATCTCTCTTGCCCAAGCCAGGTAATGTGATAGTCCTAGCTAAACCACTCAAACCAAAGTCCATTCTATTGATGCAAGTCCAAGTTCCTTTGGGCTTAGAAGTGCTTGGCCCAAACATGTCCGGTTGTGTAGTAGTGGTAGAGTGTACGTGACTTTAGAGTTCAAAGGAAGTAGTATCTGTTTGACCCTCATCCATTTTAAAAAGAGATAATCCCTTATCAATATCTGCATTCAATCCCATATTAAGCTGTCCAGTGTGTTGAATTTCCAGACTGAATCCCCCTCTATCAGTGTTTGTCTCGTTCACGTCAGTGGCGACTCCAGGAATTTTACCCAGGGTATTCCTATTTTACTTTGAAAAAATTTCGGGCCATTTCAGTCTATTTCGAGTGTTTTGGGACGTTTCGGTAAATACCGGCCGAAATTCAAAATTTGGCCGGTATGAAGTTTGTGCTTTAAAAAAAAAAAAAAAATGTTCTTAAAACCAAAACAAATTTGCATTTTGTACATCCAAAAACCTCAAGAGGAAAAAAAAAATGAAACGAAAATAAATGAACAAAGGTTACTTATAATAAACTATAAGTTCGTTTGAAATATTAATAAAATTATTAATTATTGTTGTTTAGTTATTTTATTAATTTATTTGTCTTTTATAAACTATAATTTGTTATATTATTATTTTAGTAATTATAAAATTATTAATTATTATTTAACCTAACATAATTTAATTTATTTGTCTTTTATAATGTATTGGTTAATTATACAGCTTTAATTATTGTTATTTAGCGTAACAATAAACTATATTACTTTAATTTATTTGTCATTAATTATACTACTTTAATTTATTATATTATTTAGCCCCTTGTACACATTTCACTAAAAAAACCTAACATTACACATTTCATATGCAGCACAATAATTAAAACAGTGTCATGTATAACATATTACATTGCTTTAATTATTGTGCTCCCGGCCCCATGTGTGATGTGCCCATCAGCCCATCTATCCCCACCCCACTCAATACAAGCATAAGCCTTATTGCCTGATGCCCAATCATAATTGCCTGCCAATCAGAAAATTTCGCAATATTTACAAATCACAATATCCACTAAAACACAATTAATATTACACCAACACAGAACACACACTGACCAACACAGCACCAACGGATAAAATAAACACTAAAGCCAAATTCAAAAAGACAGAACAGGTAAAAGCAAAATATAAATAAAGACAAACAATGATCCATTCGGCCAGCCAATCACAGAGAGAGAGAGAGAGAGTTACTGAGTTAATTTAAATAAAGACCAAAGAGAGAGAGACGCTTATTATTTTAGAAAATCACACTCAGTGAGAAAAAGAGAGAGAGACTGAGAAACTGAGAGAGAAAAAGAGAGAAATTAGAAATACCTTGAGGGAGCTGAAGCTCAGGGAGGGTCCGCCGGTCCGGAGGGATCTGCGATCTGCTAGCACCGAGCTACGGCGACGACGACTGCGACTGCGATCTGCGATCTGCTAGCACCGAGCAGAGTGATCTGCGACTGGCGACTGCGATTGTGATCTACGGTCTACGATCTGCGATTTGTGATGAGGGGCAAGCTACGGCGACGACGACGAGGCATGAGCTACGGCGATGACGACGAGGAGCGAGCTACGGCGACCGAGGAGCGAGTATTGGGGTTTTTTGGTTTGGTTTTGCCGTTTTGGTACAGAGGCTCTGTATTGGGTTTTTTTTTTTGATAAACACAGTATTTCTTTTGGTTTGTTTTGCTTTTGCTCTGTATTGTATAGACTGTATCGTGTATTGGGGATTGGTTTTTTCTGCAGCGACGTGACCGGGGGTACGGTGGGTAAGTTTGATGTCTGATTCTGTGTTGGTTTTTTTTTTTTTTTTTTTTTTTTTTTTTTTTTTTTTTTTTTGAGAATCTGTGGGTCGGTTTGCTCTGTTGGGCTCGCCATGGGCTTGGCTTACCATGGGCTTGGTTCTGTTTCAAATTTTTTTTGTTTTCAGATTTTAGTTCAATTTTTTTTTTTGGGCTTTTTTTTGCTTGAAAGTTGAACAGGTAAATTTTGGCTTGGCTCTGTTACAATTTTTTTTTTTTTTTTTCCAGATTTTAGTTTTTTTTTTTTTTTTGCTTGAAAGTTGAACAGATAAATTTTTTTTTTAATCTGAGGGTGTTCCTAATTTTGTGTTGAGGGTGTTCCTAATTTTTGTGTTGAGGGTGTTCCTAATTTAGCTTAAATATAATTTTTTTTTTTTTTTAGTAAATTTTTTCAGGTCAGGGTGTTCCTGGGAACACCCTGACCTGTACGTGGCGCCGCCACTGGTTCACGTTAGCATGGCAATCATGACCCACGCTATTATTATGCATGTTTTTAGCATCCTGTTGGGAAATTTAGACCCTGGTTGATAGAATTAACAAGTTTTAAATCTTAATTATATTTATTATGAATAAAACTTGTTAAAACAAACAAACATCAATATCATGTCAAAATCATGCAGCGGAAAAATAAATAAGACAAGATATGATAACCCAGGAAAACCAATGAAATAAACTAGTTTCACAATAAAAAACCTAAGGGGAAACCTTCTCGAAAAGCAATTCACTATAGTAAAGAGAAATTTCAAATCTAGAACAAAACCTTTGTCCCTAGACTCTACAATCCTCGTAGATAAACTTACAACAGAAACTTTCTACCGCTTCAAAACCTCTAAACTCTTCAATATATGAATGCCACCCTTTTTGCACGGATCCCAATACGTGACTAACCAATGATGTACAGCTCCAGTACATGACTAACACACCAACTTAAAGAGGATTGTTGGCTATAAAGTTCTTCACTTCATCAACAATGAAGATCAAGAAGCACTTGGTTACAAATCCCTAAGGCGCAAAGACGCAGTAACTTCTTTCAGAGAGAATAAGGCATCAGTCACTTTTTCCATGTGTTCTCCTTGTACTTTTTTATGTGACGACCTTTAAAATAAGCCTTATATATGTCTGGGGTTGTGAGAAAAGAAACCCTCCCTACACATACATGTCAGCATGGGCCGAAAATCATATTTGAAAATCCTGATTTCGTAATTCTCGATAGATACCTCGATAGATAGTATCTGTCGAGCCTCATTAAACCTCAATAGATAGCTATCTGTTGAGAAGCTATTGAGCTATCTGTCCGCAGCTGTCGAGCTATCTGTCCAGCTTTAGTGAACAACTTTTCTTCACTTGTTTCTTGGTCAATCTTCATGGCTTTAATACTAGAATTGAACATGTTTCTTGAAGTATTAAACACATTCTAGATCTACCCAATTACAAGTAAAATGTGTTTTGTCAAAGGATTAGCCAATTACACAAAATATGTCCTTAACACATCCATTCCTTGAATCACGGAATCACCCTTAGCAGGGTTTCTTAAACTGGGCTTCCTCGGCGCCATCATCTCCATCAACACACCTTGCTCCGTCTAGCTTGAAATCTGCTTTGCCTCACTTCTAGTACACTCCTCTATGTTGGACATAGGACTTGTATCTTTACTTGTTGAAGCCCTTGGATGACCCCTTGCTACCCTAAGAAAATCACCATATTGATATTCAACTCATCCTCCTTTTTTCTGCACTGCATAATGGGCTGCATAATGCCTCAAATCATGATTACAACTCTCAATAGCTTCCAACCTTCCATCATCTGAAATGGCAATAGTTTCTTCCTCTTCAATTGTTAACTTCATCTTCTCCAAACTATCTGACACATCATCCTCCATTTTGTCTCAAAAAAACTGAAAAATTACCCTTCACACAAAGCCAAGGGAGGGAACGCTTGTGCTAACACGAGAGGGAGAGCTCCACAAAAGGGAGAGAGAGACCAAAAAAAAAAAAAAACTGTGTTTTTATTTTATATATATATATATATATATATATATAATTTTTATTTTGAGAATTTAATTTATAATTGAATAAAGTAATTTGAAAATTAACAGGAGAATGGTCCTATTTTTTAGGCAATGTTTTAGTGGGAGTTAGATTTGCAATTTTACTAGATTTTCCTATAGTTTTATCTATACTTAAACATAGGGGTGTAAGGGTATTTTTGAACTAAAAAAATGGTGAATCCAAACAGAAGAAATCCCTTAAATAGTAGTATAAATAAGAATAAAAATAAATAAAATTCGACATTTTTTCAGCATCTTAAGATCAACAATAGTTATTTTAACAAATATCTCACCAAATAATAAAGGGACAAAAATTTTAGTTTTTTTTTTTTTTTTTGGGTTAAAAAAATAAATAAAATTCCTAGTTTAACCCTAATACTTCTAGGGCTTACATGCACCATAACACCATAAAGATTGAAGATTGAAAGTTTTGATCCTTCGCACCAGCACATAGTTACAAATATTTCGCTCATCATAGATCTTGATACCGGTCTCTCTCTCTCCTGCTCTTTTTCATTTAATTAAAGTTGCTAGATACGCACCGACGCAATGGGATTGGTTTTGTAAGTGCTTAGTAGATTTGGCAATGGGATTGGTTTTGCAAGAATTCTACTACCCTTCATCGCATAACTTATAGTTGGCCTGGGCGGCAGTGAGGTAGGTCCTCGAGGAAAGGGGCTGATCGGCATTGAGGGAATTCAAGGCGTCTTTGTACTATATTATTTTATACAGATAAATGTCGAGATATTTATTAAAAAAAAAAAGTAATTTTCTCAAATCACAATGGCACAAGAAAGTGCTCTACAAGACACAAATGCAACAAACATGGCCTCCCCAATAAATTTTTAATAAAAAGATAAAAAGATCCAATTTTTTTTTTTTAATATTTTTTATAACAATTTCTTCATACCACTTCTATTCACTCACATACAACTCACAAGCTCGTTTTCATTTAACTAAACTCGCTAGATACACACCTACGCTAGCCAGATCCTCTAAGTGCTTAGTAGATTTGGCAATGGGATTGGTTTTGCCAGAACCCTGGAACCCTCCATCGCATGCCTGGTAGTTGACCTGGGTGGCATTGATGTAGTTCGTCAGGCCAGTGTAGTCAGACTTATTGAGGCTTTCCAAGGCGCGTTTGGTGATGGTTATGGCACCGTCAAAATCCCTTATGCAATTATCAATTTCTGTGGACTTGGGTTGCTCTTGAGCCACCTTCTTTGCGACTTTGGTCTCGTAAACCAATTTGTGACAGGCTGCAACTGCAGCATCACGAGGGTTAGTCCGATTATAGACAATTGAATCACAGACTTGCTTATTAGGAGAATTGTCACAGAGGCCAGCGCCATGAGCGTGGCCAGTGAGGAGGATGACAGCTGTAGCTAAAAAGACATATGAGAAAAAGGTGTAGTCCTTGAAAACCATGGTTTTTGTTAGATTTAATAACTACAAGGCTTTCTCTGTTGTTGGGGTTCAGTGAAAGATGACTTATGAAATGGTTGAGAAGTGATTTATACTTTTTTCAGAAGGCTATTTATAGAAGAGAAATGCTGTCCACATTTTTTACAGTGAAGAGAAGGGTGATTTGTAAGGTTTACCTTAATTAGAGCAAAATATTTTGGTGTGTTTTGCTCTTTTAAGGAACAAATTGAAGTGACAAGTTGGACATATTTTGGTTCAAGTAGTTACTCAACATCAACGTGGTTATCAACAAAAGTTAGCTATCTTTAATGGACTTTAAAATATGACGGGTTAAGGAATTTGATGAGCCTTTTTAAGATTTTGCCATTGAAGATCAATTTTTTTTTATTCAACATCAACTATTTTTGAACAATATGGGCAATTCAAATTTCCTATCCCATTTTTATTGTTTCATTTTATACTCCATTAATCACTATTTGTTATGTATTCATTTAACTATCCTTATAAAATAACCAAAGTTAAAAATGGAAAAAAAAAAATATATATTTAAATAATCAACCACATGGCATGTTATGATTAGTGGAACACAAAAATTGCCACAGAGAATTTGTGTTCCACTTTCTAACATGATATAGAGAGTGAAATTTTCTACCAATCACAAATTGCCATGTCAGACCACTAAATTCATGTAGTACATTTAAAGCAGATAATTACAAGAAGCCACATATTATTTAGTGGGTGTCACTATCATTATTCAAAGGCCAATGACAATATTCCCAATGTCAAAGAATAAAAATTTCAAAGAATACTTGAGAACCAATCAAAGGTTAGCACGTGTTAATTTAAATGATATAAGCAGTCTAATTAAAAGATGCCATGAGTTATTTTAAATTAAAGCATCATGGCTAATCAAATAATGTCATGTGTTATTTTAAATTATAGCACAATGGCTAATCAAATAATGCCATGTGTCCCTTGGAGGACAAGACATAAAGTCCCTCCATTTAAATTATGACACATGTCATTAATGATAGCCAATCACATTTCGTTACACCTCCCCAAGACTCCTACAAATAGAGCCCTTCTCAGTCTTATAGGGGGATTTCACACACATTCAAAAGTCTCGAAGTTCTGCCAGAATTAAGCTCCACTACAAAAAAAGAGTCTACTAGCGAGGGTAAAATGCATTCACAAAAATTTAAATATCATCACAAAAGGCTATTAGCGAGGACATGTGGCCCTCGAAGGCCGTTGTATTTTGCGACCATACCTTCACAAATAGATAATTTACGAGGGCAATTTACTGTTGTTACTGAACAAATCTGTCTTTGCAAATATATTACCAAACGACTAGAAAAGTCGACCACTTATTTTTAGCGAGAAAGAGTAGTCGTCATTAACAACTATTTGTGAAGACCTTTATACCCTTGTAATTAGTTATTTGCAAATTTCAAATTAATGACATACTTTTTAGAGACAAATAATGATGTCGCTAAAATTTATTTGTGAGGGCTTTTAACCCCTCACAATTAGTTAGGAATAATAGTGACGACATTAAGCTGTCGCTTAAAATGTTTTTGCAAGGGGTTAAGTGGCATCGCTATTCTATAAATTACGAGGGACTTTGTCGTCACTGTAAAATTATTTATGACCAAATTTTTATGTCATCAGTGATAATATTTTATATAATTTTTGAAATATTTTATTATTTATTTATTTTTAATTATTTTATATATATATTTTTAACTATCATGTTACAATAGTACAATAATTACTAAAAATTGATCAATTGAAAGATAAAAATTCACATAAGTTCAAACTTTAAAATATAGAATATACAAAGAAATCTTGAAATTAAACCTTGTTTTAAACTTAAACAACTAGAATTATGACAAGATCTATACTAGTCTTCCTCTGAGTTACCCTCCAAGCTATTTTCAACCTCCCTCGTGTTATTAATTGAGTTGTCCTCTTCATCTCTACTAGTACCATCCTTAAAAAAAAAAAAAAAAAAAAAAAAAACAAAAAAAAAAAAAAAAAAAAAAAAAAAAAAAAAAAAACAAAACATTAAACATAATTCATACACTAGAATATTAGCTTTTATAAAAATAATAACAAATAATGGTTAAAGAGAGTGCAAGAGAGATAGAGAGAATTCATGACATGTATTTCATTTATACTCACCCCCTAATCTCCATGCATCCATTTATCCACCATCTTTTTCCAAAAGAGTGTAGAAATGAAGGAAGGACCATTCTTATAACGATCTTCTTTCTCTGTAGTGTGTACCGAGATGGGACCTGAGATAGGGAAGTAACTTCTTCAATTCCTTAACCATCCTACCGTTTGCACCTAATCCTTATGTGGCAACACAAAGTAAGGGAGAGAATATTTTTCTTTTCTTAAAAAATTGTAAAAAGTGAATCACAAAAGTAGAATATGCATGTGTGCGAGAGAGATACCTCATCAACAAGCAGTAAGTGTAAGAGATTTTAAAGTTGAACAAAGAATGATAACTGAAAAAAAAATATATACTCACTCTAGCTAGCCAAAATGATCCAAAATCTCACACAAGAATATTAAATGAAAATGCAGAATATGATAATGAGAGAAAGGAAAATACCTCATAAACTGATGGTAAGTGAGAAATTTTAGGATTTAGCAGAGAGTGGTAAGCTAAACATGTAGAAGATAACTAGTTCCGAGGGCTCATCAGTTGGCTCAGTAGTAATCTCTCTTGCTGAACTGGCAGAAGTACAACATTCAAAATTTTCAGTACATGAATCAGATGGTTGAACAGCAACTGAAACCCCTTCACTTGTATTGTTTTTGTTTCCAATCTGAGAGGACTCATTTTTTGAAGTGTCTGAGAACTGATGCCTGATAACAGTGTAACTTGAATTGTGAATAACAACTGCACAATTTTTGTTATATGATTGAATGACACAAGAAAAAGTAAATTAAATTTACCTTCTAATTGAAAATCTAGATTCTTTGTGGATACCAATCTGTGGTGAAGGAAAAACTAATGAAGGGGATGCAAAAGTTAGTGAAGTAAAGGCATGATCAGTGGGTATGGACTTGACTGGCTCGATAGGAGAAAGATTGCTTATGTAATTAAATACAAGAGAATCCTGCACAGTATAAACATGGATTATTTCCCAGCACATAGCCTCAAAAATAAAGACAAGTATTAACCAATCCAAAACAATAGCAAACAAATTAGATTGTCACCAAGCAAAAAACAATAACATCTTGCCAAAATCAGTAACTGCTTACAAATATATAAAATGGTCACTACCTAATGCTTCGCTCACTTAGCTGGGATTCAGAGAGGGTTGGCTTGGATACAGATCTAGCTTTTAACATTTTTTTTTTTTTTGCATGAAGTGACTGCTACCCGTGCACTTGTACTTGGCAGTCCGAGACTTAACCCTTGCACTAGACAATGGCTCCAAAAGTTCCAACTCCTATTTAAGAATTTCCTTGGGAGGAAAAAAAAATTGCAACTATAAAGTCCATAGAAGCATCTGGCTAAATCTCCTAGTCCCTTCCCCCATGTGTGTGGATGGTGGACCTCATTTTGACCAAAATACACCTTTACTCTCCAAATTTATAAAAACACCTTATAAAACATCCACATGGAAATATGCACTTGTTAAACAATAGTGAAACCCCATTCACACTTAAAAACAAAAGGCAATTCACAAAAATTCAACATACAAACACAACAAAATCCCTCGAAATACAATATCATAGCAACCCCAGGTTCTAAAAATCCAATGCCTAAGGAATCCAAAACTACAAATTTAGCCCCACTACTCAACATCTTAATACAACATTACAAAACACCCTTTGTCCCCCTCAGAAAATAGGGATATTGAATTTATGGTAAAACCTTAGGCTTTACAGCATCAGCAACCAAAGAGAACTAAAACCCCCAAATTGAATTTTGACCCTTGAGCACAAACTACTTTTAAGTAACGGGAATTGGGTTTTTCTTATTTTGGTGAGTAAAATGGAGGAAATAGCGAAATTGAAGACATGGGTTTTGTTTTTCTCTAGTTCAATTTCTCGGTAACCAAACAGAATAATTTTATTTTACAAAAAAAGAAAAAAGCACAATGATAATGAGTAAGACAAACAAAAACAAGATAGAGAGAGTAGGGTTTATAGGAAAGACCTCAAAGTTAGAAGTGGTGGCAAGTTGGTTCTTCACTGGAGTGTCCATTTTCAGAGGAGCCCCAAGAGCTCCTCCACATTCTCTCTCTCTCTCTCTCTGTGGGTGGGTGTGAGTGTGTGAAGTGAGAGAGAGAGAGAGGATGAGAGAGAACGAAATATGAAATTCAATGAGAGGGGCGGAAGGCGGGAAATGAGGATTTTTTTATTGCCTTTTTGGTTTTTTTCCAATGTGGGGACCATTTTTCTTTGACTTTTAGTTTTTTTCTTCATTCTTAATTACTTTTTAATATATATCTCTATCTATAATTTAGCTTTGTTAAATTGCATAATTAACTTAAATTATTAGCATTGTCTTATGTTAGTGTAATTTTGTAATGTCCAAAACAATCAAAGATTATTATATATAAATTAAATAAGATATTTCAATAATATAATTAAATTTAAAAAAATTGTAGTTAAAGGAATATTTTTTTATTTAAAAAAAAAAAAAAAAAAAAAAAAAACAAGGAATGGTTTGTTTAAGTTATGTGACAAAAGTGGAGCTTGTAAGACAAAATTTTTATCAACATAAAAATTATCAACATAAGTTATTAAAAAATACTTTTTTAATTATATATATAATTTTTATTTTGAGAATCTAATTTATAAGAGGATAAAACAATTTGAAAATCACCCAATGTAACTCTAAAAAATGTTACACCACCCAATAACTTATTATTGAATTCATATTTGAAAATCCAACCGTTGGATCACATATTCTATATATTCTTAACATGCATGCCAATTTTCATGCCAATCAGATGTAATTTACCATTTGATCTATAAACTCATATTTTATGCATTATTTTAAACCACTAAAACTTGAATTTAGACAATTGATTGATGACATGTCTATTAATCTATGATCACCTTGAAATTTTGTAAGCATGAAAAATATATGAAGATAATTTATCTAACGGTAAATTTGTCAAAATTCACATCGAATTAAGAAATATAGGATTGGATTCGAGTTACACCTGACGTAACTCTAAAAAATGTTACACCACCCAATAACTTATTACTGAATTCATATTTTGAAAATCCAACCGTTGGATTACATTTGATCTATAAACTCATCTTTTATGTATTATTTTAATGGTAAGAAATTTTTATTCACTTTTGTGAGAGAGAGAGAGAGAGAGAGAGAGAGAGAGAGAGAGAGGGTACAAAAGGCTGAAATTCTTGAATTTTAGGCTACCATTTTGAAGTTGAAAGTGCTGTCATTTTTTTTATGGGTACAATTGTTTAGAAAATAGGGATAGACCTTTCTTATATAGGATGTATATAAAAGGTTCATTTTTTTAGACCGTAAACAAAAGGTTCATCTAAAGAATACAAAGTGCTATATGTTTATGTGTTTCTTTTTATTTTTCTTTAAATTTTAGAATAACTTTTATCTCCAAAAAAATTAACATTTTAATGATTTTTTGTGAGGGTCAATCATGGCCCTCGCAAATAATTTAGTATTAGTAAGGGCATATTTTTAACTCACACAAAAAATAAACTTTTTGCAAGGGATTTTTATTGTCCCTCGAAAATAATTTGGTGGGAACATTTCCCTCCAAAAATTTTGACATTTTAATGATTATTTGTGAAGGCTGATCCTAGCCCTCACAAATAATTTAGTATTAGTGACAAATAATACACTGTTTACGAAAGATTTTTAATTGTCCCTCGCAAATAATATGGAGGGAAAATTTCCCTCCAAAATATTAGTATTTGTGATAGCTATAGCACATAATTGCGACATCTTTTTTTTGTTGGTCACAAATATTTCACATTTTACCAAGTTTTTTTGTTGGTCTCGTGGCTTTTCCCTTTAAGAAGAAAGGGTTTTTCATGTAAATATTAGTATTCTTGTGTATGATTGCTATGTGGTTGCTGTTTTGAATTGATAGTTTTATTGATAATATTATTTGAGACCTAACAAAAACTAGTCAGCTTATCATGCAGATATGCAGCCAAAGGAATCCATGGGTCAAGATCAATAGAGGCTTGGTTTTTGAAGCATTAAATAAGCAACGAACTTGTAAGAATAAAAAAGGGTAGAATTGTAGACACCTCATTTTGCACCCGGTTAATAAACTTTAGTTCTGGTCCCAATGATGAACTTGAGATGTTTACAAAAGGCAATTGAAGTTATTTAGATAGTTTGAAAGTGACCTAAAAACAATTTAGATCTACCATCCATCCGTATGATGAAAAGTTTGTCAAATTTAGCAATTTTAGTTTCAATCGTGCTAGTTGTGAATGTTAGTAAAATTGTTGACCCAATTGTAGCAATGAAATGGAAATAATTACCAAATGGTAGCCAATGAAGTACCTCTATGATGCAGGAAAAAAATAAAAGACCAAGAAAATTACAGGATAAACCTAAGAATCAGTACTTAAGTTGCTTGGAATCAGCACCAAGCTAAACCCTTAGGAATTAGCACCTAAGGACCCTTAGGAATCAACCATTGAGTCCCTTCAAATACTAATCTCTATCTAATCTCAAATCTAATCCGTATCCAAATAAAAGTCTATAATTATCCAATTTATTATAAGATAAATACAAAAATTTGAAAATATAAAATCTAATGAATGCTAAGTAATTATGCAAAATACCATTTAAATTAAAAGACAAATATTAGTGAATGTTGTTAGTTTTAGCTGTTTGTGCTACGTCTAGAGTTTCATATCTAAGATTCTAAGTTACTAGAATACTACTTGTGGCAAATGAAGCTCGCAATATAAGTATATTACATGAGGCCAAAACTTATATTATCTTCAAGCTCCCCTTAGCCTTACAAAGTTCCTAACAAAATTTCTTTTGTATTGAATTTGATTTCAAAGGACTTATTCAAAATTATTTGAATTAAACCTCACAAATTAGAAATAAAAAATAAATAACATTACAACATTGTAGTTGATTAATATACAAATAAACTACAAATTTGATATGATAAATCACTATTAGTAATTTAGAAAAAAAAAAAAATTAATGTTGTTACCCATTTAACCTAAAAATTTCTATATTCTAAAGTTGTCAAACACCTGTTAACAAATAGCTATTGATATAAAATATTCAGTAATTCCTTCAATACTGCAAGTTGTTCATGCTGTAAAATATTTGAGAGAATAACACAGCAAGCATCTTAAATTCTTTCTTGCTTGGATCCTACAAAACAATATATATATATATATATATATAGAGAGAGAGAGAGAGAGAGAGAGAGGGACAATCAATCAACGAGACAACCAATTATGATATTGATGGTGGCAAAGTAAAAGATTAAAAAAAAAACTGAAGAAGCAAGTTGTTTGGCTAACATACCAGCTAGTTCATTTATATCAAAAGACATAAAAATCTTACAATCGAATAGAATCCATCTTAAAAGTAAATAAAAACATGTGATACTATCAGATAAATAAAAGGTTTATCAAGATGATCAAGTTTGGCAATGAAGAAGACATAACAGCTATTGTTAAGGGTAATCTCTATCCTAAACTTGTGATAATGATGAAGATGCAACAACTACTAACTATGCAGATCTAGCATAATCTTATTTTGATTCAACTATAGCAAAAATGACGATAATTACCATAAAAAATTATATAAAAAAAAAACAATCTTTTATGATATAGCACATCAAGGGGAATAAATAATAAATAAACCTATGAACTAAACAAATTTCAGACACATATAAACAGAAGTAGAACACCCACTAAAGTGTTTCATTTCCTTAGACAATGTGGCTCAAGTCACAGCAAGCCCTGAAAAGAAAAACTATGAAGATAAAAAAGACATTGTGGCACTTCACAACAAAGGTTGGGTAATAATGATAATATTTACTCCCTCTGTCCCAATTTGTTATTTAATTCAAACATTACTGCAAAATAAAGGAGAAAGAATAAGTATACCTTTCCAAATGGGCTCTAAAGGAAATCGTAAAATGACAGCTTTATTTTTTTCCCATGTATGCCACATTCCATATAAGACATGTTAGAAAACCCATTCTTTTTAGAGATACTTTAATTAATGTTAGCTCCTGAGGAGTTTCTCTTTCTCTCATATTGTAAGGTAAGGTAATGCTATTGCACATACTTTAGCCTAAAGAACAAGACTTTCTTTTCCTTTACTAGTTTGAATGGAGACTATTCCATCAGACATTGATGCTTTTCTTTTTTTTGATTTTCTACCTTCTTAATCAAATTTCAAGCGTGGTCTTTATACTCAAAAAAAAAAAAAAAAAAAAAAAAAAAAAAAAAAAACACTGAATGCATAAATAAACAGAAAATTTTGTGTCTTGTGACTTCTTTTGTTATTCTTTTAATAATAAAATGATAAACTTTCCTTAATACAGACGCGGAACACCATGAACTTCTTCTGACATATGCTTATGCAAATTTGCAATAGTACTTAAATTTTAAAATTAGTATACATTTTTTTAATTAAGATATAAATATGTGGATGAGTTTAAAATTAATCAATACCAAAATATAATTGATCTAATGCTCTACATTATATCATCAAGAATATATCCTATTTACTTTTTTTCACTTGAGCTAGATTAATACATAATATTGCATACTAAACCAAATTAAACAAATTCAACACCACCAAAATAAAATAAGGACAATGAAGTGCTAAATTTTTTTTTTTCTATTTCTTTGTTGTATATTTGATGTTCTGCACAAAACCCAATATTTCTTTTTTGCTACAAAGGACATAAGTTTCGGTTCTACATAGACACTTATAGGAAAGGATATTCATACCAACTAGTTCATGAGAATATCATCAACTCCAATTATTATTAGTATTTGAGAATACCAACATTTCTTCCAATCCAAACCCTATTAGAAATTAGTACAATAATTTCCATCAGACTATATATTCATGTTGGAACATATATTGAGTTCATAAAAATTGAGCAAATCCACCTTAAATAGAGGCCCAAGAACGCCAACATTAAGAACTTCTGATACGTAACTACCAATTTTTGTGGGATTCACCACGCTAAAGAACTTAATAACATATCACCAATAAATTTTAATTATTTCAACCAACCCAAACAAATAAAGAGAGCAATAAAAATTGCCACCAACAGCTGTGAGTTGCAATACAAATTTTGGTCACCAATAGCAATGAGTTGCAATACAAATTTCTGGTAATTCACACCACGCTTGAGTTATACTAATGCAACAACAATAAAAAATTCCAATGTCAACGATACTCTACATGACCTGTTTAGCCTCTCTTATTAAACAGTATCTACATAAATTGGTCAACCTCTCTCATTAGAAAATATCTATGCAAATTGTTCAGCCTCTCTCACTTGTAGTTTCTACTTCAGTAAACAATTCTTTTCCAATGTCAAGGATACTCTACATATATCATCCACTTTGGAGCCAAATATTCTTTTGGTTACCTAAACTATTCGGCCAACAAGGGAATCTCCTTCCAAAGCAATAGGCATGTAATTGCTTTATTTATATCCATGTAATGGCCAAGAGTACAATCAAAGCTAATAGAAGGAATTTTAAATCGATTTCAATGATGAATGAGGGATTCACTTAAATGAGGAGATTAAGAAAAGAAAAAGTATCATGTTTTGAGTATAGTATTGAATTTTAAACTCTATAATTCAATTTGCTAACTACTAAAACACTTTAGCAAATTGAAAATGCGCAGGCACGGATTACACCATTCAATTGAATTTTGGCAAGCACGGATACTGCTAAAACTCTATCACATGGATACTACTAAAACTCTATTACACTGATTGCACAATATAAACCAATAATGTTACCGTCTCAAACATTAAAATAAAATAATAATAAAAAATAAAATAAAAAACCAAATCAATTTTAAACATAGAAACAAACAATCATATATTAGTACAAATACTTAACCTAAATACATAAAAACTCATATATGACCCACAACACAAAAGATGTAGAAACAAAATTAAAAAGAAAAAGAAAAAAAAAACAACAATAAAAAAGAACAATACTATTAATCTAATCCTTACATTGAACTATTATGCAGGACAGTCACAAGAATAGAGGTCAAGAGCAACTGGGATTTAGAGATACCTGAATTGAATCATCCAACCTTTTAGTATTAATATAATGTGAGGAGAGGAAGAGATGAAGAAGTTAGAAAGCCAAAGTTTGGCTTTAGGAAGTAAAGGGTTACCGTCTGAAATTGTAACCGTGAAACACAAAGGGTTGCCATCTAAAATTGTAACTGTGTAAGAGATAAGGTTGAGAATTATTTTCTTTTTATTAGTATTTTTAAATTTAGGAAAACTATTTTTAAATTGTATTAATATAGTGTGAAGAGAGAAAGAAATGGAGTTAGAAAGCCAAAGCATGGCTTTGGGAAGCTAAAAGGTTGCAGTTTGAGATTGTAATCATGGAGCACAAAGGGTTGCCATTTAAAATTGTAACCGTGTAATAGATAGGGTTGGGAATTATTTTCTTTTTACTAGTATTTTTAAATTTATGAACACTATTTTTAAATTGTAGGACTAATTCAAGAAAAAAAATGGTAATGACATGGCTGCTGATGTGGCTTAACTTGAGCATAGGAACATTAAATGCTATTGTCAGACCGTGTGCCTTACCGATCCATCCAACGACCAATTTGGTGAAGGATGAGGGGGCACAAATCTTTTATAGCAATCGATCGCAGACCAAGCCCATTGGTATTGGAGCGAATTGTGAAATCCCTCACAATTCCTCCCTCACAATGCGGCTCCAACGACTCGAACTTATGACCAGGCTCTGATACCACTTGTCGGACCGTGTGCCTTACCGATCCATCCAACGACCAATTGGTGAAGGAAGAGGGGGCACAAATCTTTTATAGCAATTGATCGCAGACCAAGCCCATTGGTATTGGAGCGAATTATGAAATCCCTCACAGCTATGATTTAGCTTTTAGTAATGATAGATAGGAAAACTATTTTTAAATAGTAGGACATATTCAAGAAAAAAAATGGTAATGACATAGCTGCTGATGTGGCTCAACTTGAGTGTAGCAATATTAAATACTACGCTTCACCTTTCAGTAATATATAAATTAGAGGAATTGGCATGTCAACAATTTTGACTTCATCAAGCTTTGGATCTTCTTTCATGGTAGAGGATTCTTCAAGTATAGAAGCTTCTTGCTGTTTAGACTCTATAGTAGACTCTAGATGCTTGAAGGTTGAGGATGTGGTTGACACTTGCACTTCATTGTCAACATCATGTTCTGGTGGTACTTGATCTCCCTTCATTTGAGTTGCCAACTCTTCGAATAGTTTTCAGTAGATTTCCTAAGTCTTGGCATACGGCAGATATTTCATGAACTTGTCCTTTGATTTTGAAAATTACTATAACTAGTCACGACCCTGCGCGTTGCGCATGGTAATCCATTTAGGGTGGTCTCATTAAGTTTATTTGTTTGAAAATTGGACTAATTTAATTAAGAATAACGTATTTTATATTCATATTTTCATTTGATATAGGAAAAATCACAAATGTAATATATAATTTTTGTTGTATCAAAATGAAAACAATACAATTTTTCCTAGAAATTCAAAAGGTAAGTGAGCGAAAATGTTCAATTTTTTTTATAAAACTTATTTATAACATTTTGTATATCATTAAAAAGTATATAAATTTAGTAATTATTCTTTTAGGTTTTCTTTAAAAAAAATGCTCAAACCCAATTTCTTCTACCCTACACACCAAAAAATATACCTAAAAAATTAATAAAACTCAACAAAACTACAATTTAAAATATAAAAAAAAAATAAAGGGAAAAATAAAAATCACATTGTAACCAAACTTCTTCCCAATATGTAAAACATATCAAATGTGATGTAATCAAGCCAATATCAAATGCACAATCAAATTCAAAATATTTAATAAGGTTTTAAAGTTACACAATAGAAATATGTGGTTGATTCTAAGCAAAAGTGCTGGTTGTAGCTTTATATGTAATGATTTAAAAAAAAAAAAAATTCGTTAATAATATTAAAAAAAATAGAAATGTAAAAATAAATCAATAAACCAAGACTACAATTCCAACGGAGAAAAAAGTAGAGAAAATTTTTTGACAAAAAGAAGAAGTGTTGTGTAAATATTTTCATAATCTAATCCAATATGTGAATAATAAATAGATAAACAAACACCGCTTATAGAGCTAGAACTGGAAAATAGAGAGATAAAGATAACAACATACCAAAGCTAATTCTAATTGAACTCAAATACTAATCCCTATCTAATCTCAAATCTAATCCCTATACGAATAAAAGTCTACAATTATCCAATTTCCTATTAGATAAATATAAAAATCTGAAAATATAAAATCTAAAATAATTTTGGTTTTGCTCCTGCATCACTCTAGCTAGCGTGCGAATCATCTTTAGCATGGTCAAAAAGAATTTACAAAGAATGGAAAAATGTATCAAAATTACAGCATGCCTTTGACTTGATTTCCATCATTTTGTTGGAGATGGTAGTGACCCTTATTTGCCCAGTGCATGATCCTACTACTACCTTATAAATCAGTTTATTCTTTGTAATCTTACCTGATATTTTGCTAGGTTGATCAATCTCATAAAAATTAAGCAAATGCTCTAAAGGTTAGAAAATGGCGTGGATTGGGACAAGAATGTCTCACAACCATGTGCAAAAATGCTATGGCATGCGTGTGGGTGCCTTCTCTTCCTAGTGGTTCTGTTTTCTTTCTGCTTCTATTTGACAGTTTAGGAAAGTACACCACATTCATAATACCACACACCTTTTTAGCAAGGCAAATGATATATAGGAAATAATGTGAAACACTCTTCTGCAACAACCTCTCGTAGTATGACATACTTCTTTTTTTCTTTTCTTTTCTTTTTTTTTCTAACTAAAATGCAAATTACACTCTCTAATTAAGTCCTTTAAATTTTAAATTTATTCAATTTAGGCATTTCATTAAAAATTTAGGCATATATGTGAGATTTATTTTTTCAAAAAATCCATTTTCATTAGTTAATTGTATTCTTAATGAAAATTTTTATTCAAACTAGACTAAAGGTCTTAATTGAATAAATTTGAAACTTAGAGAACTCAATTAAATGAAAGTAAAGTTAAAAGACTAAAATGATTTTCAGTGAAACTTTGAGGGTGCAATTTACATTTTAGAGAGAGAGAGAGAGAGAGAGAGAGAGAGAGAGATGCTATAATTGCGAGCCGAATCAGTAAGAAGAGTATGCAAAATTGTTGACTGCAAAACCAAAAAGAATATAATTGCCCATACTAACAAGAAGAATGCATAGCCATAGTATTTTTCTTGATATCATTTTTTAAGCAAAAATGAAATTAGAGATTATTTTTATATGATGCGTTGAACTAGTTACAAATTTGAATTATTAGGGATTTTTAATTTTTTGTTTTGAATAGGCTTTTTGGTTAATAATTTGTTAGTTTGTTATTGTTTGGTCTAGTCTTGTTTTTGTTTGGGGTTATTTTTTTGGTTATTTGTGTTTATTTTTATTGTTGTTATTTAAGGCTTTTTTTTTTTTTGGTTAAGTCGTTAAGGATTATTTTTTGGGGCTGGAATTATCTTATAAGGCAAGCTATTATTGGTGAGTAAAAACATGATATAAGTATTGGATCTAAATTCGAATTAGTGATAGCATACCACAAAAGATTTCTTGTGAAACTATTCTGAAAATGTTGTGGATGTAGCATTACTATTATTTTTTTAAACATAAATTCTTGCAATACTCAAGTTAGAGTCTTCAGCTGTACTTTTCTCAGTAGCTTGACTCGCACTTGCAACTAGTATCATTCATTGTTCTCTACATCTCTCTCTCTCTCTCTCTCTCTCTCTCTCTCTCTCTCTCTCACATATCTACCCTATCATCATTTTAGACTCTCAATCACTTTATTACTCTTATTGTAGGATTTTAAATTGATAAGCCAAAAATGTATTGACCCCTTGTGATAAATTAATTAATTAATTAGCCAAGTTTATTAATTAATCAAATTAACATGCAATATACATGGCAGCACAAACAAATCACCAATTAAATTAAGTATGCAGTGGAAATTAAATTGACACGGTGATTTGTTTACGAATGGGGAAAACCTACACGACAAAAACCCCACTGGGTGATTTTAAGGTCACCACTCCTGAGAATTCACTATTATTATCAAAACAAGCAATTACAAGTAAAGGAATCCCAGTACCTTATACCAACCTACAGTTGAACCCTTACCCCAATACCTAATTGGACCTGTTCTGTAGTGACAATCTCTCATTTTCAATGCACGGCTCCCAGTACGTGACTAACCAATTGCACGGATCCCAGTACGCGACTTAATCACCAACTTGAGAAAGATGTTGGCTGCAAAGTTCTTCAGTTCATCAACATGATGAAGATCATGAAGTTGCTTGGTCACAAAACCCTATGGTGTACAAACATAGCAGCTTCTTCAAGAGAATGAAGAACTAGGGCAAAACTAGGTTTCTGGTTACACTTCTTCACACTTGTGGAATTGTGCTCTTGTGCAATTGTGCGTAACCTTTTTCTGCCCTTAAAATAATCCTTATATATGTTTAGGGTTGTGAGAAAAGAAAGCCCAAACATACATTCACGGATTGGATGAAAATCAGCTTGAAAAACTGAACTTCATAAGTCTCGATAGATACCCTATCTATTGAGCAACTGTCGAGCCTCGGGTTGAAACAACTCTCTTTAAACCTTGATAGATGCTAGCTGTCGAGCTAGCTATCAAGCTTTAATGAACAACACTTTCTCACTTGATTCTTAGACAGACTTGCATGGCTTTAACACTTGAACTTGAAACCTTGTTTCTTGAAGCATTAAACACATCCTAGATCTACCCAATTACAAATAAAGTGCGTTTTGTCAAAGGATTAGCCAATTAAATAAAAATGTTGACATATGTTCCTAACATTGAATCACATATGTCCTAAAAATCTCCCCCTTTGGCAATCCGTGACAAAACCACAACAAACAAATGAGATATGAGAGAAGTCATATAACACTCAACTCTTATTCACTTGTTGAATACAATAAAATCTATCTTAACACAAACTCTTGAAAAACTTTGCAAGAAGAGAGTTTATGGCAAGTAGACTTTGACAACTTATATTTCTGAAACACTTTAAACAAAATTCATCAAGGTATCTTAGTGTGAAACAAAAATAATAGATTGCATACTGTAACGCCCGCCTCACTTAAATAACTTTTGGAGCAAAATTGATGAATTATTTAGTTTATTTTGAAGGTGATATTATTGTGATATCTACAAAGAAAATAAATAAAAGAAGATGTAATGTGAGAATTATTTTTGTGGATTATCCTTATTTAACTTTTAGCTTCCTTATCAGTTAAGGAAAAGGATAAGAGATTAAAACCTATTTGGATTAGGAGTTTAAGTGTTATTAGAATTCTTTAAAGTTATAGTTAATCTAAACAACCTTAATTTGAGTTTAATTGGGAATTACAGTCTTGGAAGCTTATTTAAGTTTTAGTGGGTCTTAAACTCTAGTCCAAGTCAGAGTGTTATTTGAGAGTACTAATTGGAGTGGGATTGATCTTCCTAGACTGAATTGGAGTGTTATTTTAGAGGTATATATACTAGGTCTTTTAAGTCAGTCACATGAAAGGGAGAGAGAGACACTGGATACTAAAAGCTACAGCAAAAAGTATTATTGCCAAACTTGACAAAGACGACATCAAGGTAACTATTAACAAGCTGATTATTGATTGTGTGTGGTATCATAGGTTAAAGATACGTGTTGTTTGTCTCCATACAGCAGAGTTTATATTACAATATTACATGGTGCAAGATATCTTGAAGTTGATGGTGTAGGATTTCTTAAAGTTTCTGCATTATGACTTAATTAAGTGGCATGATAGGCATCTATATATATATATATATATATATATATATATATATATGTAGAGAGTAAAGAGTCATAATTGATGCACATAGCATGGTGAGTCATAAGATTCATGATATAAATACACCAATTGAGATCGAATTCCCTATATCCTATTTAAATAGACTATCATGAGATGTAAGTAATATTGATGCTTGTGGATTATTTCGAATCTGATGGTAAAGTATTAAATACTAATGATAGGCCTCTTGGTTAAAAACATTGTTAGGATCTGACATGTAAGTATGATGTATAAAGGTCCATATGTGATTTTGGAAGAGGGATAGCATGAATGGTTTATATAAATAGTGTAAGTATGGCTTAACACAGCAAAATCATCTATTTGTGTATTAGGTTCAAGTGACATCGGCTTGGATAGTTGAGATCTAACATGTTTTGGTGATTTGAGGTAAGTGGACTTCAGAACATGATGGCTCTCAAGACGTGTATATTTATATATATTTATATATACATATAATTGCAAAAGTGATGTTTCCAAAAACTTATACCATTGTCTATGCATTATACATACCAGAATTTTATTATTTCTTATATACTATTTTGAAACTGTATATGTTAAAGTATGACTCAAAACTATATTTTTGAGAAAGTATTTGTTATATGATATATGAATAATATTGGCAATATTGTAATAAAGTAAGAATGTTTTCAAACGGTCAGCTGGACAGTCTGCAACCTTTGCCAACACAGGGTTAAGTGTTGGTCTTCGGCCGATGTAGTGTTATTGTGGTGTGGTATAGTGTTATTGTTTGCTCTTTGGAGTCAGTGTTGCCTCTTTGAGGTTAGTGTTATCGTTTCCCATGGGAATCACCCACCAAGTGTTTAGTAGTTTATGTCTTTGTCTGACTAATGTTTAATGTTTTCCATATGAAACTATTGTTTTATTGGTATTGACCTTTATAAGTTGAAAAATTGTTTATTTCTATAGTATATTGTTTCTACCTATTTAGTGTATTTTGGCTAACTAAAGTGGTTATTATTTTATTTAATGATTATAGCATTATAGTTAAATGTTTTATTTTTGACAGATATATAGAATATATTATATTACTATTAAAACTATTTGTAAATGTTTTGTAAAGACTATTTTTTGTCAATGATACTAATGTTTTGTTTTGAAAGACATCCTCATGTTATGTAGTCTCTTATTGGGCTTCTAGCTCACCCCCATTTTTTCCACCCTTTCAGATTAGAGCAGTGGAATGTCTTTTGGTGGTAGATCAGTGGAGCTTTAGATTGAAGACTCCTTGTTGGAGCTATGTTAGTTAGTGAACTGTTTTAGTATTTTTTTTAGGATAGTGAGTTTGACATTAGTGGAACTCTTTGAGATTGTATCTGGAGACTTTATTCTTAAAGTTTTTGTTTTATAGATTTCATAGGAAAGATTTTGATGGTTTGAAGTATATTTGTGAATATTTAATTACGCTCTATTCCATTATATTATTGTTGATTATTTATAAGACAAGTTATGCATCTAAATCCTTGGTATAGGTTTGGGGTGTTACACATACAATATATAAGAAACATGTGTATAAAGAAAGAAGAGAAACAACACATGTAAAGATAGGTGAATAACTGTAATAACAACCTCAAATGTATATATATCAACAAGTACAAGGTTTGCTATCACAATATGATCACAAGATCTACGATACATGAACAATGTATCTAAAATAGAAAGAAAAGAAAAAGATACATAAAATCCTCACTACATCCCTCAATGTACATTCCCCCTATGTCTCGTCGTCCTTGAATGCCTTGGGAGGAGGAGGGGGAGACTCCACGAAGCCACCAAGGCGAGCCTGCCATCTGGAAATATGGCCGACACAGGTGTTCACCTGACACAACTCATCACTGAGAGTGTCAAGGCGAGCATCCATGCACTGAAGCTGTGCCATGATCGCATCTAGAGTCATACCACCCACAAAAGAGGAGGGAGTGGAGGTGGATGGAGTTGAAGGAGTGGGAGGAGTTGCCGACCTGGACCGCCTCAAATGAAACTGTGCCTCACTTTGTTTAACGGTAGCGGCATCTATGGCACCCATAACATGGAAGTGGTCAGACACGGGAAAGGGAACAGAAAAATGGCGTAAAATCCTCGTGATAGCCGAAGGGAAGATGAGCTTATCAGGGGTCGCCAAATCCTTATATACATCTATGATGGAAAGAATGAAATGAAAGGGAAAATCTATAGTGAGATGCTCTAAAAGGGAAAGCAAAAATCGAGCACGGGGCTCGGTAATAGAGTTATAATGAGATAAGGGATGCAAAACAAAAGTCATAACCATGTTAAGAAACCTAGGGCCTTTATCAAAGGCCGAACAAGGAGTGAACTGATGATCACCCCAATCAAAAAGACGCTCACAAAAAGCTAACATAAGCTCGTCTTTAGACGCAGTTCTCAGACGGTCACAACTAGGGTAATCAGGATGCGGTACCCTAGGGACATGGAGCACCTCGGATACAATATCCGGAGTGACCACAATGCGCGTACCTCGAACGCAAGTAGAAAACTGAGGTATTGAATAATCAAATCCATGCATGTTGGAGTAGAACTCCTGTATCAGCATGGATGGACAAGTGACCGGGACGTCACACAGTGACTACCAACCCCTACTATAAATGACAGTGGGTAGGTCAGTGTTGGAGAAGTCTAACAAAATGACTTGGCGTTCCAAATGAACGCCACGTCTATGAAAGTTCACAAAGAAGTCCAATTTGGCCTTCTCATCATGGAATCTGACATGAGATGGTGTAAGATCAGATGAAGAAGATGCCTTGGAACGAAGAGGGTTCTAGGACGAAGTAGATTTGGGTTTTTGTGCCATAAAAGCAGACTAACGCAAACAAGAGAGAGAGAGAGGGAGAAAGAGACAATCAGATAAGTCCCAATACAGTTCAGTATATAAGTATATAGTGAATGTAAAGTATGTATGCATGAAAATGCATAAGCATGTGATATGCAACAGTAAAATTATCATAGGCTCAACCTAATCCAATCCTACCAGCACATATGTTTGCAACAATGTAAACACACATCTAAGAATGCATGAAACATTGTTATAATGCAAATGAGATGCAATGCATGATGTTTTAAGATCAAAAATAAAAAACCCATCCTAAGAATTTCACAAAAACTCCATCAATTTTGAAAAACCCCAAATTTTCAACCAAAAAAAAAAAAAAACCCAAAATGTTAGGTCATATGCATGAAATGCATGAAAAAGAAGGATTAGGACCCTTACCATGTGAAGAAAAACTTGATTTAGGCCGAAAAATCCTTGAGGATGAAGTTTGGAGTGAGAGAGAGAGGTTTTGGGAGGTGAAGAGGCTAGAGAGATCAAGAGAGATCGAGAGAAACGAGATCTGAATCGCAAAGACCCTTTATATAGAACCTCAGTAATTCTCGACAGATCGAGAGGTGTTGAGCTTTAAAGGGGTTGATAGATGAAGCTATCGAGCAGGTGTCTAGAGGTGTCCATAGCAAAAGGAATCTCGATGGATCGAGGTAGTTATTGAGGAGCTATTGAGGGGACAGAAAGTTGCTCGATAGATCGACCTAGCTATTGAGAGGTATCGAAATTGCAATAAAAGAAAACTAAAGAGCTCGATAGATAAGCCAAGTGTCGAAAGGTGTTGTCGAGCTGTCGAGATTGCTTAAAAACAGTTTTTCAAGAAGAGAAAAACACAGACATGAATGCAATCAAACATGCAACTCAACCAAGAATCCAAACACCATTTTGAAACTCTCAAAATCATCTCTCAACAAGAAAAATGTTTAGCACATGGATCCAAAAACACACACACACACACACACAACACATCTAACCAATTTTATATTTCAAAAACAAGTTAAGACAGTTTAGTGAGCATACATTAACACAAGTATTCCTTGTGATAGTCAAATCACATTGTACCTGCACATGTATCAAAAGTAGCAAAGAATATTGCGTGTTGTGTGTGAAAAACATCGCAAGATTGCATAAATGTTTACATATTATGATGATTTGAGATATGAGAAAATCACTTTAACTCACACACAATCATAACTGTTTGATAGGGACTATCACCTTCGAGGTACATTCTATAACTCCCACATCTCCTAGAATACACGCTTGCAATCATATATAAAGCATTTTGATCTTTTTGCTTTTATTTTTCTTTGCATATTTTTCTTTTTAAGCAAACCATGCACGGGCATATAAGAGAGAGAAAAGAAATACCCAATTATGTTAAGTATTTGACATTCCACTTTTGCTATGCCGAAGCATACAAATGTCATTTTATGATTGGTGGGCAACAGTGGTGAGATGGTTATTTATACCTTTCTCTTAGGATTTTCTAGTCCTTCCCATCAAAAAGAGTGATACGAGTGTTAAGTACAAGAGATTACTTAATCTTACTCATCACAAACACAAGCCAGAAAGCTCACTTGCTTAGTTATGCATAGAGATGCTCATCTAAGGTACAAAAGATACAAAGTTTAGAAAACTTTGTTTCAATGGCCATCCAAGGTACACAAGTACCAATGTACACAAACACACACTGTTTTTGAATTTTTCTTATTTTTGATATTTTTTTATATGAAAGAAAAAATAAAGCAAAATTGAAAAATAATCAAACAAAAACATGTCAAACAAAAACAAAGTAATGCATAAAACTAGACTGACTCAAAACAATAAAGCAAAACACACAAGTAATGCACACACAAAACACACGAAAGAGAGAGAGAGAGAAGAAGTGACAGAATCACTTGAAGCTTTTTTCCTTCCACACCTTGGAAAAACCTTTCCGTTTAGCAAACCCTTGATCCGGCGGTGAGGGGGAAGAGTTAAAACCATTTAAGTTCGAAAGGAATATGAGAGCTTTAAGAAGATCCCCAAGAGGAGCAAACGAGGATGGAAACTGATTTTGATCTCCTGACGCGATCATGCTATTGCTCTTTTGAATGGCTAACCACTTGTAGCAATTAAGTCGAGTGTGTCCAAATGCTCCACAGTGATTACAGAAATGCTGTTTTTTCTGCTTAGTCTTTTAAGAGTTTCCCTTCTTAGCCCTAGGGTTTTTAACTTCTTTCTTATCCTGCTTAGGGGGTGCTCCTAAGATAGACTTACCCTTGTCTATGTTCTCACTAGCTAATTCATTTTTGACATCATTATTCTCAGTTTCAACATTATTAGTAGGAGGAACAAAAACAATAGTACTAGTAGAAGCAATACCAGGAGAAGAGAAATCATACCCTAAACTAGTTCGATCGGAAGCTGATTTTTGAAGACTGAGCATCTCATCGAGCTTAGCACTTGAAGTCCTTTCCAGTTGTGCTCTGACTTGGAATAGTTCTGCCTCAAGCTTCTTGGTCCTCTCTGCGAAGAAATTATTTCAATACTTAGGGCTCCAATAGTCTAATTGGCTTCATCAAACTTTGTAGAGATTTCTTCTCGCTCAAGCTCCACATCATTGAGCTTCTTGATGGTCAAACTATATAACTTCTCATGCTTTTTGAGACCTTGTATAATTTGCATAGGCTGTGTGGATGTCATCTTGTTCATCCATCTTCTCAAACTTAGACTCCACCAATTCCTCTTCTTCCTCCACATCTTCAACAATCCCTTCAGTAGGATTTACAATGGCAGTGAATGCATTCGAGATTCCATCGTCCTCATTATTGGAGTCATTCTCAAGCTCAGTGTCGCTTAAGGTAGCAACAAGTGCCTTGCTTTTTCGGATGGTCTTAAGATACATAGGGTACTCTTGTTTCATATGACCGAAACCATGACACCTAAAACACTTTGGTCCTGAGGGAACAGTATGCTAACCGCCATCCCTAGACTCCTTCTTCCCTTTGTCTTGGCTCTTAGGCTGAGAAGAACTTGATTGCCTACGGTCCTTGTCGAAACCTTTTGCATTGGCATTCTTCATGAACTTCTTGAATTGCCTGGTGATGTAGGACTTCATTTTAGAATCTTCATCATCAGAAGACTCATCTGAGTCACTGCTCTTGGCCTTCAATGCCATGCTCTTGCTCGATTTCCCGATCCTTGTCAAACCCAACTCATAGGTCTGCAGATTGCCAACCAATTCTGTCAAAGGAATTTTGTCAATATCCTTTGATTCCTCAATCGTGGTGATTTTAGCATGAAATCTCTTGAGTAGAGATTTGAGCACCTTTCTCACAATCTTGGGTTTGGGAATGGTTTCCCCAAGATTAAAAGTTGAGTTCACTATGTCCTTGAGCTTGGCATAGAACTCACCAAACAACTCATCCTCTCCATCTTGATCTCTTCAAAGCTTGTAGTGAGCCTCTAAAACTTTGAATCTTTGACAGCCTTAGTTCCTTCATAGGTTGTCTGGAGAATGGTCCATGCTTCCTTATCAATTTCAATGAAGGATATCTCCTTGAACTCCTCATTTGTGACTGCACTGAATAGAGCATTCAATGCCTTGCTGTTGAAGTTTACCGCTTTGATCTTAGCATCATCTCAGTCGGTCATCGCTTCCGTAGGCTTAGTCCAGTCTATTTCCACAGCTTGCCACACTTTTTCATCTAAAAACTGCAAGAAAGCTCTCATGCGTACTTTCCAGTATGCATAGTTAGTGCCATCAAATAAAGGAGGTATAATAAGAGATTGTCCTATATCCATGACAAACAGGGGTCAATGGATCACACAGCAAAGATTTACCCTGATCAGAGTGTGCCTGCTCTAATACCACTTAATAGGCCAAAAACGTATTGACCCCTTGTGATAAATTAATTCATTAATTAGCCAAGTTTATTAATTAATCAAATTAATATGCAATGTACGTGACAGCACAAACAAATCACCAATTAAATTAAGTATGTAGCGGAAATTAAATTGACACGGTGATTTGTTTACGAATGGGGAAAACCTATATGGTAAAAACCCTACCGGGTGATTTTAAGGTCACCACTCCCGAGAATTTACTATTATCAAAACAAGCGGTTACAAGTAAAGGAATCCCAATATCTTATACCAACTTACAGTTGAACCCTTACCCTAATACCCAATTGGACTTGTTTTGTAGTGACATTCTCTCCTTTTCAATGCACGACGCCTAGTACATGACTAACCAATTGTGTGGATCCCAGTACGCGACTTAATCACCAACTTGAGAAAGATGTTGGCTGCAAAGTTCTTTAGCTCATCAACATGATGAAGATCATGAAGTTGCTTGGTCACAAATCCCTATGGTGTACAAACACAGCAGCTTCTTCAAGAGAATGAAGAACTAGAGCAAAACTAGGTTTTCGGTTACACTTCTTCACATTTGTGGAATTGTGCTCTTGTACAATTGTGTGTAACCTTTTTTTGCCCTTAAAATAATCCTTATATATGTTTAGGATTTTGAGAAAAGAAAGCCCAAACATACATTCAAGGGTTGGATGAAAATCAGTTTGAAAAACTGAACTTCATAAGTCTCGACAGATACCATATCTGTCGAGTAGCTGTCGAGCCTCGGGTTGAAACTAATCTCTTTAAACCTCGATTGATGCTAGCTGTCGAGCGTTAATGAACAACACTTTCTCACTTGATTCTTGGATAAACTTGCATGGCTTTAACAGTTGAACTTGAAAATCTTGTTTCTTGAAGGATTAAACACATCCTAGATCTACCCAATTACAAGTAAAGTGTGTTTTGTCAAAGGATTAGCCAATTACATAAAAATGTTGACATATGTTCCTAATATTGAATCACATATGTCCTAACATAAATCACATTTGATCTCTTATTGATTTTTTTTTTACATATTCATTTTTTAGAAGAAATAAATTTTTAAATTCACATATTTGCATCTTTTTTTATATGTCCATGAATTCAAGTTCTAGTTTATTTGATTTTGTATGTAATTAGGTTTCTTATGGGTTACCCTAGAAAAAGTTATTAGTAAGAGGTATGTGCTTGTATTATTATTTAGTAATGAAAAGGAATTATGAAAAAAAGAGTAGCAAAAAATATTTTCAAAAGCTTATCCAATCTAGTACTATATTATTCTATACGGATAAATGTGAAGATATTTATTTTTTTATTTTTAAAGTTTAAGAATAAAAGATTTTCTCATATCACAATGGTACAAGAAAGAGCTCTACAAGACACATATACAACAAACATGGCATCGGCATAAATTTTTTTTTCTTTGAGAAAACTCATAAATCAATATATCATATACTATATATAATAGCAGAAATCTTTTCCTACAATTAAGGTCGTGCTACCACGAAAGGAAATATCACCGCTCAAAATTATGCCACGTTAATTAGAGTGAAAAGTTATAACGTATGGAAAAACTCAATATGAAACGTTTAGTCTTTATTCTACACCTACACCAGTTAATCATGTATAAAAGAAGTAAAGCAATTAAACAGAGAAATAGAAAGATAACTGTCTGGAATAAGCCAATAGAGAAATAGAGAGGGTGATTGAGAGACGGTAAGTTTGAATAATCGATAGATGTGAGGGACAGACAAATAAATTTGAGGGAAACCACCACAAGTTTTGCCATCACCACATAAATTTTGGTTTGATTGGTTATGATTTTGGTTTTTCGATTAGGAGTAGTTTTGTTTAATTAGTTTAAATAGATGGGTTAGATTTATGTTCAATTAATATATATAAAAATAGAGACCTCATGCAGGAACGCATGAGGACTTGTCATGTGGCGCTCTAATTTTGCATTTAGCTATTTTTACCTCTTTTTATTAATTTTTTATTTTATTATTATTTTTTTATTTTACTGTTATCCAATAGATCATAGTAACTTACTTTTACTGTTATATAAAACTAGTGTTTAGCCCGCGCAATGCACGAGATCATTTTACATATTAATGATCTTTGCATCCAACATAAATTTAGTTCTCATAATTTAGTATATTTAAGCATATAGTATCCAATATACGCTAAAAATTTTAAACATTACTCTCTTCAAATCACATCATGTATGTACTTCCATTCTCCAATAGAACACTTGGAGGAATATATGAAATGAGCAACCACCACTTGTATTACTTTCATTGCCTTCAAATGAGTTTGAATGAAGGGAATTCTCTAGAATGCTTCTCTATTTTGCATGCAAAAATGCAATATCTTCAAAACCATCCAATATCTTCAAAGCAATTAAAGCTTGACTTACTTTGAGCAAGAAGATTGACATAAAAATCTAAACTTGGTGTACTTGTCATCAACTAACAGACATCATAACTTACTTAGAAATAAGGGGAAACAAATAATAACAATTTATTACAGATCATTTAGAAAATAGTGCAAATATATCCAATGAATTGGTATAATATCGTTGTCTAAACATTTGGGACTAATCTTCAAAGTCGAGTTAGTACATTGAGGAGGATATTCATCAAGCGTTTGTTGTAAATGATAATTTGATGGGACATTTGTTCTTAATCTTTGGGGGCCTATTTCTAATAAGCCACCTAAAAATTAAGCGAATTCAAAATATCACTGTAAGAAATAGATATAACACCGAATTTGTCAAGAGTTTGATGAAACCTAACACAAATATGAGAAGTCTTTTTAAATTTTATAAATTCAATGCATAGCTTATCATAGGCTTCCTAAATGGTCAATTTCTTAGGTACTTCATCATTAGAAAAATCCTCACTGTCACTAGCACTCTCCACAATCACCTTATCGGTTGTGTAAGCAAAACCATAAAATGACCACATTCATCCACATAATCATCAAAAGAGTCATTCTCAGTATCACTCAAGGTAGCAACCAACCCTTTACCTTTTGAATTCTTGGTCTTTTCCTTTATAAGATAGTTTGGGCACTCTATCCTCATATGACTAAAACCTTTGCACTCATGGCACTAGATGAAGGGTTTCTCATTCTTACCCTTCTTAGAGGATTTAGATTTCCTAGGAGGTTTGTCCTTATCCTTTTTTCTATATTGAAGAAGCTTGATAATCTCATTAGCTATGAAGGTTAGATCATTATCCTCATCAACATCTTCATTTTCATCTTCATCTTCGCTTTCATCTTCATTTTCAAAGTCATCAATCTCTTCCTCTATACCCTTAAGAGCCAAGTTTCTACTCTTTCCACCTTTTCCCATTAAACCTAATCTCATCTCATAGGTTTGAAGGTTCCCTACAAGCTCAGTTAAAGGAATTTGATCAATGTCCTTCACTTCTTCAATGGCAGTGATCTTGGCATGGAATCTTTCAAGTAGGGACCTAAGGATTTTCCTAACAATTTTGGGTTCCACAATAGATTCTCCAAGATTGAAGGCAAAATTCACAAGATCCTTGAGTTTAGCATAAAACTCAGCAAAGGTCTCATACTCCTCCATCCTTATTTCTTCAAAAGTACTAGTGAGTCTTTGAAGCTTCACAAACTTTACTACCTTGGTACCTTCATAAGTGGTCTCAAGAATGGTCCATGCTTCCTTGGCAACTTCCGTGGATGATATTTTCTTGAATTCCTCATTGGTAACCCCAATAAACAAAGCATTCAAGGCCCTACTGTTGAAATTTTCCACTTTGATTGTTGCTTCATCCCAATCCATCGGCGCTTCCTTTGGCTTAATCTAGCCAACTTCAACAGCTTGCCATACTTTTTCACCTAGAGCTTGAAAAAACTTTCATACGAACTTTCCAGTACGCATAATTAGTGCCATCAAATGAAAGAGGAATCAAAAGAGATTTTCCATGATCCATGACAACAGGGGTCAAGGATCACACTCAGGAAATTAATCCAATCAAAGTGTACCTGCTCTTGATACCACTTGTTGGGAAATTTAGACCCCAGTTGATAGAATAAACAAATTTTAAACCTAAGTTGTTAATTAGATTTATTATGAATAAACCTTGTTAAAACAAACAAACATCAATATCATGTCAATATCATGCACAGCGGAATAATAAATAAGACAAGATATGATGACCTAGGAAAACCAATGAAACAAACTAGTTTCACAGTAAAAAACCTAGGGGGAAACCTTCCCGAAAAGCAATTTACTATAGTAAAGAGAAATTTTAGATCTAGTACAAAACCATTATCCCTAGACTCTACAAATCCCAAAGATGAACTTACAACAGAAATCTTCTACCGCTTCAAAACCTTTGAATTCTTCAATATATGAACGCCACCCTTTGGCACAGATCCCAGTATGCGACTAACTCTAGCAACTTGAGAAAGATGTTGTTGGCGCAAAGTTCTTCACTTCATCAACAATGAAGATCAAGAAGTACTTGGTTACAAAACCCTAAGGTGCAAAAGATGAAGTAACTTCTTGCAAAGAGAATAAGGCAGTAGGTCACTTTTTGCATATATTCTCCTTTTATAACGGCCTTTAAAATAAGCCTTATATATGTCTAAGATTGTGAGAAAAACCCTACATATACATGTTAGCATGAGCCGAAAATCAGATTTGGAAATTCTGATTTGGTAGTTCTCGACAGATTCAGCTTCTATCAAGCTTTGTTCTTAAGTCTTGATAGATATTGTTTCTATCGAGGTATCTATTGAGCTTTAATGAATAATATTTCTTCATTTGTTTCTTGGTCCAATCTTCATGGCTTTAATACTTGGCTTGAACAACATGTTTCTTGAAGTACTAAACCCATCCCAGATCAACCCAATTACAAGTAAATTGCATTTTGTCAAAGAATTAGCCAATTACATAAAATATGTCCTTAACAATTTTGGTGTGCAAAATGGGAAACAAAAACAAATCTCTATATTCCAAGGTTAGAGGCACTCACATTAACTACATACTCTCCAAATATTTATAACATATTCATCTCACTATAACTACTATACAATTGCAAACTACTTCAGATAGGATTCAAATTGAAGTTTTTGATGCAGCTGACAAAACAACTTTTATGATATTTGATCAAGATGCTAAGAAAATCCTAAATAAATTTCTAAGAGATCTTGCTAAAAAATAAATTGAGGTACAATTTATTTAAGTTATTAAATTATTGTAAAACCATTGATCATAATATTTATTAAATTCCTCATATGTAGATTGATATTAGAGAAGCAATCCCACATGATCTGAAGAAAATTTTAGGAAGAAAATACATTTTCCTACTTCTTTTGAATGAATTCAATCTAAAGAATGGTTTTTGTGGTGGCTCGGCCCAATAGGATGAAAGCTTTTGGGCTAAGGTCCCCAATTTACTTGTATTGTGGGTCAGGAGTATCCCACGGTGGGAGGCCCAAATTTGGCGTTGCTAGCCCCTGTTGCAACTAAAGATTTTCAGTTATCGTTTGGTAGTCCACTCTTGACGATCTGAGTAGGACCCCTTCCTTTCTCTCGTGTTTGTCTTTCTTTTTCTTCCCCAATTTTTCCAACCAGTAAACTGTATGCTTCCTCTTCCTTTTATTGTCTATCTCTAGTGGGCTACCATCATGAGAGGTGCCCTGCCCCAAGTAGGTGGACCCCTTTCTGCTACATATTCCTGGTCAAATGGGACCTACTAAATATTCCTGAAATAACATTCTTGGAACTTGCGCTAGATGCCAGAATCATGTTCAGCATGCGGATTCCCCTAAGGTCACTATCTTTTGTCTACGGCTATCCTTGTTAACGTTTAACAGTGTTCGGTTTAGAAAATGCTCAGCATTTAACGACGATGCTCGGTAATGCCCCGTACAACAACGAGATAGGTCGGGCTAGTTTTAGGGGGCAAACTAGTTTTGGGCTAGGCTTCTATTCAGGGTCCATACAGTTTTGAAAACTACACAATTGCTAAGATTTTTGATGCACCTTCAAATGACAAAAAGGTATGGAAGAAAAAAAAATACAATCCAATATGTAATATTAATTCTTTTTCTACACTATTCCTAAAGTAACAAAAAAATATAAAAATATTTACAAAAAACTGCCATATCACATTTAGATTGATGTAAATAACATGCTAAAATTTAATATGAGTGCATATACTTACACAAAATCTTAGCAACAACAAATCCGCAAGTCCAAAATTTGTAAGATCCAGTCAAGAATCTTCCATTGCCAATTCATTAGTGATCAACACAAATGATGCAACAAAAGGAAAAAGTGATGAAAGCTAAAAAATTGAACAAATAGGGACAGATCAAAGTTCAAACATTGAAGATAAAGAAACAGATGATGATAGCATTCCCCTGAACAAGCTTTACAAGCGTCACCATACCGGAAAAAAATAATAATAACAAAAAGTGTAGGGTTTAATTTTATCAACCATCTTGTTGGCTTTATTCCGTACCAAATTTGCTTGTATTTTAGCAATTAGTAACCCTGTATTTAGGTGGGAATCATTTAAGGGTAGTGAGTGAGAGAGTGTGAAGAAATGCTCAAGATTGTACAAGGATGCAGAGACTCATGGCTGGACTCGCGGGTGATTCGCGACTGGCAAGCCACCAAAGTTGGCACACGTGTGAAGCATTCAGGGGAGCTGAAGACTTATGCCAGCTGTTGCACTATAGGACAAAAGTTCTAGGCTGGCCAGGCCATTAGCTCGTGGCTTGAACTCGTGACTCAGCCCAGTCGCGAGGCCAAGTCGCCAAACTACCCTGTTTGGGAAAAACTGACTCTTCACATTCCTTTCTCACCCTACTATATATAGACCCTTATACCCACGATATTTAGAGAGCTTCCAGAGCGAATTTTGAGAGAGAAACCCTAAAGAAAAACAAGATTGATTTATCCACAATCTTCACATAGAGACTCTTCAAATTCCTCTACTCTCTTCCTTTCCATTGTCAAATCCTTGAGAGGTACATTATCAAAACCTTTTCTCACCATACCCATATCTGTGAAAAGGCCATTTGGTGTTTTGGAAGCAGTTAAGAAGGGACCAATTTCAAATTGGTTGATGCTATGGTCAAGTAGCAAAATCCGGTAAGCTAAAGAAAAAATAAGTTCGGCGTAACCTCGTTGGAGTAGGAGCTTGGAGGGCTTAGGTACATTGGGTAGATTAGGCTTGGAAGGTCTTCTACTGTTCATGTATCCCAACTACATTCTTTAGTGGATTGTTTACCGCTTGGAGGGCGACGGAGAGGTTTTACGCCGAGGGCTTCGGTTTCCTCTTCGATAACACATCGTGTGTTGTCCTTGTGTTTGCATCTCTCTTCCCTTAATCTTTTCTATTTAATTTCTGCTGTGGATGTGATTTTATTTGGTTTAGATTGTTTATCAATTCTGTTTTAAGCTTATGTTCATATTCCGCACATTAATTGTTTGACATTAAGCTTGAATTGGTATTTTGTAAATTAGGAGTCTAAATGTTTATAGTGTTTTATACACTATTTGAACTTTCAATTGGTACTAGAGCGGGTACACTTGTTGTGGTTTAAATACCTAAGTGTGATCCTTGACTCCTTGTGTTTATTTGTCATGGATAGTGCTTTGTATGCCTCTTTGTATGCCTTTTTGTATGATTTGGTTGGTGATGAATGTAACATGCTATGTGTTTGTGAAAATGCCTCTATGAGTGATAATTCTCATGATTGTGATGCTATGTTACATTAATCTTTGGATGTTGTTGATATTCCTAACATCAAAATCTTGAAGAAAAGGCTAAGAAGTTTAATAAGGATTTGAGCAAGTTATTTTGTGAAAATGATGATTTGATTGCTAAGTTCAATGAAGCAAACAAATTGGTTGAAAAATATAAGAAACTTGCTAAAAATTCTCTTGAAAAGCTGAAAGAGTTTGAATGTTTGAATATGGACTTGGATGCTAAACTTGTTGATGAGCTAAAATGTGAAAATGAATCTCTTAAGATGCATGCCAAGTGTTTGATCGCTGAACCTATTGCTAAAAAGGGTGAGAATATATGTTGCAATCATGTTGTGGTACTTGATTTCGTGCCTATTGTGGGTTCTACCTCAAAAGACAAATCAGTGTACATTCCTCCACATAAAATAAATCAAAAGGTGGAGAGAAAGGCTATTAAGTCAAAACCTCCGTTTAGGTCTCAACCTAAGGTTTTGGATGGATCTAAGTTTGTTTCAACTTGCCACCATTTTGGTGTGATTGGTCATATAAGACCTTAATGTCATAAGTTGAAGAAGAAACAAAACCATGTTGCAAGATCCCTTCCCAAAAAGCCTAGTGGACCTAAACACATTGTGTGTCACCATTGTGGTGCTTCCGGTCATCTAAGACCTCAATACTTTAAGTTTCATGCTCTTAAAAGAATAAAAAAAAAAAGAGAAACTTGAGCTTCATGGAAGCTGTACTAAAAAGAGTAAACCGGATTTGAGTGAAAATAACATGTTGTTAAAGAAAATGTTTAATGCTCTTAACTCCTTGACTATGTGCATCTCCGGTTCTCATTCTTCTAACCCTCGTCTCACTTCTCTTGAGACATTCATTCCAAACAATCGTTCTGTTTGGATGAGGAATAGTTCCTATGGTTAAGCTTTTACTCTTTTGGCCCTTGATCTAATTCTTTCGATCTTTGTAGGACCCTTCATGCATTAAATGTCATATTTTCATGCATTTTGTGCATCTTGCATTTCTTTTTATTTATTGTTTCTGTTTTGATCTTACTTTTATGTTTTAGTTATGTGTGAGTAAAAAATCCAAAACTACATAAAAAGTGAAAAATTCAAAAAGTTTGATCGTATATGTTTGAGCACATATCACATGTGAGTTTTGCCTTGTACCTTCGTACAAATGGCTTTATGCATTTACAAGCTTAGTTTTTTCTTTATACACTTATTTCTTTGTGGGAAAAATCTTGAAATCTATGTGTGATTGTTGTAAATCGATCTTCAAGCTTGTCATGAATGATTGGTCAAAAGTCTTGATAGTTTTGATACTTGCATAGACTTCTGCCTATAAATCTTCCCACACTTTTTATTGTTTTTGCTTAGAGAGCTCAACAAATGTAAATCTCAAAATAAAAAGAGATAATGAGCTGCAAAAGTCGTCGCACATATTAGTATTTGACTAGGAAATAGGGTAAGCGACTTGTATTGAAAATGTATGATGCCCAAAAGCCAAAGGCTTGTTCATCGATTTGAAATATCAAAAATTTCAGGCATCAATCTCAAAATGAGATGTATTGATTCAAAATGATCAAATGTTATGAATTGTAAAGAAGCCAAATGAAAAGCTTCAAAGATATGTAACCATTTTCTTGTGGGAGGTCATATATGTTCATTTCTATAATTGAGATAGACCACTTGACTTATTACTAGTTGTGTATGATTTGATTGAATTGATCATTGAAGCTTCATTCTAGACTAAGGACTATTCCACATTTGATACACATATACAACACACATGCCTAATGTTCAATGAATGCCTTATTCATTTGTTCAATTGTACTTGTCTAAATGTGATGTGTGTGTGCGTGCGCTCAACTATATATAGATCTATCCAAAATTTTTTTTTGATCATTTTATATGTTTTTGGAAGTGATTTCTATCACTCTTTATGTTCATGTTTAGTGCTTACTTTGTTTTTCATTGTTTAAACATGTTCTGTTTTGAAAAACAAGTGTTGGAATTTTTGGCTACTCATTTTGGCTACTTGCGTGAGCTGCGAACAAGCTGCAAGTTTTGGCTACTCGTTTTGGCGACTTGCAAGTCGCGAGTTCAAGCTGCGAGTTCACACAAAAGGATTTCGCAACTCACTCGCCACTCCCCAGTTGCGAAACGCCCAGAATCAGCTTTTTAAAGAGCTTTTCGTGGGAAACCTGTTTTAAACCTCTCCTATCCTCTTTTAAACCCATCATTCAATATTTTTATATCAAAATCCAATCAATTTGAATGGTTTTTCATTCTGTTAACATCTCTAAGGTAATTATAAACTCTTTTCATTAATTTTGATCTTTAGATTATGTTTTGGAGAGTTTTGTGCTCTTGGTTGGGATTTTCATCATAGGGGTTGGGAAAACTTAATTTTTGTCAAATTTTTTCATGAGATTGGTTTCTTTTGTTGATTTGCATTGGATGTTGGCCCCTTGTGGCAGAAAGAACATGTATTAAGGGTAGATTTCATGATGTTCATGCATTGTTTCACATTGTTGTTCATAGTGTACATGCTAGGTGTTTGATAAAATGCCTCTTAGGCATGTTCTCACTTGTTTGATTCTGATGAGTACCAAACTTTGGGGTTTCTCATGTTTCTTCATTAGGAGCATGTTTGGTTCATTGGTTGTGTATTTAACACACCTTGCCCCACATGTGCATTTTTCATGCATTGGTCATGCATTGCACATAGCCACCTCTTGCACACACCTTTGCTACCCTTGTCATGCATTGGTCTATACCTTATTTCTTCATCCTAGCATATCATGTTTACCTTATAGTTTGTAGCACTTTGTTTTGTCTTAGGATTGAGCTTCATTTTCTCATTCATCTTGCATCCCTTATGCATCATTAGCATTGTTCGTTCCTTCATGTCTTGCCCTCTTTTCTCCTTGACCCCTTTGTCTATTCGTGTCAAAAAGGGGGAGAGTATACTCTAAAGTAGTATACTGGAGAGTTTTGTCATTTCTATATGACTCTTGTGCACATCTTTAGGGGGAGAAATTCTATTTCTTGTGCACATTTGTAGGGGGAGAGATATTCCATAGGGGAGATGCATATATCAAGGGGGAGAAGACATTGTGTTAATTAGAAAACTTTGTTCTATTTGTTTTCTTGTTGGCTTTATGGTGCTTTGAGTTATGCTTTGTTGTTCTCATCGCATCATGTTTGTGTTTTGGACATGCATATATCCCTATGCTATTGTGCTTCATTGAATGCATGTTCGGATGATCATTTGCTTTGCTATGTGGTCATTGTAGTCAATTTTATGTGACTGTTTTGGTGTATGATCAAGTTGCTCACATGTTTCACATCATGTTTACTTGATCACAATTTACCTGTTACATTATACTTGTCCTTTTATTATTTGCTTTACCTTGAAGGTCTAATATGTTTTGTGCAAGTGTTTCAGGTTACAAGTACATATGTTTCAAGTGCATCACAGCTTCTCATCATTTTGAAGGGGAGAAACTTTAAGCATTTTTAGTTTATATTGTTTAAGTTTATATTCAATATTTTGTGGTTTATGGCCATGTTGCTTTTGTAAGCTTATAGAATTTGTTTCCATGTGATTTGTAGGCTTTTATGGTTTGTACCATGCTTATGCAGCCTTTATCTTTTGTTGTCTAATATTTCTAGCTAAATGTTATGCATTTTCTTTAAGTATTCTCACTCTTGTGCCCTAGTAGGATTTTATTCATTGTGCATTGGTTGAGTGTTGGGCATGCAAGTGATTTGCATTGTGCTTATTAGCTTGTATGTCTGGATGTTCATTCCAAGTGTGAATGAGCATTGTGGTCACTATTTTATAGTGATTGCCTATTTGGTCAAGCCATGATTTATTTCTCATTTCATTTTACTTGATCGCATTGTGCTTGTCTCATATGCAATTACAAGTTTTTCTGCATACAATGATGATACTGTGTTGTTATGTTTTAAGAGATTCTTGTTCATATGATTCAAGAACTTATTAGATTCTAGAGTTAGGTGTGAGTGAGTTTTGTTCAACTGTTCCCAACTCACATATTAAGTCTAGAGTTTGTTTTAAGGTTTTGTCATGGAATAGCCAAAGGGGGAGATTGTAAGGTTGAATTTTATCAACCATCTTGTTAGCTTTATTCTGTGCTAAATTTGCTTGTATTTTAGTAATTAGTAACCCTGTATTTAGATGGGAATCATGTAAGGATAGTGAGTGAGAGAATGTGAAGAAATGCTCAAGATTGTGCAAGGATGCAGAGACTCGCAGCTGGACTCGCGGGTGACTCGTGACTGGCAAGCCGCCAAAGTTGGCACACGTGTGAAGCATGCGGGGGAGCTGAAGAGTCATACCAGCTGTTGCACTATAGGACAAAAGTCCCAGGCTGGCCAGGCCGTTAGCTCGTGGCTTGAACTTGTGACTCAGCCCAGTCGCGAGGCCAAGTCGCCAGACCACCCTGTTTGGGAAAATCTGACTCTTCGCATTCCTTTCTCACCCTACTATATATAGACTCTTATACCCACGATATTTAGAGAGCTTCCAAAGAGAATTTTAAGAGAGAAACCCTAAAGAAAAACAAGATTGATTCATCCACAATCTTCACATAGAGACTCTTCAAATTTCTCTGCTCTCTTCCTCTCCATTGTCAAATCCTTGAGAGGTACATTACTAGAACCTTTGCTCACCATACCCATATCTGTAAGAAGGCCATTTGGTGTTTGGGAAGCGGCTAAGAAGGGACCAATTTCATATTGGTTGATGCTATGGTCAAGTAGCGGAATCCGGTAAGTTAAAGAAAAAATAAGTTCGGCGTAACCTCGTTGGAGTAGGAGTTTGGAGGGCTTAGGTACATTAGGTAGATTAGGCTTGGATGGTCTTTTACTGTTCATGTATCCCAACTACATTCTTTAGTGGATTGTTTACCGCTTGGAGGGCGGCGGAGAGGCTTTACGCCGAGGGCTTCGGTTTCCTCTTCGATAACACATCGTGTGTTGTCCTTGTGTTTGCATCTCTCTTCCCTTAATCTTTTCCATTTAATTTCTGCCATGGATGTGATTTTATTTGGTTTAGATTGTTTATCAATTCTGTTTTAAGCTTATGTTCATATTCCGTACATTAATTGTTTGACATTAAGCTTCAATTGGTATTTTGTAAATTGGGGGTCTAAACGTTCATAGTGTTTTATACACTATTTGAACTTTCAAAAAGCATTGAAGAAACAAAAAAAAAAAAAAAAAACAAGATTTTGCAATGAAGCTTTTTATTACATCACATAATAAAAATCAATAATATGGAATGAATTAACATGATTTTATCAACTTCTATGGTAAAATTTTACTCAAAAGTTTTTTTTTTTTTTTAATTGCTCATTGCTTAAATAGAATAATTATAATGGATATGTGTGTGTAATTTATAATTGTTACTTCTTGTGATAGACTCATTACTAACAAAGTTTTATAATAAAGATGCTATAATATATGAACAATATTCTTAAAAAAAAAATAAACATAAAATATTATAATATTATCCGTACATCGCACAGACAACTTACTAGTGATTCTTTAACAAACCAAGGCCTAGCCTCAAATTTATTGAAGTCCGCTACCGTAATATCAAAGCCATAATACATCTCTGATCAACTCTCAAGAAACAACATTGTAAGGTTGAATTTAATCAACCATCTAATTGGCTTTATTCCGTGCCAAATTTGCTTGTATTTCAGCATTTAGTAACCCTGTATTTAGGTGGGTTTGTTGTAACGGTAGTGAGTGAGATAGAGTGTAGATTGCTCAAGAGTGTGCAAGAAAACAGAGACTCACGGCTTGACCTCGCGGGTGACTCACAGCTGCAAGCCGCTAGATGTAGCACACGTGCCAAGCATGCTAGAAGGTGAACAGTCATGCTAGCTGGAGCACTACAGGACAAAACAGGACAACTGGCCATACGATTATCTTGCGAATGGGTCTCGCGACTTAGTCAAGTCGCGAGGCTAAGCCGCGAGCCATCCCTGTTTTGAAAAACCTGACATTTCACATTCTCCTCTCACCTCAGTATAAATACCCTTTATACCCACAAATGAAAGAGAGCTTCCAGAGAGAATTTTGAGAGAGAAACACTAGAGTAAAACAAGATTGATTCATCTACAATCTTTACATAAGAGTCTCTTCAAATTCCTCAACTCTCTTCCTCTCCATTGTCAAACCCTTGAGAGGCATTTTACCAAAACCTTGTTCTCACCATATCCATTACTGTGAGAGGGTTGTTTGGTGTTCTGGGAAGCAGTTAGGAAGGAACCAATCTTCATTGGTTGATGCTATGGTCAAGTAGCGGAATCCGGGAAGCTAGAAAAGAAAAAGGTTCGGCGTAACCTCGTTGGAGCAAGAAGCTTGGAGGGCTTAGGTGCACTGGGTAGATTAGGCTTGGAGGGTCTATTGCTGTCCATGTATCCTAACTATATTTTCTAGTGGATTGTTTACCGCTTGGAGGGCGGCAGAGAGGTTTTACGCCGAGGGCTTCGGTTTCCTCTTTGATAACACATCGCGTGTTGTCTTTGTGTTTGCATCTTCCTTCCCTTTTATCTTTGCCTTTTATTATCTGCTGTGGGTTGTGATTTTAATTTGGCTTAGATAGTTTTTCCAATTCTGGTTTATAGCTTTTGTTCATTTTCTGCACATTAGTTGTTTGATATAAAGCTTGAATTGGTTAATTTGTAAATTGGGGGTCTAATCGTTCAAGGGTGTTTTTACACTATTTGAACTTTCAAACATTATAATACATCTCTCAAATAGAATATAAAGAACAAGTAAAGCAGTGGCACATTATGAAATGAAGATAAGACAAATATTTTTAATTACTAGACTTGCAATGCGAGAGAAAGTACCTCGCCATTTCCATGTTTTCAATGGTTTAGAATGTCTATAATAACTGTTCAGCCTCCTTTAGATCGCATAACCAAAGTAAAACTTGCCTGAACATTTACAAATAAAAATTCATTGACAATTAAGATCTTGGTTTTTGGTTCTATACTATTTTACATTTATGGAAATGAAGGTACTATAGCATAACACTAGTCTAAAGACAAAACTTCAAAAATGGAAAAAAATATTATAATTGATCACAAATTTCTATTACTTATCTCTTACTTGCTGCTGTTTCAAAAGATAAAAGAGATAAAAGAAAAGGGGCACTAACATTTTTATTTACATGAACACAAAAGAAAAGTCAATTAGGTGTTTGCCCTCTCAGACCTGAACAATTTCTTTCCTCAATCTTTAACTTCAATAGAGATCTAGATTGGGCAAACCATAAAACGGATAGTCTTGATCAAAATGGCCAAATATATACCACATATGGCCAGAATTTTCAGCAAAATAGCATTATTTCCTAACTATCTAGTAAAATACCACCCTTTTGGAACTCGATATCAGTGAAATTGAGTTCTATTTGGAAATCGAGTTCTAAAAAAAGGGTGTTATTCTACTAGATAGTTTGAAAATGGACAAAATTGCCTTGTGCCATTTTCACCCAAATTATATAGCCTTATGCCCCTCCTTCCCAAACTAATTAGGAAAATGCCCCTCTTTTGAAACCGGAATTTTTCAAAATCGAGTTAAGCCCTATAGTGACATTTTTAAGAACCCGTAGTGATGTTTTTAAGGACTTATAGTGGCGTTTTGTAACTCGATTTCATGGATATCGAGTTACAAAACGTCACTATAGATCCTTAAAACGTCACTATAGGTCCTTAAAAACGTCACTATAGAGCTCCAGATTTTTTTTTTTTTTTTTAACTCGATTTTGAGAAAATCGAGTTACAAAAGAGGAGAATTTCTCTAATTAATTTGGGAAGAGGGGCATAAGACTATATAATTTGGGTGAAAAGGGCATAAGGCCATTTTGTCCTTTGGAAATAGTGCTATTTTACTGAAATATTTTGGCCATATGTGGTATTTGGCCATTTTGGCTAACATGGAAATATAAAATGGAGAAGAAATGGAAAAAGAAAGATTAAACAATCAGCAAATAAGGTATGCTTCAAAGCAATAAGGTATGATTTTTTACTTCTTAAAGATCATATAATAAGAAGAAAGGTTGATCCCACGGAAACACAATCAGGTGAACCATCTTGTAATTATCTTATATCCAGATCAAACAAACAGAAATATGAATTTATAGTTTCCCATTTCAATCTAAATTTCGTGTCTATCTTATAGTTAGAGTTTGTTTTCAAAAACATTGAACTTCATCAAGATATTAATTCAGGTTCTTGAGTGTTGTTTCCAATATTATACCTTCTATTGGAAGATGTATTCTAACAAAAGGCTGCTTTGTTTATTCAATCCCTGCAACAAAGTCACTCCCAAATAGCATAATTCAGCCAATGTGTCTTCCTTACTGATTAGCATTTGTATTTCAGTTGGCCTTCACATTTAGCAATGATAAGAAACCAGGACAAAAGTTTTTAATAGCGGATGCCAGAATTTATCTAATATGACCATCTTTGCCACAATCCAATAAATCAATGTTACGTTGGCCCACTGTGCATCCAAAAAATCAATCATAAAGCAGCTGAAAATTTGAAATGAAATTGAGTTAGATAAGCTAAATTCTTTCTTCTTTTTGTTTTGTTTTGTTTGTTTGTTTTTTTTTTTTTTTTTTTTTTTTTTTTAATGAAATGATAAACTATATATATATATATATATATATAAGCTGAAGCGTAGCATTTATTGTTGTCATACTCTTGTTATGTTGAGCCACATTAGTAACCATATCATCCACCTACTTACAACTCTCTCTCTCTCTCTCTTAACCTTTTTTTATTAATATCCCAACTTATTATTACACTTTCTCCAACTTTTTCCTTTCCATTTAACCTTTTCATTTCCCCGCTACTTATAACTACCTTTAATATTACTCTTCTCCTATCCTCTTATCTTCTTTTATTTTTGGCTCTTTTTATTGTCATCCTTTTACTATAAATTTCCAATTTTCTCTCACATTCTATGCATAGTTTTTCCACACACTTCTCTCTCTTTTTCTCAAAATTTTTTCCCATTTTTTGGTAGATTTTTTATTTAGTTTGATAAGTTTTTGTGTTCTTTAAAACTCTACTTTAGGTTTATATGATTTAGTTTTGTATTTTTAAGTTGTTATCTTTTTTTTTTCTTTATTTCATAGATGTATTCATCTTGTATTATAAAGATAGTATGTAAGAATATAATATTATTCTATTATATAGCATGACTTGGATAATTTGGTGTTTATTACTATATCTTATATATATATATATACTATTTTTCTTCACATCTTATTTTCTATAATTTTTTATTCTCTCTCTCTATCTTTGTCTCTCTCTCTCTCTCTCTCTCTCTCTCTCTCTCTCTCTCTCTCTTGATTTTTTATTTTTTCTTGCAACTCTACTTTAGATTGATGAATCATTGTGTTTTTAAAAAATCTATTTTGGGTTAATAGGTTTTAGTGTTCTATTTTTGAGTTTCCCATCACAAGTAATCTCTCTCCCTCTTATAGTTTTGATTTGATTTTTGTTTGAGTTAATACTTAGTTCGTTTGGAAGTGAGAATTTTATTTTATATATATGAAAAAAAAATCTTGGCTATGCATTTAAATGTGTCTATCAATTATTAGAGTAATTATTAAGTGCAATTTTATTATGATTTTTTATTATCATAATAATCTCCTTTAAGAAAATGAGGAATTTAAATGATTTATTTGCAACTTAGAAAGTTTAGTTACATATAAAATAAAAAAAAATTTAGAAAAAGATAATGCACTATAAAATAATTTATAATTTCAAAGAATATAGACTATCTCATAAAGCAATAATATCAAGAAATACACCCAAAATAATATTGGTAGAGATACAAAGTTGAAAGAATTTTAAAAAATAAATTATATATTATACCACAATTACAAAATAAGATGCGTGAGTCAACAACTAGTTAAAGCTAAAATTTTCGTGCACTCACTGTCAAGAAATATTCCAAAAGAGAGGAGAAAACGATGGTCTTACTAGCTAGCTAGTATACTTTACTTTTCACTACAGTGGTATATCTTAAAGCTATGATTTCAGCACAAAGTGCAATGCTGTCCAGATTATTCTTTAAGCCAGGATTATTTGATGGTTGAAAGTAAAGTTTCAACAACAATTTTCAACCCGTTAATCAAAATGGTGCTAAGTCAACAGCATCCTTTACTATATTTTCTAAACTGTTAAGCTTGAACTTGTCATTAGTATTTAACATAAAAGTTGCATAAGGAGAGGGCCAGGCTATGTGCATCAAACAGCAAGCTGAGCACTTAGAAAATCGAGAACACAGTACATCAAGCATTGTCTTTCTTAACAGCTTGTATCTCCCAACTTGGTAGTGTAGCCACTTTGCCTTTCATAATACAGAGGACATGACTTCACAAATTGTCTGATAAAGGACTATGGATTTCAACAAAGCCATCGAACCATAACAGCCTATTGCGATTTGGTTCCCCATTCAACGTTGCAATTTGGTTCCCCATTCAATCGTTTCAATTATATGTAAAGATTCATATAATTGAAACAAATTGAAAACTGTAAGAGATTTTGATGAGCTAAAACTTCAAAATTCTAGAAGCACAATTGTAAGAAGAAGAAAAAATTGAACACGTACATAAATATCTGGAGCGATGCTAAGGAGGAAGGAGCCACACAAGTGAAGAATGTTCAGGTTCAGAAAATAGCCTTTGCTGCAACACAACAAGAATTAGCTTGGAATAGGGTTCAGATTTCTAAAAATCATATTGCATAAATATACCTTGGAATTTCTAAATGTTGTACCTTGAAGGAGTAAATATGTATATTTTTGTATGTTTTGCCCTCTGTTTTACACAATTATTGCTGCTGCTCCTCCTCCATCTCATAGATGGACCGGTAATCAATCTCAACGCAAGGGATGTTATTGATCTTGAACCACTCTCCCTCTTTGTCTTTCTTGCAACGTTGATTCAGCACTGGACAATCATAAATATAAAGTTGTAGAAGCAAAGGAGGTAGGCCCTTCTCTGGGAGGGATGCAAGTTTGGGGCAGTTGGAGATCCACGAATCTTCAAGAGCAAAGAGGTTTTGAAAGGCCTTGGAGGATAGTAACACTACATTTGGAAAATTCAGGATCCACAACGAGGTGAGAGAGGTAGGAAGCAGCATCATCATCTTCCCATCTTCCTTCTTAGGAAACGACTGCCAATCTTGAAATTCATTACCATGAATGGAGAGACATCTAAGAGACGTGAGTTTGTGCAATCCCCGCTCAAATACTTGCTTACAATTAGTCACCCTTCTCAACAAAAGTTCCTTTAGATTGGTGGACATGTATAAATAATGTTTGAAGACAAGTGAGGTTATGCATGCGGGGCAACACCTCTAGTTTCTCACAGTGAATGATCCAAAGATTTCTTAGGTGAGTGGGGATAAACCCTCCATCCGGGAATGAAACAAGACTACAACAGTTTTCTATGTGGATCTCATTGAGATGGCAAAGTTTGTGTAGGCCCTCCGGTAAGAATTTAATCTCTTCACAGTTACTGATTTTAAGATATTCAAGAGACGCATTATTGTGTAACTTGTCTGCTAGTAACTCTAATTTTGGGCAATTATATACTTTTAGGTATTTAAGGGCCATAGGTAACTGGTCTCTTGATAATAAGGATGTCAGCTTAGAGCATGTCCAAATCTCAAGGTGTTTAAGCGATGCAAATAGGTCACCTCTTAATGATATACATTTTAGAGAAGGGCAATCACTAATAAACAAGTGCTCAAGAAGAGATGCATTACTGTCAATACTCTCCACTTTCGTTAATAAAGTAGCTGCTTCTCCCTCATCTATCAAAAACTGCAAATACTCACAACTTTGTATCTTTAGCCTTTCCAAAGTTGGAGGTAGCTGGCGTCTTGAAATGAACGTTAAAGAATTACACTCCTCAATAGTTACACATTCCAAGCATGTACAATTGGACATTGGCAAGGATTTTAAAGCACCACAACCTTTAATATACAATACCTTTAAATTAGATGTTAAGCTGATGTTAATGAGACTAGGGCACAACCAGATTTCCAGCCTATCAAGAGAAGTGAGACTATCTTTCTTCAAGAAACTATTGGATCACCACAAACGTTGTTGGCCGAAAACCCTTAACTCCACCAATAGAAACAACCTCAGGTCCACTTTGGAACGATACAGCTTCAGTTGGCTCAAAGCCGTACCATCAAAGCCCACCCTGACTATGTCACAACACCACCTAACACATCAGGGTCATTGTGCTTCTCAACACAAAAAATTTGATCAATGGTCAAACCCACTGGTCCTTAATAACAGGTCAATTGTTCTTCCACAAACTCCTTACTTATCTGCAATAAAATATAGTATCCCCGATGCGTTTGATCAAAATCCACCTCCAGATAGTCATGACATTGAGCATTATGACATATACAGTGTTCCTGAGAATAAAAATACTGCATTGATAGATTTCAATTCCACAGTGGATATCATACTTCAAAATGCAAACACTATGACCAATGGTACTAGTGATAGACTGGTAAAGAACAGACAGCACAGGCCCTTTCTAGAGCAGCAAGGGCATCAAAAGTCACAGCGCAAGATCAAGGGGGGTGCCATGATGAGGCCATCGGGGTGATAATATTGGAATTGCATAAATTTGACAAGTTGAAGGGAAATGGCATTCTGATCTAGACTCAAGATTCTTGAGCATCACCTAAATTGAAGAAAATTCCTTCGTTAAGGTCCCGAAAACAGTGTTTTTAGTTTTGAAAGCTCGAAAATGTGTGAAAACACAAGAGCAGTTTAGACCCCCCAAATTATAAATTACGGCTCGGTTGATTTTACTCAAACTTAAACTAAGTGCGGAATACAGTAAATACGAGTGGATAAATAATATAACTATTATAAGCCATATTCATCAAATCACAACAGTAAAATGAAAGTTAAAAAAGTAGGGAAGAAGAATGCAAACACCAGATAACACGCCAATGTGTTATTGAAGAGAAAACTTAAGAACTCGATGAAATGCCTCTCCGCCGCCCTCCAAGCGATAAATCAATCCATTAGAGAATAAGTTGGAGTCCACGAATAACAAAAGACCCTCCAAGCCTAGTCTACCCCATGTACTCGAGCCTTCCAAGCTCCTGCTACCAACTGACTTTGCCAAGCCTTGTCTTCTCTCACTCTCCAGATCATGCAATTCAGCCCGATTGCATCCATCAAACAAATGGCTTCTTCCAATGCTTCCCAGCAATACCAAAACCTCACTTTATACTTAGGATGGGTGTGGTAAGTGTTTAGGCTATCAACCTCTCAAGGTTTTGGAAATGAAGAAGTAGGAGTTGAGGAAAACCACAATAGACTGTGTAGAGAATTGTGAGTATAACAATCTCTCACTCTAACTCTCAAGGGTTGTGGCTAGGGTTTTCTCTCTGAAAAGTATTCCTCAACATATGTGGGTAATGTAGGTATATATAGTGTGGGTAGGGACACGGTGTATCAGGTATGACAAATTGGCAAAACAGAATGTTTTGCGAGTATCTCGCGGGAAGGCCTTACCCGTGAGACACTCGCAAAAACCAACTGTCACCATCTGTCATGACTCTTCGCATTTCAGTCATGTGCTGAACACATGCTTCACTTCGCGGGAACGCTACTCGCGAGCTACTCGTGAAAACCTCTTTGGTCTTCAATTGCCTTGAGTCTTCACACTCTCTTTCACACACAACCCTTACAATAAAATCTCACATAAAATATAGGGTACAAAATATTGAACAAAATTACAATCAAATTTGGCACGGAATTAAAGCCAACACAAAATAGTTCTAAATCATACAATCTCCCCCTTTAGCTATTCCGTGACAAAACCCCTAAAACAGACTCTACACTTAAACATGAGTTTGGGAACAGTGGTAAAATTCACTTACACCTGTGAAGCACTTGCTTGTATATACCTATAACTTGAAACACTTGCACACAAACAAAATTTTCATTAAGCTTATGACAAGTTGAATACACGATAGATATATGAGCAAGTAAAATGCGATCAAGGTAATAAACACTATATAAACAGTTAAGCATATCTTGATCAAACAAGAACAGTCATGAAAGAATGACTACAATGAATATTTATCTAGTAAATGATTATCCAGACATGCAATGCAATTAAGAGCAATGCAGAAATCAATTGCATGTCCAACACACAACCAATGCGAAATACAAGAAGTATTTGCATCAAGGATACAAGATCCAACAATGGCACAAGTTCGTAGTACTGAAGATAATGCAACAAAATCTAAAAGTACTTAAAAAATGCTACAAAGCAAGGATGTAAAAGAAAGTACTGAATATAAATTGAAAGTTTTAAACCAAAGTAATTGAAGCTTTAAAAGAAAGCAATGTAAATATAAACACTAATAATCTGCTTTCTCCTTTTGAGTTCACAAAACTCCCCCTTTCAATATGCTCACTTCCCTACTTGTGATGCTTTCCCCCTTACTTTATGCTATCGTCGAATTTATACATTGAGTTGCTCTCCCCCTTTTTGGCACAAATAGCTAAAGGTTCTCCTCTATCTTGCGTTGAATCGCATCTAACTGAGTCTCAATGGTTGTGAGATGCATTTGAACTTGGTTGTTGGTGGAATAGATGACATTTGCAGGTCCTGAAATACACTTATTAAAACCTTCAACCAAAATAGTCAATTTGTTCGTATGAGAGCTAGATTGTCCTAGTTGAGTGCTAGTAGTCTGAAGCTCAGGAATGTGAGGAGATGCAGTGTCGGTATGCCCAAAGGTAGTGTGAGCAGCTGAGCCATGAACGAAAGGAGTGACATGTGGAACAGATTCACTCTTTGGTGTTTTGGACAGATTTTGCTTTTCCCGTTTAGCAGACGAGTGACTTTTACTCTTTTGAAGAGATGGCATAGATATTGGGCACTGGCGAACTAGGATCATTCCATCTCTTGGTGGATAAACACCCTTAAGTACCATGATTTTCATGATGAGACTACAGAAAGGAAGACATGTTCATGCTGCTGTTTTCCCCATTTTTTGGAAAATGTGAGCACAAATATCAATCAGAACTCCTGTGATGATGTTAGGTTCTAAAGTTTAGGACTTTATGTATTTAGAACTCTAATATGTATTATTGGCAAACCATGATCAAAACAATGTGTTTATAAGTATTTAAGTCAAGCTCAAAGTTGTGATTTTATGTAAAGTTGGAATCGAGTGAAAGCAGAAAGGATTGTGCCTTTCGGCCTGGCTCGATTGATCGAAACTTAGGCTCGACCGATCGAAGCTCGGGCAGAATGCTTTTCTGCAGATTCGTCCAACTCAGCCCTATTTGTTTTAAATGTTTTTAGGGTTTCTTATTTGTCCTAAGTATAAAAGGCAAACCCTAGCCACGTTTTAGTGTTGCTCATATTTGCGGTTTGTGCAAATCTCTTGTGAGATCTAGAGGAGCTTTCCTTTACACAAATTTAGGGTTTTCAAGGAGGGGATATTTTCTACACCTTGATGATCAATTCAGTTGCTGCCATTGAAGCTTAAAGAATACACAAGCGGTGTGCTTGTATCTAGTGGTGAATCCAAGAAAGAAGGAGTCTGTGGATTCGGAGCTTGCACGTGGTCGTGTCAGTAAGTTCTACTGGTTGGTAGCAATAAGAAATCAAGCATGGGGGCTTGTAAGTCTTATTGTATGAACTTCGATTCTTTCAAGATAGTGGATTCAAGTTTACCTTGAGGATAGATAGGTCAAATCCTCCCCAGGTTTTTACCGGTTTGGTTTCCTGGGTGATCATATCTTGTGTTATTTATTTTCCGCTGCTTTGCATGATTTGATCTTTATTATTGTGATAACCTAGACTTGTTTAATTGGACTAAGTAACAACTTGGCTAATTACCTAGGTTTAATAAATTGTTTAAGGGGTCTAAAAACCATCAAATGAGATCACATAAGAATTGTTCTCTTCCAAGATTGATGAACCCCATGTTAGACATTGGGTAAAGATTGAAGAACATAATCAATGTGAGTGTCTTTAATTCTGGTTCAAACTTTGCAGTCCCAAAGGATGTTCCTTTGGCTAAAACCTCATGATCACCTCCAAGAATTTGCAGAATATCTGTCACTGGAGGAAGTCTGTCATCATATGGAGAAATGTCCACATTTTTTGGTCGATTAATTCGAAGGACCTTTGCAAGGTAGTCTGGAGTGACGATGAATTCCTTTCCTTTTAGCCAGTACTTCAGTTCAACTCCAGTGAATCTAGCATTCGAGTAACACTCTTTAACTAATTCATTAATCGGATCCTCGAAGTTGCTGAACAGATTAGCCAATCTTTATCCGCAAAGATCCCAGGGATAAAGGTGGATCCTAGGGTGTCAAAATGGAAAATACGTTCCACCACAGTGGGGGCATCCTTAAAAATGCTAGAGAAAGTTTGAGAGTCTAGGGGAGCCTCGAATCTATCATTGTTGGAGACTTCAGACGAATGTCGGGTCCTTTTTTAAACAGGTGATGATATATGGTCAATCACAGGTTCTTTACCGCGAGAGGAATGGTGATACATTTGCAAAAAAACAAACACAAAGAACAAAACAACAAGTACACAAACACAAAACATGAAAAAAAAAACTTGATTAGTGTCAAGTTAGTTCAAAAATAAGCATAAAGTCCTAAAAAGAACATAATCAAAGTCACAAAATCATGTTATAAGTGCTAAACATGTAAGCAAGAAATATTTAGCATGAGTGATATGCAAAACATGATAAGTGAGCAAGTGTGTGCATCAAGTTTGTAGGTGGTGTGCCTATGTGATGCATGTGCAGGGCATGGCAAAGTACATTTGGGTCAAAGTGTGTAAAACACATAACTAATGATCAAAACATAATAAACATGTATAATCATGGTAATTCCCAAAGTTTGGAACTCATTGTACTCCAAAACAACACCAAAATGCCATTTGGGCTTTTTGTCAAACACTTGGTATGCACCTATAAAATTAACATGTGGGCAATGCATGAACATGATTAAATCTTGCCTAAATACATGTTAAAATTCCACAAGGGGCCAACACAAACACAAACACACCAAATGGGACAAAGCCCAATCAAGAAATTGAAAAAAATTTCACAAAAAAATAAAAATAAAAAATAGAGTTCCCAACCCTTTTTAAAAAATACCCAATTCAAGTAAAACCTAAAACTTTTCTGCATAATCTAAGGAAATAAAGATAAACAATGTTAAAAACATACCTTAGAGAAGTTTTTAAAAGTCAGAATAATGTCTCGTTCATTTTAGGATGTCTCTTAGAGACAGTATTTTCAATTTCTGCAATTATCAAAATTTTGCTATTTTTGGCTAAAATAGTTATTTTACCACCTAATTATATGATTAGTGCAGATTAGGGTTTCTAAGCATTTTCATAATTGCCCTAGGGTTTCTTTTACTATTTAAACATATTGTAGCATCTAGGGCAATTCTAGAACCATATCACCTTATGGATTCAAGGGACCCCTCATGGATTTAAGGTTTTCACTCAGAAGCTAACGCATTTAGTTTCTTTTCCATTCAAAAAGCACCCTTTTTTTTAGTAGCTTCCGCGACATTAGAGACACATCCATGGCATATGCACGGCCATGACTTTTGGGTATTAGGCTATGGACAAGGTAAGTTTAATAATACAACTGATAATCTTGGTGTCTGATTATTCCATTGTCATATTGAGTTTCACCTCTTTATGGGAATGGGAGTTGTGTTCGAAGCTAGAGTAAAGCAGGTGGGAATGTTGCCAATGTCTATTATGGTCTGTGGTAAAATTAAAGACATGATCGAGCCTTAAGGTTTTTGTTAGGGTCATATTTTGTGTAATTGGCTAATCCTTTGACAAAATGCACTTTACTTGTAATTTGGTAGATCTAAGATGAGTTTTATACTTCAAGAAATATGTTGTTCAAGCCAAGTGTTAGATACATAAAGATTGGTCTGGAAACAAGTGAAGAAAAGCCATTCATTAAATCTCAACAAATAACTCAACAAATGCCTGCTATTGAGACTTAATGAGAAGCTCAATAAATAGCTCAATAGAAGCTCGATCTATCGAGAATTACGATTTTGGAATTTCTAGATCTAAAATTCAGCCCAACCTTGCATATTTTTTTAGGATTTCTTTTCTCACACCCCTAGACTTATATAAGACTTATTTTAAAGGTTGTCACTTATGGATACAGAGACCAAGAGACTTATTTTCTTTGTGAGAAGCTACTGCGTTTGTACGTCATAGGATTTTGTAACCGAGTGCTTCTAGATCTTCATTATTGATGAAGTAAAGAACTTTGTAACTAACAACATCTGTTCAAGTTGCTGGAGTTTGTCACATACTTGGGATCCGTGCAAAGGGTTTGTCACAAATTGGAGGTTTATGCATCAAGGGAAAGAGGGCTACTATGAGGTCAAGTCCAATTGTGTATTGGAGCGAAAGTTCAACTGTAGGTTAGTATTTCAGGATGGACCAAGGGTAGTTGGTAAGATTCCTTATACTTGTAACCACTTGATTGTTGCTTAGTAGATTCACGGGAGTGGTGACCTTAAAATCACCCAATGGGGTTTTTGTCTTGCAAGGTTTTCTCCATTTGTCAGCAAATCACCGTGTTCAATTTATTTTCCGCTTCATTTAGTTTATTTGGTGATTTGTTGATGCCTCCAAAATTTGCCTGTAATTTGTCATAATTAATCTATTTAAGTAATTGAGTTAATTAACCAAGGTCAAGCTATCTTAACCCAACAATTTTTAAGATGAGTACTTCATATGTACTGTGTACTACTGATCAAGCCCCTTTTCCTTGAATAAGCTATATTGGCTTGTATGTACTCATTTCATGCTTCCCCCCCCTGCACGTTTTTAGTTGTTTATTTGATGGACTCCTTTCATGCTATTTAGTGCATTTATTATTCAATTTTCTAAAGTACTGAATTATCTTTTATTTTCTTCCTTTTTTTTGTTTTTTTTTTTTTTTTTTTTTTGATGAAAGGCATTTCATTTCTCGAGCTGAATAATGAGTTACATCATGTTGCACTAGGCTGAAAGCCAGGGGTGGAATTTCTTTCATCTATTTCCTCTGTAATGATTGCATGCCTGGGTAATGCATGAGTGACTACATTATTCTCTCTTCTCAAAAATTCTAGTCCTCATTACTCGAGGAAAATAATTGTTTGCATTTGAAATGGGTCCATTTTGTTGTGAAATTAAATATTATAAATCTAAAAATATATGGACTGTGACGTTATAAAATGGACCCTCTCCATAAACATTTTCCATATATTCTGTTAGGTTCTAAGACTTTAGGAACTAAATGTATTAGAACTGATCAGTGGGTTCCAGTCATCTCAATTGGTAAAGTCTATGATGGTTGTATAAGAGATCTGGGGTTCAATCCCCGCCTACACCAAAAACTGATTAGTATCTTGGTCTGATAAATAAGAGTTATTATCAGAAGTAGATGCCATAGGTTGAAACTCTCTTAAAAAAAAAAAAAAACATGTATTAGAACTGATCAAAACAATTAGTATAAAAGGATAAACCCTAGCTACGCTTTAGAAGTCTTTGTTGAGTTGTGTGTTGAGTCTTTTGCGAGATCTGAGACATTTGTACCTTCAAACACACACGTAGAGCTATGAAGATCAAGATTCACATCAAGAACTTGATGGTTGTTTCAATTACTGCATAAAGAACACTCAAGGAACAACAAAACCTTTGAGTGGAGTTTCAAAGTCACAAGTAGGAGAACTTGTGTTTGTTGCAGAATTAAGGAAAGAAGTAGTCCGTGGACTCGAAGCTATTACGTGGTCGTGGTAGTAAGTTTTCTACATGAGGTACCATAAGGATGTTAGTGGTCTATGTCCTTTTGTAAAACTTCAATTCTTTCATAGCGGACCTATTTTTACCTTGAGGATAGTTAGATTAAATCCTCCCCAGGTTTTTACTAGTTTGGTTTTCCTTGGTCATCAATTCTTTGTGTTCTTTACTTTTTGCATTATATCTGTTTTGCTCATAATTGTTTAACCTAGACTTGAAAAACAAACTTGTTAATCAACTTAAAAAACAAACATGTTAATCAACTTGGCTTAATATTAGGTTAAACATATTGTGTTAAGGGGTCTAAAAACCTAACAAGTGGTATTAGAGCAGGTTAGCTCTTGTGTTAGATCTCTTGATCTACGAGTTGATCCTTGACCCCTGTTGTCATGGAACATAGTCACTCTGTTATAATCCCTCCACACTTTGATAGAAATAACTATGCCTATTGGAAGGTTAGGATGAAAGCCTTCTTGAAATCTATAGATGAGAGAGTGTGGAACTCCATTGAATACAGATGGGAGAAACCGGCTACTCTTATTAGTGAGTGGTCAACGTCCCAAAAAGAAGCAGCCGTTTTCAATACCAAACCAATGAATGCCATTTTTAATGTTGTTTCTATGGAGGAGTTTAGGAGAATCTCAAATGTTGAGATTGCTCATACTGCTTGGAAAATTCCCCAAACCGTGCATGAAGGCATAAACACAGTTAAAATAAACAAGTTCAATAGTTGACAACTAGGTTTGAAAGCATTAGGATGTTTGAAGATGAAAGTTTTGATGAATTCTATGCTAAACTAAATGATATTGTTAATTTTGCATATAATTTGGGTGAAATTTATGATCAACCTAAGATAGTTAGGAAGATTCTTAGATCCTTAATTGAGGACTTTAGACCTAAAGTAACTGCCATTACTAAAAGTAGGGATGTAGACTCCATTCTTGTTGATGAACTTGTAGGATCTCTAAAGTCCTATGAGTTAGACCTACCTAAAGCTAACAAATCCAAATCAATGGCTCTTAAGTCAGTTGATAATAATGGATTTAATGACGAACTATCTTCTACAGAGATTGCATATCTTGCCAAGAATTTTAGAAACTTTCTCAGGAATAACAATAGAAGGGCAAGAAGTAAAAACAGTGCTGAATCTAAGAACTCAAAGAAAAATAAAAAACAACTAAAATCAATAATATTGAAAAATCAAAAGAAAAAGTTGGTCAATCTTCTAGTAATTCTCTAGGTCAATAATGTTTTGGTTGTCAAGTGTATGGTCATGTGAAATCAGAATGTCCAACATTCTTAAGAACAAAGGGTAAAGCTATGGCTATAACCTTTAGTAATGATGAAGTTTCTGATCATGAGTCTGGAAGTGATGAAGATGGAAACTTCTTTGCTTTCACAGCTACTACTGTAGTTAATGAAAGTGATTTGGTTGAAGAGAACCCTTCTGATGGGGAACTCTCAGAGAGTGCTGACTTGCAAGAAGCTTATAACAAGCTATGCAAGGTTGTTGCAAAGGATGCAATCAGTGTGAATTTAGGGCTAAAGAAGATAGCGATTTAACAAGAAAAGAAAAACTTCATGATGCTAATGAACTGGTAAATAAGGTGAAGTCTGAAAATATTGACTTGGTTGAAAAAATTAAGAAATTAGAACTAGAATTGTCCGTTCCTAGAGAACAATCAAATAGGCCTGCTAATTCTAAACTTGATCACATGTTGAGTATTCAAAAGACTCCCTTAGACAAATCAGGTTTAGGTTTTATTAATAGTATCTCTAAGTCTAAAACTCATTCCACAAACTTTGTTCCTTCTTCTGAACCATCTAGATAGAAGTTGTAAAGCCAAAAGAAGAAGTTCCTACTCCTAGGAAGATTAGGGTAGATCTTAAAGAGTCTAAGCCTAAGATATACCTTTGAGTTACAAGCATGATATACCTTTGTGGGTTTGTCATTTTTATGAAAAAGCTAGGCATACTTGTCCAAACTGTTTCAAGTTACAAGCTGTTAAGCAAGCAGATAAGCAAAAAGTACCTGTGCCTCAAGCACAAGATCCTATGGTACTTATTGGTGAATTGGTAAAGGATTTAATCCTTTATACCAATGCTGGAGTTGCTTATCATTCTAATCTAAATAATAACTCCAAAACCAAAGTTGCATCTAGGAAGTTATGGATGCAAAAGGCTCAACTTGATTGAGTCTTTATGACATAGTCCTTGTGCTTCATCTCAAAATTCTTTGTGACCATTTTTTTTTCTTCCTTGTTGTTTTTTTTTTTTTTTTTTTTTCCTAGGATTTGCATTGCATTAAATTCATGTATTTCATATTAGGTTGTTTTTGTTTTTCTTTAAAAAAAAAAAAAAAAAAAAAAAAAAAAAAGGGAGGGGGGGAAGGAAAGAGGAAAGTGGAAGGATGTGTTTTGTGTTACACATCATGGATTTGTAGTTAAGGTTGGCCATATTATCTTTGCATAACATGCCAATGTACTGTGTTTAGCTTAGATGAGCTTATATTTCTGCACTTCGCTAATTTAGCTATGTAGTGCATGTTTGAGCGAATCGTTTATAGTTTTTGATCACATGATCTTGATTTTGAAGTCACATGCTTTTGACTGTAAGGACTAAAAAAATTCTAAGAGAAACGCATAAATAACCATCTCACCACTGTTTACTAGCCAATCATGAACACGTTAGTGCATATCATAAGATTTTGTGCTCGAGAAAGTGTAGCACATGCACAAAAAGAAATTTAGGTGAAGCCTTAAATTAAAAAAAAAAAAAAAAAAGTCTATATACAATAAGGCTAAATAATAAATAAATAAAAATGCATGATTGCAAGCTTGTTTTCTAAGAGATATAGGAGTTATATGATGTAACTCTTTAGGTGATTGTCACTTTCAAATTTATGTGATGAATAATGTAGAAATTGTGATTGATTACTATCTACATATCACCCTACATGTATCTCATGTTGTTACTAGTTGTACACACTTCACAAGTTATTCTTTGCTAAACTTAGTACATGAAATTGTGTGTGAATTTTGTTTGGCCATCTAAGACAATATATTCCATGATTTGGAAACAGAATACGTTCAAGGGTTGAAAATTTGGGGTAAAAATTTGAAAATCTTGTTTTGAAGTTATGGGTTGAAAGCTCATGTTTTTGAAAAACATTTAAACTCATTCTCATGCATTTCATTCATGAAATTACTTTGGTTGAGTTGTTTTTGTATAATCTTCTGCAGTTTTTCAAAAACTTTAGATTTCTAGAATTTCGATCGATCGAATGTGTATTTCAACCGATCGAAAACCCCTTGATTTTTAAAGCTAGGTCTTAGGTTGGTTCAATTGCTCCTCGATTGGTACTCAATCAATCAAATCTGTTTTATTCATATTTCGATTAATTGAAGTTATTTTTTGACTAGTCAAAAACTTAAGCTGAATTAAAGGAAACTCTTTGTTTGGTTCTATCGGTATTGGTACTCGATCAATCAAGTATCGAAAAGAAATAAAAATAAAAAGGTTACACATCATGTGTTCTTCAACAATTCAAAAACATTTCTTTTCTTTTTGTCCTTTTCTCTCTCGACTGATTCAATCCAAGAATTTTTTTTATCATTTCCTCCTCAAATCTTCAAGGGTATTTGTCCTTAAGTGTAGGTAAGACCTAAATACCCTTTCTTTTGCATTTACTTTCAATTTTCATGCATTTCCTCATAATTTTCGAACTATGGTTTTTTTTTTTTGGGATTTTTTTTTTCTATTTGTTTTTGTTCAAACTTAATCAATGGGTTTTTGTTCTTAGATGATATATACAAGATTCCCATGCATTAATATGATCAATTTTGTGATTTAAGAAGAATAGGAAATTCTAGGGCTTGAAATTTTTCAAAATTGGGGTTTTTGTTCAATTAAGCTTAAATTGTTGAAATTGACTTGTGAAATTGATGGATTAAGCCATTATATGTTGTTTTCTAACTAGTATAATTTTTAATTGATCAATTTTATTTGGTTTTAAAAGTGAGTTTTTCAAAATTTGGGGTTTTTGGTTAAAATTCTTTTATTCAAGTCAGTTATTGGTAAATTTGGTAAAATTGAACAAGTTTTTTGTGCATTAAAGCATGCATCATATGTGCATTCATTACATGCATCATATAGTTTGTCAATTTCTTGATATATATTATGCTCTAACCCTTTCTAATGCAGTCTGCCCTTGGTTTTTTGTGTTGTGTTTTTGTTTTTGTTTTTATTTTCATTCCTATTCTTAGAGCCATGGTTAGGAAAACTAGAGCAAAGAAAAACACTATTTCCTCCTCCTCTTCTAATTTTGATAGGACTAGATTTTAGTTCAAGTCTAATAATAATGCCTATGAGAAGTTAAACATCTTTAGGTCTATTTAGGCTAAGAGAAAAGTCATTCTAGATGAGGTGAATCCTGAAATTCGTAGGAATTTTGAGAGTCAAGGTCGGTTACCTCTTCTGGATGTCGAACATCCTCCTCTTACTGCATTGATTAGAGAGTTTTATTCAGGCCTCTCTATTCACACTGATGACTCCAATATTCACTTTGTGAAGACTTGGATAAGGGGTGAAGAGTTTGTCATTACCCGTGAGGTGGTGGTCAGCAGCCTGTGTATCCTTATTAGTACTACCATTAGTTGGGGTACTAATCCTAGGATTACTACTCATGAGCTTACTAAGCTCAATTATTTGTTCTTTAGGATTTCTTGTCATAGTATCTAGCCTATCTCTCATATACATACGATTCCCATTGAGAGATATGCGTTTTTGTATGCTTTCATCATTGATGCTCCGATGAGTTTTCCTACTCTTTTTATTCGTTCTCTTGTAGAGGTCCAAGGGTTTATTTTTCCCTGTTTTTATTCATAGGATCCTCCTAGATTTAGGTTTGGAGGACTTTCCCTCTTCTGAGCCTGTACATGTCATCGCTCCTAGAGGTGCCACCTTTCTTAGGCAAAGGGCTGCTCAGTTAAAAGCTAGCTCTAAATGCCCTAGAGTCAAGTCTTCTATAGGTGACGCATCTAGAGATCCTCCTTCCGGTGATCCTGCTGTTGAGGAGTTTGTGGATCCCACTACTACTGTGGATCCTCCATCGTCTACACCTACATCTTCTTCTATCACTACCATGTTGGAGATGTGTCTCACAATTCAGGCAGCATATGGACAACTTTTATTAGATTTGCTCAATGAGGTTGCGGCCTTACAAGCAGATTTAGCAACAACTAGAGGTGCATCTCCACTAGCTCCACCCTCGGATCAGCCATGATTGCCCTTTGGCAATATGTTACAAAAAGGGGGAGTATATAGGATAGGGGGAGATATTTTTTTTTTGGGTGTAGATTGTATTTATGGGGAGATTGTTAGGTTTTGGTGTAGATTGTGTTTAGGGGGAGACATGCTTTTGTACTTTTTATGTTCTTGTTTCACAAACTATGATATATAGATTATGATTTATATTATGAGGTTATTCATGATATATGTCTTTTATTTTATATTTTGTGAAAACAAGAAATTTATTTTGGTTTACTTGTATTTTCCATAAATGTGTTTATGGTTTGTTTAGTTTTTCAAGAATTTACAGGTTGATTCATAAATATGCTGTCTACACTTGCAATTGATAGGTAGTAGTTAGCTTAAATTGCATTTTGGGCAACAATGTGTAATTGGGTTGTTTTTACTTTGAGCATTTTATTTCTTGTAATGTGTTTTGTCACGGATTGCCAAAGGGGGAGATTGTTAGGTTCTAAGACTTTAGAAACTAAATATATTAGAACATCATTTTGTATATGTTGTCAAACCATGATTAAAACAATGAGTCTAGGTTTAGGCTTGCTCAAAGTTTGTTTAAGTGTAAGTTTGAATCGAGTGTTTTGCAGAGTTTACTATGTAAAACTGCAAGGCTCGATCGATCAAAGATAAAGCTCGATTGATCGAGAATTGCAGCCCTGAAAATTCTGCAAAATATTTCAAACGCAGCCCAAGTGCAAATGACATGTAGGGTTGAGTCTTTTGTGAGATCTGAGAGGTTTGTACCTTCAAACACATACATAGAGCTATCAAGATCAAGATTCACATCAAGAACTCGAAGGTTGTTCCAATTGCTGCATAAAGAACATTCAAGGAACAACAAAACCTTTGAGTGGAGTCTCAAAGTCACATGTAGGAGAACTTGTGTTTGTTGTAGATTCAAGGAAAGAAGTAGTCCATGGACTCGTAGCTGTCACATGGTCGTAGTAGTAAGTTTTCTACACAAGGTAGCATTAGGATGTTAGTGGTCTAAGTCATTTTGTAAAACTTCAATTCTTTTATAGTGGATTTGTTTTTACCTTGAGGATAGCTAGGTTAAATCCTCCCCAGGTTTTTTATCGGTTTGGTTTTCCTGAGTCATCTGTTCTTTGCATTCTTCACTTTTCGTAATATATCTGTTTTGCTCATAATTGTTTAACTTAGACTTGAAAAACAAACTTGTTAATCAACTTGGCTTAATATTTGGTTAAACATATTGTGTTAAGGGGTCTAAAAACCTAACATATTCCATGAATGATATTCTTGAGGTGGTATCATATAACAGCTGCATGGTGCCTCCTTTCACATACCCCTACACAAATATGTGGGGGTAAAAGTGAGGGAGAGGGATATGGTACCAAAAAAAAATTTTCATTTATTAGTGCAAGAGCTAGTAAAGGCGATTGATTGAGAGAGTGATTTCACAAAAAAATAAATAAATAAATAATAGTGAGTGACCGACATGCAAGGAATTAAGAGTCTATTGTAATTTTTTTCAATTAAAAAGAAAATCAATTAGCCAATAGCTATAACATTTGCAAATTTTAGTTAGTTCAACTGATAAAATATTTTATCATTGAATAAAAGATATGGGGTTCAAATCTCACACATAATAAAAAACTCTTTAGTGTTTTGAGCTGAAGATAGTGAAAAATCATCATAGAATGAATTTCATAATTCGAAAAATTACAATGTATTTAAAAAAGTAAAACATAAAAATAACGTCATAGTGTGCGAAATGAATTTCACTATTTGAAACGTAATTGGGATCAATTAAAAGTGCTATACTATTTGATGCGACTATTGTGAATTTGCATTTTAGATATTGAAATAAGGTATTTCTCATCTGCAAATCCACATGCTGGAAAACGCAATGTGATGCGAATGCTATGAATTTGCACCTTAGACATTCAAATGAGATATTGAATATGGATTTTACTATGCAAATCAACTTCAAGGTCTATACTACAAGTATGTACAACAGAATCTTATATAGGTGCACAATACGTGTGAAATACAACTAAAGAGTGTACTACAAATATAGTATACTGGGTTCAAGCCTAAGGGGGTAGACTAACGTATATACTAAGGATAATAATTAATAACTGTGTCGACTAATAAGTCCAATGTTAGTAATCACAAATTGTAGGAGAAAATGTGAGAGAAATAGCAAAATTATATAAAATAAGGTGAGTAGAAGAATGCTAAAAAGAAAATGTATAATTGTAAACAACAAATTATCCAAGTTATGCTACGTAATATAATAACATCATGTCATTATATTAAACCATTGGTTAGCTTTTAACAATCAAACAAAAAAGAATTAAAAAAATATAACAAATTAAAATATAACCAAATTCATCAGCACAATGTAGAGTTCAAAAAAAAAAAATCATCCACCTATATTAGATGTGCAACAAAGAATTAAAAATACACCCCCTAAGAGAGAGAGAGAGAGAGAGAGAGAGAGAGTATTCACCTGTTTGTATGAGAAAAATATAGATAGAATGGAAGAGAGAAAAGCAAATATTTATAGTAAAAAAATGGGGAGAAGAAGAATCAAAAGAAAAAGAATATGAAGAGATGGAGGAATTATAAAGTTAAGGTATGGAGTAGTAGGAACATAAAAATGTAAAAGTGAGGAAAATGTTAGAGGAAGAGTTATTGTAAGGTGATAAATTAATAAGGAGAAAAATAATTTATAAAAAGGGAAACTGTTAGAAATAAATGGATGATGTGACCGCTGATGTGGCTCAACAGGAGGGTAGCAACAATAAATACTATGCTTTAGCTTTTAGATATACTAGTCACTAACACGTGCGATCATGGGAAAATTACTGAAAATGAAATCTAATGAATACTAAGCAATTATGCAAAATACCATTTAAATAAAAAGACAAATATTAGTGAATGTCATTATTCATCTAGAGTTTCATATCTAAGTTACCACAATACTACTTGTAACAACTGAAGCTAATAATATAAGTATATTATATGTGGCTGAAACTTATATTATCTTCAAGCTCCGCTTAGCCTTACAGAGTCTCTAACAAAATTTCTTCTGTATTGAATTTGAATTAAACCTCACAAATTATTTGAATTAAACCTCACAAATTAGAAAGAAAAAATAAATAACATTACAACATTGTAGCTAATTAATATACAAATAAACTACCAATTTAACATGATAAATCACTATTAGTAATTTAGAAAGCAAAAATTAACAAAATTAAAGTTGTTACCCATTTAACCTAAAACTTTTCATATTCTAAAGTTTTCAAACACCAATTGACAAATAACTATTGATATAAAATATTTAGTAAGTCCTTCAATGCCGTAAGTTGTTCATGCTGTAAAAAATTTGAGAGAATAACACAACAAGCATCTTAAACTCTTTCTTGCTTGGATCCTACAAAACTATAGCAATTGAGACAAAACATGCCATTAAAGAGACAACCAATTATAATAGTGTTGGAGGCAAAGTAAAAGATTAAAAAAAAACTAAAGAAGCAGGCAGTTTGGCTAGCATTCTAGCTACTTTAATTTATATCAAAAGACATAAAAATCTTACAATCAAATAGAATCCATCTTAAAAGTAAATAAATACACGTAGTACGATTAGATAAATAAAAGGTTTGTCAAGATGATCGGGTCTGGCAATGAAGAAGATGTAGTAGCTATTGATGAGAGAATCTCTATCATAAACTTGTGATAATTGACAGTTTTTAGACCCCTTAAAAACACAATTGGATTAACCTAGGTAATTAGTCAAGTTGTTATTTAGTCCAATTTAATAAAACTAGGTTATCACAATCAAAACAATTATATCATGCATAGCAACGGAAAGATAAATAACACAAAGATATGATCACCTAGGAAACCAAACTGGTAAAAACCTGGGGAAATGCTGCTCTACAGTTGTTTGTTTTTTTAATTATTAAATATATATATATATATATATATTTAATAAGTGCCCTACAATTGACTTAAAAAAAATATTAAATATAAAATATATTTTAAATATATATTAAATATGGGTGGGTCGGGTCGGGTTTGGCGGGTTTGTAATTTTATGACCCAAACCCAACCCGACCTGCCATAAATTTTTTTTTTTTGTAACCCAACCCAACCCAACCCACCAAGCCTTAAAAACTGACCCAACCCGACAAGTCGGGTTGGGTTAGGTCGGGTTTGACGGGTCGGTAGGTTTTCTGCACACCCCTACGTGTGGGTCTCTTCTCTTCCTAATGGTTCTGTCCTCTTTCTGCTTATATTAGACAGTTTAGGAAAAATGTTAGAAAAATGCTAAAGTTACAAACTTTTTAACAATATTTTTTTATAAATGCTAATTATTAATATGAAAAAAAATAATTAGTCATTTTTTCAGCATCGTAAGATCAACAACAGTTATTTTAACAAATATCTCACCAAATAATAAAGGGAAAAAAGAATTATAATTTTCACTTCTAGGGCTTACCAGCACATAGTTACAAATATTTTGCTCATCACATATCTGAACACCGGTCTCTCTCTCTCTCTCTCAACTGCTCTTTTTCATTTAATTAAAGTTGTTAAATATGCACCGACGTAAGCCATGTCTTGTAAGTGCTTAGTAGATTTGGCAATTGGATTGGTTTTGCCAAAATTCTCAAACCCATCATCACATAACTTGTAGTTGGCCTGGGCGTCAAGGAGGTAGTTCCTCGACAAGAAAACGGGCTCATTGTTACCGAGGGATTTCAAGGCGTCTTTGGTGTAGAAAATGGAAACGTCAAAACTCGTTATGCAATCATAAATTTCGGTGGAATTGGGTTGCCTTTGAACCACCACCTTTGCAACTTTGGTCTCGGAAACCAATTTGTGACAGGCTGCAACCACAGCATCACGAGGGTTAGTCCGATTAGAGACAATTGAATCACAGACTTGCTTATAAGGAGAATTGTCACAGAGGCCAGTGCCATGAGCGTGGCCAGTGAGGAGGATGATAGCTGTCGCTAAAAAGATAAATGAGAAAAAGGTGTAGTCCTTGAAAACCATGGTTTTTGTTTGATTTAGAAACTACGAGGCTTTCTCTGTTGTTGGGGTTCAAATAAAGATGGCTTAAGAAATGGTTGAGAAATGATTTATAACATTTTCAGAAGGCTATCTATAGAAGAGAAATGCTGTCCACATTTTCTACAGCGAAGTGTTTGACTAGAAACTACCTTCAATTTTTTATTTTTTACGAATTGAGGGGATAAGAGAGGTGGTTTGTGAGGTTTTCCTTAATTAGAGAAAAATATTTTGGTGTTTGTTTTGATCTTTAAAGGAACAAATTGAAGTAACAAGTTGGACATATTTTGGTTCAAATAGTTACTCAATATCAACGTATTTATCAACAAAAGTTAGCTATCTTTAATGGAATTTAAAGTTAGCTACCTTTGATGAGCCTTTTTAAGTTTTTACCATCGAAGATCAAGTTTTCTTTTATTCAACATCAACTATTTTTTAACAATATGGGCAATTCAAATTTTCTATCCCACTTTTATCACTTCATTTTATACTCCATTAATCACTATTTATTATATATTGATTTGACTTTCCTTATAAAATAACCATAGTTAAAAATGAAAAAAAAAAAATGAATAATCAACCACATGGCAAGATCAGATTAGTGGAACACAAATTTTTATTTATTTATTTATTTTCTTTTTTGGATACAAGATAGAATTTATACTTTAGCTTAATCTAAGTGTATATGTATGTGAAACTTCCTCCTAGAGACTTGAACTCTGGCTCTTGCCCCCACACCCTACAACAAGCACTTATACTTATGGAATGATCATCGCACCAAGGATGTGTGGTGGTAGTGGAACACAAAAATTGCCACAGAGAATTTGTGTTCCACTTTCTTACATTCTGTAGTGAAATTTTCTACCAATCACAAATTGCCACGTCAAACCACAAAATTCATGTAGTACATTTGAAGCAGCTAATTACAAAAAGCCATATATTATTTAGTGGGTGTCACTAACATTATTCAGAAACCAATGACAATATTCCAAGTGTCCAAGAATAAAAATTACAAAGAATACTTGAGAACCAATCAAAGGTTAGCAGATGTTAATTTAAATGATGTAAGCAGTCTAATTAAAAGCTGCCATGTGTTATTTTAAATTAAAGCACTATGGCTAATCAAATAATGCCATGTGTTATTTTAAACTATAGCACTATGGCTAATCAAATAATGTCATGTGTCCCTTGGAGGGCAAGACACAAAGTCCCTCCATTTAAAGTATGACACATGTTATTAACGATAGCCAATCACGTGTCGTCACACCTCCCTAAAACTCCTATATGTAAGGTTGAATTTATTCAACTATGTGTTGGCTTTATTTCGTGCTAAATTTATATTTCAACAATTAGATCTTCTGTAATTAGGTGAGAATTATGTAAGGATTGTGTGTGAGAGAGTGTGAAGATTTCAAGTGTGTGAGCATTCAGAGTGATTCTTGTGACTGGGTCTCACGAGTGACTCGCGACAGGTGACTCGCCAAAATGCCACACGTGTAAAGCATGTAGGAAGCAGAGAGGTCACAACAATTGGAGCACTATAAGACAAAAATGGACAATCTAGCATGGTAGTTAACTTGCAACTTAAACTCGCGACTCATCCCAGTCACGAATGAGTTGCCAGAATGACCTATTTTGCAAAAAAATGATTTTTCACATTCCTCGCATACCCTACTATAAATACCCTTATATCCACGAAATGTAGAGAGCTTCTATAGAGAATTTTGAAAGAGAAACCTAAGAAAAAATCAAGATTGACTCATCCATAATCTTAGACATTTAATTCTCCAAATTCCTCTGCTCTCACCCTCTCCATTGACATATCCTTGAGAGGTTCATTAGCCAAATCCTTATCTCATCATACCCAAATTAGTGAGGAGGTATTTTGGTGCTTGGAAGCAGTTCAGAGATGACCAATTCACTTGGTTAATGCAATAGGCTTATTGCGGGCTTCAAGAAGCTAAAGAAGACATAGTTAGGCTTAACCTTATTAGAGCAAGAAGCTTGGAGGGCTTAGGTGCATTGGGTAGATTAGGCTTGAAGGGTCTATTGCTATTCGTGTATCCCAAATTTATTCTTTAGTGGATCATTTCACCGCTTGGAGGGCGGCGGAGAGGTTTGCATCTCTCTAACCCTTACTCTTACATTTTAATTACTACTGTATTGTGATTAATTATGGTTTAAAGTTATTTATTTATTTGGGTATTGCTTATACTTATCGTTTTGCACATCTATTGTTTAAGTATAAACTTATGTTGGTTAAATTGAATTTGGGGGTCTAAACATTCATTAGTTTTTTACACACTAAGTGAACTTTCAATTGGTATCAGATTGCGTACACTTTGTCAGATTTCAACATCCTAAGTGTGATCCTTAAGTCTACAATGGAAAGGTCTCAATCCCTAAATGCACCTCCCTTCTTTGAAGGGAGCAATTACGCCTTTTGGAAAGTGCATATACGTGCATTCTGGTGCTCCATTGATGAGAGCGTATGGGATGCAGTTGAGAATAGATGGACTAGGCTAAAGGCAGCCAAATCTGAATGGGATAAGGTAGCCCTTGTAGCGGTCAATGCTAATAGTAAAGTTTTAAATGCTATTTTTTGTGGTGTCTCACCTGATGAATTTCACAGGATTTCAAATGTTACAATCACCATATGAATGCACCAAAAGGTGAAGGACACGAAGTTACAAATGCTCACCACTTGCTTCGAGGAACTAAAGATGAACGAAGATGAGTCGTTCAACTCCTTCTATGGGAAGCTAAATGAAGTGGTGATAGGAAAATTCAACTTGGGAGAAAAGATGGAGGACTCCAAGGTTGTGAGGAAGATCTTACAATCATTGCCAGAAAGCTTCCATGCTAAGGTTACTCCCATTGAAAAGAGCAATGACCTTGATGAGATTAAAGTTCAAGCCGTCAGAGTTCTTCAAACTTATGAGCTATCTCTATCTTCACAAAGGAAGAGCAAATCTCTTGCTCTCGAGACAATCAATGAGAGAGTGAAAGCTCAAAATTCCTCAGATAAGGATGAGGTTGGAAAGGAAGAGGCGTACCTTGCTAAGAACTTTCGTAAATTCTTAAAATTCAAGAAGGATGGGAAGTCTTTTAAGAAGGGGAAATTCTCAAATTTCAAGCAAGATCAAAAAGACTTCAAGATGAAGGATTCCAAAGATTCGTCTCCATCTCAAGCGGTCACGTGCTATGAGTACAAAGGGCATGGGCATGTGAAGAAAGAATACCCCACATATTTGAAGGCAAAGGGTAAAGTCTTTGCCACCACCCTTAGTGACTCGGACAACTCCAATTTAGATTCAAAAGAAAGCTTTGATGAAGAAGGAAAATACTCTGCATTTAAGGCCATTGTACCCATGGACTCTTCGGAAGATTTGAAAGCTCTAGTGGAAAAGCTCGATGAGCACACTAAAGTGGAGTCTATGGGGATTGGGGAGGAATCCGACAATGAAGATGAAGGAGAAAAGGGATTGAAAGAATCCTATAATTCTCTTCTTGAGAAGACCCGGAAAGTATGCTAGAGTGGCTAAAGCAACGATTAGAAAATGAAGAATGCTAAACAAGATTACAAAAGCATACTCATGAGGTATAAAGAGACAAAATGTGAAGTTGAGGTGATGAATGAAGAGCTAACTAATGCCTACTCTTGGATCAAGTTTCTTGAGCTTGAGGTCATCCAAGCCAATGCAAAAGTGGAGTGGGTTGCTTCAAAGAAACTTTATAAGGTGCTTGCTTATCAAAAGCCCTCTTCCGATAGAAGCGGTTCAGGATACACCGGAAAAAGTAGCTCTAGCACCAATGTGTCTAAGAAGATGAAGTTTTTAAAGGTAAGGAACCAATGGTAGCAACTCCAATTTTTGAGAATGTGAAGGTTGAGAAGAAGCCAAATGTGATTGCTCAAAAAGTTTTGACAAAACCTCCAAATCCATTTATGGCCAAACCCAAGGCTAAAGGGAAGTCACAAAGAGGTCCTCAAACTTAACATTTTTGCCACCATTGTGGAATTTGAGGACACATGAGACCTGATTACTGTAAGCTTCACGCATTGAAGAATGCGGGTTCACAAAGGCCAAGAGTACAAGGAAATGGCAAGGGAACCACAAGCAATCAAATGGGCGAGAAGTCGATCCCGGTAGTGGTGATGTGATGAAAATGATAGATACAATCACTTCTTGTTTGGCTAACTTCACCCTAAGGTTTGAGAATCGTAATTCAAGTACCAAATCCTCTAAGGATATCACCCCAAATGCACATGCCGTGTGGGTGAAGAAAGGTACACATGCATAAGCATTGGAATATGTCCATGCATCAATTCTTTCAATATGTTGTGACATGGTTTGATTGTTTGCTTATGTTTTCATTCTAGCATGTTTTTACTATTTTTGTTTGTTGTTTTTAAAAGCTTTGAATGTTTGTTCTTTTTTTTATCAATCTTTACTTGTTTTGTGTCAAAATTCCAAAAACACATACAAGTAGAAAATCCATAAAGTTTGATCAGCATTATTGTGTTTTGTCACACGCATGTTTTGCCATGTAACTTCGTACAAATGGCTTTGTGTATTTACGAGCTTAACTTGTTCTTTATGCACTCATATCATTGTGGAAAAAATCTTGACATCTATGTGATTGTTGTAAATAGATCTTCAAACTTGTCATGAATAATTAGCCAATGGTTTTGTTGATCTTGAGACATGCATAGACTTGTGCCTATATATCTTCCCATTCTTTTATATTTTTGCTTATAGCTCAGCAAATGTCAAATCTCAAAAAGAGATAATGAGCTGCAAAAGCCATCGCACATACTAGTATTTGACTAGGAAAAAGAGAAAGTGACTTGTACTGAAAATGTATGGTACCCAAAAGCCAAAGGCTTAATCTCAAATTGAAATATCAAAAATTTCAGGCATTGATCTCAAAATGAGATGTATTGATAAAAAATGATCAAATGTTATTAAATGTAAAAAGCCAAATGAAAAGTTTCAAAGTTAGGTAATCAAGTTTTGTGGGAGGTCATATATGCATATCTGTATAATTAAGATTGGTCACTCTTCTTAGTGCTAATTGTGTATGTCTTAGTTGAATTGATCATTCAAGCTCCATATTAGACTAAAGTTTATCTCACATTTGATAACCACACACATCACACATGTCTATGTTCAATGAATGCCTTATTCATTTGTGTGATTGTAATTGATTAAATGTGTTGTACATACTCAATCATATGTTAATCAAACACAAAAATATTTTTGGGTATTTTCAGTTGTTTTTGCAACGTGTTTTTTCTTTTTGAAAAATTTATAAAAACCAAAAATTTTTGCAACCCTGTTTTGGCGACTCACTCGCGGGTCAAGCTAGTAGCGAGACCCTAGTGGTGAGCTTACTCAGAAGCTCTCGTGACTCTCTGGCGAGTGAGTATCCTAGTCGCGAAAAATACTAAGAAAATTTTTCAAAACTTTTTGGGTTTTTAGCATTTTCGTGACTTATTTTCATGACTTGGTCACTAGTGGAAGCTCTAGTTGCGAGCTTATACAGAAGGGTTTGCGACTCACCTCGCAACTGACTTGCAAGTGGACCTTCCAGTTGTGAAAAAAACTTAAACAAAATTTTCAAAATTTTGTTCAAGGGATTTTGGTGACTCATTCTGGTGACTTGCTCACAAGTCAGTTGTGTCATGAAAATCACGTGTTTTACACAAATAGGGTTAAATCTCAAATAGTTTTCAAAAACTTTTCAGTTTTCCCTCGCATCACTTGCACACACATTGTCTTGTCCACCTCTCCCGCTCCCAAAACCTCCATTTTCTTCATCAATTCTTCATCCATCTTCGAGAAAATGTTTGGGTTTTCTCTTATTTTCAATGTATTTGAAGTTTCAAGCCCTAGTTTTCTTGGATTTTTTGTATATGTTGAAATATGGAAATGTGGTTGTTGAATATGGTTTTGTTGATGTTTTGATGAGTTTGATATATGGGTTTTTTTTGGTTTTGTTAGTTTAATGATTATTCTACATGTTTTACATGTTTGTTCTTCATTTTTGTGCATTATACTTTGTTTTGTGTTGTGCTATGTGTACCATATTCATGATAAAATGTCTCTTAGATGTTTTTGTGTGTATCTTTGGATTTCATTGAATACAAAGATTGTAGGGATAATCATGTTTCTTTGATTTTGAAACATCATATGATTATGTGTTTTTACACTATGCCCTAGGTTGCACACTTTGGCATATGATGCGCGCGCACACCCACACACACACACACACATACACTTTGAAATATTGAGTGTTAATGTCATGATTCTATCATGTTTTGATGTTTTATGTCTTCACATGTCAATTTCTTTTGAATTACTCTTTAAATTTCAGTTTCTAGGGTTTTAATTCAATGTCCATTGTGTTGGTACTAACTTGTTACTAATCAAGTTTGTTATCAAAATTTTGTGATCAAAATTTTGTGCTCTGTTTTGTGGTATTTGCTGCTCTGTTTTACAAATGGCTCCAAAGAAAACCACTGCACAACGTGGTGACAAGAGGAAATGCATGGATGAGACCCAGTTTTGCTCCACCCAACATTTTAAGTGATACAACTAGAACTTTGAGAAATCTCCAATCATTCAAGAGTAGTTTGTGGATCTTGTTGATTTAAAGTACTACTTCATCCCAAGTTGTTTCGAAGGAAGAGGTTGGGAAAAGCTTCTTATTGATCTCCCCGGGGTTTGTGAACCACTAGTTCAAGAATTCTATGCTAATGCCATCCTACGAGAGGATTATCTTGATGGTTGGGTTAGAGGCCATGAATTCAAACTCGAAGTGGGGGAATTGATGATGTTCTTGGACATGGAGACCTAGATCATGACTTCACTCCTTTCAAGGACAGAATGCTCTCCATAAAGACAGTTCAATCTTATATTGGTGGTGTTAGAGAAGGAAGATGTCTCAACACAAATGCCTTTCCACCGGATTTGCGGTGCCTTACATACATCATGATGTTCAACCTCTACCCGGTAAGGAAGATGACCGCCATTAACAATGCTAAAGCCATCTTCCTTATGGAGCTTCGGGAGAATATCTATATTGACATTGGTGCTCATGCATTCTCCATCATTGCCAATGCAACAAGGTCAACTTCAAGGCCAAAGCTTATTCTCCCTAGTCTAATCATGAGGATTCTTCATGAAAAAGGTGTGGAGACTCCCAAGACATAAGCCTCACGCCTATACCTCCTACTATCAATGCTCTAACAATTACAAGGAGAAAAGTTTGTCTACCAGGTGATGAGGAGGAGGTTGATCCTGAACAAGAATAGCCTATGGGCACCGAGACTGAAGCGGAAGGACAACCATCTTCTTCACGAAGAGGTGGTGGTAAAGGAAGAGTAGAGCCTTATTGTCTTCAGCAGTGCCTCCAGATGCTTTTCAGATCATTCTTGAGAGGATTGACGACTTAAGAGAAGTCCAAACTGAGCACTCCGACAAGCTAACCACCATTCAAGACCAAATCAACTTGCTCATAGCCAAGTTTGATAGCTTTACGAACCAGCCTTAGCCCTTTGGCCATTCCAGCCAATAAGGGGGAGTAGTATGTAGTAGCTCTTAAGGGAGAGTCTTATCTTGAAAGGGAGAACTTTTACAAGTTTTATAGCTTTTATGTTTTTAGTTATTATTATGGGTTTTCATGGAACTTATTTTAGTACTTTATGGTTTTAGTACTTTGGTTTGGTTTTTAAGTACTCTATGACTTTAGTACTTGGTTTAAAAATACTTGGATATGGTGTGTTATGAATACCTGAATGTTTTAGATATTTTAACTATGCTTTATTATGTACCTTTTCTTTGTAGCTATTTAATACTTTTAGATTATGTTTGCATTATCTTTAGTACTCTTGTGCCCTTGTTGGATCTTGTATCCTTGATGCAACTACCTTAGTGTTTTGCATTGGTTGAGTGTTGGACATGCAAATAATACTTTGCATTGAGCTTATTAGCTTGCATGTTCGGATGTTCATTCATTGTGTTAATGATCATTGTGGTCATTGAAAGTTCAATTAGTGTATAAAACACTATGAACGTTTAGACCCCCAATTTACAAATTCTCAATTCAAGCTTAAAGTCAAACAATTAATATGTGGAATATGAACATAAGCTTAAAACAGAATTGATAAACAGTCTAAACCAAATAAAATCACATCCACAACAGAAATTAAATGAAAAATATTAAGGGAAGAGAGATGCAAACACAAGAAAAACACTCGATGTGTTATCGAAGAGGAAACTGAAGCCCACGGTGTAAAACCTCTCCGCTGCCCTCCAAGCGGTAAACAATCCACTAAAGAATGTATTTGGGATACATGAACAACAAAAGAACCTCCAAGCCTAATCTACCCAATGTACCTAAGCCCTCCAAGCTCCTACTCTAACGAGATTACGCCGAACCTATTTCTTCTTTAGCTTACCGGATTCCGCTACTTGACTATAGCATCAACCAATATGAAATTGGTCCCTTCTTAACTGCTTCCCAAACACCAAATGACCTCCTCACAGATATGAGTATGGTGAGAAAAGGTTTTGGTAATGTACCTCTCAAGGATTTGACAATGGAGAGGAAGAGGTAGAGGAATTTGAAGAGTCTCTATGTGAAGATTGTGGATGAATCAATCTTGTTTTTCTCTAGGGTTTCTCTCTCAAAATTCTCTCTGGAAGCTCTTTGAATATCGTGGTATAAGGGTATATATATAGTAGGGTGAGAAGGAATATGAAAAGTCAATTTTTCCCAAACAGGGTGGTCTGGCGACTTAACCTCACGACTGTGGATGAATCAATCTTGTTTTTCTCTAGGGTTTCTCTCTCAAAATTCTCTCTGGAAACTCTTTGAATATCGTGGTATAAGGGTATATATATAGTAGGGTGAGAAGGAATGTGAAAAGTCAATTTTTCCCAAACAAGGTGGTCTGGCGACTTAACCTCACGACTGGGCTGAGTCACAAGTTCAAGCCGTGAGTTAACAGCCTGGCCAGCCTGGGACTTTTGTCCTATAGTGCAACAACTAGCATGACTCTTCAACTCCCTTACATGCTTCGCACGTGTGCCAACTTTGATGGCTTGCCAGTCGCGAGTCCAGTCACGAGTCTTTGCATACTTGCACAATTTTGAGCATTTCTTCACAATCTCTCACTACCCCTACATGATTCCCACCTAAATACAGGGTTACTAATTGCTAAAATATAAGCAAATTTGGCACGGAATAAAGCCAACAAGATGGTTGATAAAATTCAACCTTACAGTCACTATTTATTGTTATATTTGTTCTTATTTGGTCAAGCCATGTTTTATTGTTATATTATAGTGATGGTTGATCGCATTGTGTTTGCTCCATATGCATTTCAAGATTTCTGTTTACAATGATCTTCTTGTGTTGTTGTTTTCAGGAAAACTTGTCTGTATAGTTCAAGAGCTTTACAGAATCTAGAGTTAGGTGTGAGTGAGTTTTGTCAACTGTTCCCAATTCACATTTTAAGTCTACAGTTTGTTTTAGAGTTTTGTCACGGAATAGCCAAAGGGAGAGATTGTAAGGTTGAATTTATTCAACCATGTTTTGGCTTTATTCCGTGCCAAATTTGCTTGTATTTCAGCAATTAGATATCCTATATTTAGGTGAGAATTATGTAAGGGTTGTGTGTGAAAGAGTGTGAAGATTTCAAGTGTGCGAGCATTCAAAGTGATTCTCGCGAGTGACTCGCGACTGGCAACTCGCAAAAATGCCACACGTGTGAAGCATGTAAGAAGCTGAAGGGTTACAATAGTTGGAGCACTATAGAACAAAAATGGACAGTCTAGCCTAGCAGTTAACTCACGACTCAAACTAGCGACTCATCCCAGTCACAAATAAGTCGCCAGAATGCCCTGTTTTGTAGAAAAATGACTTTTCACATTCCTCACGTACCCTACTATAATATCCTTATACCCACAAAATGTAGAGAGCTTCCAGAGAGAATTTTGAGAGAGAAAACCAAGATTGACTCATCCACAATCTTAGACATTTGATTCTCCAAATTTTCCTACTCTTACCCTCTCCATTGACATATCTTTGAGAGATTCATTAGCCAAATCCTTATCTCATCATACTCAAACCAGTGAGGAGGCATTTTGGTGCTTGGGAAACCGTTCAGAGATGACCAATTCACTTGGTTGATGCAATGGGCTTATTGCAGGATCCGGAAAGCTAAAGAAGACATTGAAAGCTCGAATTTGTGTGAAAACACAAGAGCTTGTTTAGACTCCCAATTAAAAAATACAGCTAGATTGCTTTTACTCTAACTTATCTGAGTGTGGAACAAGAGTAAATGAAGCGCAATAAACCAATGGCTACTCTAGTGCACAAACATGAATAACAAACAATAAAAGTAAAGCACAATAGTAAGGTAAGAGAGATGCACATACAAGATAACACCAAGACGTATTATCAAAGAGGAAACCAAAGAGCTTGGTGAAAAACCTCTCCGCCACCTTCTAAGCGGTAATCGATCCACTAGAGAATAAAGTTGGAGTACACAAATAACAAAAGACCCTTCAAGCCTTGTCTACCCAATGTATTTGAGCCTTCCAAGCTCCTGCTACCAAAGGACTTCTTGGAGTTGTGTCTTCTCTAGCTTTCTGGATCCCGTAATATGCCCGATTGCATCCATCAAGTCTCACCAGCTTCTTTTGGTAAATCCCCAAAGCTTCCTATGCTCCAAAACACTCTCTACACTCTGAAAAGGTGTGGGTTGTGTTTGAGTACAAATTTCCTCTCAAGGTATGATAATGGGAGAGGAAATGAGAAGAGGCTAGAATGATTTTTCACTAAGGATGGGTAGCTCTCTCTATAAAAGATGGGTGTGTAGGTTGCAGAAAACCTATCTAGGGTTTTTCTCTCTAAATGGCCTCTCATACATTTATGGTAATGAGGGTATATATAGTATGAGTGAAGGGTAAGAAAGTTACACTTAAAAACCTCTAGGCAGAGAGTTTCGTGAGTATCTCACGAAAAGGCCTTACCCGCGAGACACTCGCGAAATCCTCCAAGCTGGCATGACTCTTCAGCTTCCAACATGTGGCTCTCACGTGGCTCTTTCATGGGTTAGCTTCTTGTGAGCTTCTCACGAAATCCACCTGTTCTTAAATTCATGCTCGATTCTTCACCAACTTAGTACTAAACCCAATACAATAAAATCCCAAAAAATATAAGGAACAAAATTAAAGCAATTACAACACTTTTTGTCATGGAATAAAGCCAACATAAAACATAGTTGTAAATCACAACTTTACAAGAACAGTTAGGCTTAACATTGTTAGAGCAAGCTTGGAGGGCTTAGGAGAATTAGGTAGATTAGGCTTGGAGGGTCTATTGCTATTTGTGTATCCCAACTTTATTCTTTAGTGGATCATTTCACCGCTTGGAGGGAGGCAGAGAGGTTTTTCACCAAGTTCTTCGGTTTTCTCTTCGATAACACATACCGGTGTTATCTTTATGTTTGCATCTCTCTAACCCTTGCTCTTACGTTTTAATTGTTGTTGTTGTGATTAATTATGATTTAGAGTTGTTTATTTATTTGGGTATTGCTTATACTTGTCATTCCGCACATCTATTGTTTGAGTATAAGCTTGTGTTAGTTAAATTGAATTTGGAGGTCTAAACATTCATTAGTGTTTTACGCACTAAGTGAACTTTCACTATAAAAAGAGACCCTTCTTAGTCTTATAAGAGGATTTCACAAACATTTAGAAGTCGCGAAGTTCTGCTAGAATTAAGCTCCAAAGCCTCCAAGAACTTCAACCTTCAAATCTTAACAACATTCAAAGAGAAATCATTCAAATCATCTTCCTAGATCTCAAAGTGCATTGGAATCAAGTCCAAAAGTGTTCAAAAACTTCAAAAGATTGCAAGTTAGTAAAGATCAATGGATTCAAGCTTCCAAAGTCTTGAAGAACTTCCACTACAATCTTCGAAGATGAACACACAAAGAACATGAAGAGCATTCAAAGAACACACAAAGAACAAGAAGAACAAAGGATTCCTTACAAACACATAGTTAGAGATTCATCATAATTCTACTTCAAAGATCTTTTGATCCTTTTATCAATCAAATTGAGAAGCATCTAGTGTTCGAATCAAGTGTATACTTGAATTGAAGATTTTTTCAAGGAGATTGAACCAGAGGAGTATTCTTTTGTAACAAGATTCAATTTTAGTGAATTGAATTTACTCATACATCAATACAAATTTACACTTCTAAAACATTGTCAATTGTTTGATTTTCAAAATTGAGATTTTGTGTTTACACATGCATCTAGCCAGATTACATGAAGAAAATGACAAAAAATGATAGATTGAAAATATATAGGACTCTACAAAAATATTAAAGTGTAACATCTGCTTCTTCTTGGTTTAGGAGTTTAAACCACTTAGGGGAAACATAAACTCCCCAGCCCCCACACGAGCTCCTTTCCTTCTCTTATCAAAAAGCTTATGATAATTGCTTAAGTTTTCACTATCATCTTAGTTTTGATAGGTAATATCTTATCAATTTTATATTTAATTACATGTAAATATGTGAGTTTGAAATAATTCTTTGAAATAACCTCATTCCGTGTATTTTTCTCTTGTAGGATATCAAAACTGTTGGGTGCATGGCAACAAGTTCTAGCCCACAATAGTATTATTGGTGGCAAGTAAGCTAGGTGATGTTCACTAATCCTATTACAAATAGAAGACTACATGTGAGTTCCAATTCTTGTGTTTGTAGGAGTTGTGCTTAATAATGAATATTTGTGAGAATCCTTGTTCAATAAGGATTAGAAGTTGATGGTGGCTATGCGTGTAATATATAATGAAAGAATTCTAGTTAAACTAGTTTTAGGAATCCAAGTAGCCACATGCATGACAAGAATTCAAGTTAAACTAGTGTTAGGAATCCATGTGTTCTTAGGATTCATGTGTGCCGCAAAAGAATTGATGAGAGCAGCAATAAGAGAGTGCCGCATATTGAAGAAAACAGTGAAATAGAAGCCACACAAGAAAAAAAGAGAGAGTAGCCTAGAGGAAGCTACTTAGAGATAAAGAAGACAGCCAAGAGAGAGCTATGCATGGTGAAGAAAAATATAAAGGAGAGATCAAAGTGTTGCCGCCTTTGATAGAAATAATTAGTATGTGTGAGAGCAAAGAAAAATAAGAGAGATTTTTCTTTAGCCGTGAGACATACACAAGAATTATTGTAATTGATTTGCTAATAGTGTATTGACTCAGATTAGTCCTGTGGTTTTTCCCTGTAAGAAGAAAGGGTTTTCCATGTAAATATTTGTGTACTTGTGTGTGATTGACGTTTTGAATTGATAGTTTTGTTGATAACATTATTTGAGACCAAACAAAAACTAGTTAGCTTATTATGCAGACATGCAGCCAAAAGAATCCAAGGGTCAAGATCAATAGAGGCTTGGTTTTGAAGCATTAAATAAGTAACAAACTTGTAAGAATAAAAAAGGGTAGAATTGTAGACACCTCATTTTGTACTAGTTTATAAACTTTAGTCCTGGTCCCAATGACGAGCTTGACTAGTCTACAAAAGGTAATTGAAGTTATTTTGATAGTTTGGAAGTGACCCAAAAAGAATTTAGGTCTACCTTCCATGCATTAGACGAAAAGTTTGTCAAATTCAGCAATTTTGGTTTTAATCATGCTAACTCTAAATGGTAGTAAAATTGTTGACCCAATTGTAGCAATGAAATGGAAATAATTACCAAATGGTAGCCAATGCAGTACCTTTATGATGCAGGACAAAAATAAAAGAACAAGAAAATTACAAGATAAACCTAAGAATCAGTACCTAAGGACCCTTAGGAATCAACACCTAAGGCGTTAGGAGTCAGCACCTAACAACTGGAAAAAATATCCAATACGAATTTCATTAATCACCTTTCTTCATAAATACAAATAAATGACTCTCTTATATAGAGCTAGAACTGGAAAATAAAGAGATAAAGATAATAACTTACCAAACTAATCCTAATTGAGCTCAAATACTAATCCCTATCTAATCCCCATCCAAATAAAAGTCTACAGTTATCCAATTTATTGTAAGATAGATACAAAAATTTGAAAATTTAAAATTTAAAATAATTTTTGTTTTGTTCCTACATCATACTCCCTTGGCTAGAGAAAACCCGACCTCAAGTTTTAAGGTGTTGATTGATGAAAACTCTGGCATATAACACTTGCTGTAGTTGAGGAATCGACTTAGGGAGCATTGAAAATAGATAAACATCGTCTTCCACCTCATGAAACGTTTCTAGAATTACAACTCAATTAGTGGAATTGGCATGTCAACAATTTTGAACTCACCACTTTGGATCTTCTTCACGGTAGAGGATTCTTCAAGTATAGAAGCTTCTTGCTGTTTAGACTCTATAGTAGCCTCTGGATGCTTGAAGGTTGAGGCTGTGGTTGACACTTACACTTCATTGTCGACATCAAGTTCTGGTGGTACCTGATCTCCCTTCATTTGAGTTGCCAAGTCTTCAAACAGTTTTCATTAGATTTCCTAAGTCTTGGCGTATGGCAGATACTTCATGAATGAGCGGAGCATTGTTGCACTACCTCATACATGTCCTTTGATCTTGAAAATTGCCATAACGATCAAATTGTGCAACTGACTCTTTATTCTTGTGAAATACTGTGGGAAATATATAATGCAAAGGTCTTCTTTCATTCTTTCCCAAGTAATTAGAGACCAGTGTCTTCGAAAGTGTAGGTTCTCATAATGATTCCAATACTCCAACGCTCTACCAGCAATTCTGGTTTTAGCATACCACATATTTTGTTTGTCATTTGATAAATGACTTGTGCAAAGAACTGTTCTACCTCAAATATCAAACATTTGAAAATCCATGGGTCTTGATTTTTATACCAATAAAAAATAGTTGGTTGGGGTACTACCATGGTTCTCTAAAAAAAATAAGCTCCAGCAAAGAATTAAAAAAAAAAAGAACCTGGATCGCTAAATTTTCTGCTGACAGTCCAACCTGTGCTTCATGAGGTATGGTCTTGTTGTGGTCTGAGCTTCCATATTTTTTTGTTTTTTTGTGGTGGCAAGATGGTTTTGGCTGTATGACTTGATTTCAGGCAGATGGGTTACTGTGCTTTAATGGGAAACACGACAAAGTTTTTTTTTTTTTTTTTTTTTTTCAATCTGTTTGATGGGCGAGAAACATGGCGGGGAATTTTTTTTATTTTTTTAATGAAAGTGGATCTATTTGCTCTGATACAAATATTAAAAGATAAATTTAAGATTCAACACTTAAAGCATTAAAATACAAATAAATGAGTCTCTTATATAGAGCTAGAACTGGAAAATAAAGAGATAAAGATAACCAACATACCAAAACTAATCCTAATTGAACTCATATATTAATCCTTACCTAATTTCAAATCTAATTCATATCCGAATAAAAGTCTACAATTATCCAATTTCTTATAAGATAAATACAAAAATTTGAAAATGTAAAATCTAAAATAATTTTGATTTTGCTCTTGCATCACTCTAAATCATCTTTATTAGCATGGTGAAAAAGAATTTACAAAGAATTGAAAAATGTATCAAAATTACAGCATGCCTTTGACATGATTTCCTTCGTTTTGTTGGAGATGGTAGTGACCCTTATTTTCCCAGTGCATGATCCTACTACTACCTTATAAATCAATTTATTCTTTGTAATCTTAGCTGATATTTTACTAGATTGATCAATCTCATCAAAATTAAGCAAAAGCTCTAAAGTATGACTATTGTTAAGAATATAAAGTGTGAGAAAGACTGAATAGTCTGTATATTAATATATATATATATATATATATAATAATGTACAATAGAGAGCCTTATATAGGCTAGATATGTGTGCAATACAAGTAAAAGGGGTAAATTACAAGTACAGTATACTGGGCTAAGCCTAATGGGCTAAACTAGTCTAAGCTATACACTAACATCCCCCCTCAAACTCGAGGTGGCAAGGAGGAAGCCAACTGGAGTTTGGATATAAGATCTCGAAGACGACTAGGCGAGTGAGTCTTGGTAAAGATATTAGCAGGCTGGTCAGCAAAGGAGATGGAGAATAACTTGAGATTTCCTTTCTTGAGATTCTGGCAAGTGATGTGGCAATTGATCTCAATATGCTTAGTGCGTTCATGGAAGACATCATTATGAGCAATGTAGATAACACTACGATTGTCACAATAAAGAGGAGTGGCAGTGGGCTATGGAGCATCCATGTCAGCCAAGAGCCAGCGAAGCCAAACAAGCTCACAAGTGGTGTCAGCACGGGCACGATACTCAGCCTCAGTACTGGAACGGGAAACCACACCTTGCTTCTTGCTGCACCACGAGACCAGAGAAGTACCTAACAGGAAACAGAAACCTGTGATAGAGCATTGATCAGTCAGATCACCTGCCTAGTCAGCATCTGAATAAGCATGAAGCTCGAGAGAAGATCGAGAGGAGTAATGCAGACCATGATAAAGTGTGTCTTTGACGTATCAGAGAATCCGAAGAATAGCAGCATAGTGGACAGAACAAGGTGCATCCATGAACTTACTAACCATACCCACGGCATGTGAAATATCCGGACGAGTAACAGTGAGATAGATCAAACTGCCAACCAACTGACAATAGCGAGTAGCATCGGATATAGGTTCACCGTCCAAGGGTGTGAGCTTTGCATTGTATTCCAAAAGAGTGGAAACAGTCTTGTTATCGGTGACACCGGCTTTGGAGAGAAGATCAGAAGCATATTTAGCCTGGGAAAGATAGTATCCATCAGAGGATGAGGTAACCTCAAGCCCAAGAAAATAGCTGAGAGTGCCCAGATCTTTCATCTCAAAATGCTGACTAAGGAAGTGCTGAAGAGAGCGGATATCTACAGAATCATCTCCAGTAATAATCATATCATCAACATAAAGAAGAATAAGAGTGATACCAGCAGAGGATCTTCGAACAAAGAGAGCAGTGTCATGAGGACTCGAAGTGAACCCCTGCTAAGTAACAACTGAGCTAAACTTTTCAAACCAAGCTCAAGGAGCCTGCTTGAGGCCATAAAGAGCACGACGAAGGCAGCAAACTTGATTGCCTAAGTGTGGATAGCCAGGGGGTGGTTGCATGTACACTTCTTCATGGAGGTCTCCATTGAGGAAAGCATTCTTCACATCCATTTGATAAAGAGGCCAACGACAAATAGCAGCCACAGCAATGAGACATCTAACAGATGTAAGGCGAGCAACAGGAGCAAATGTTTCCTCATAGTCAATACCATACTCCTAAGTAAAACCCTTGGCAACTAGACAAGCCTTGTATCGTTCAACAGATCCATCAGCCTTGGTCTTGATCTTGTAAACCCACCTACAACCTACTACAGACTGACCAGGAGGCAAATCAACCATATCCCAAGTGTGATTCTTATGAAGAGCATCTAGTTCTTCATTCATAGCTTGCTGCCAAAGAGGGTCAGTATGAGCCTTACGATAGGTGTGAGGTTCATAGAGAGTGGAAAGAGCAAAAGAGCAATGTTAATTAGTGAGATAAGGGGGAGGAATGCTTACCCGAGTGGAACGACGAAGTTCAGGACCAATAGGAGACTTAGGAGAGGGTGGTGCCACAGGATCCAAGATAGGCGGGTCATATGCCGGAGACAAAATCGGAGATGAGTCATTTGAAGAGGTAGCCGATGTTGAAGAATCCTCCACAAGTTTAGGATAGAGAAGGAGGAAAAGATTAGTAAAAATGGGAGACTCTGAGGAAGAAGATGCAGGAAACTGCTGAAGACTCGTGAAAGGACAATGTAAGGTTGAATTTAATCAACCATGTGTTGGCTTTATTCCGTGACATATTTGCTTATAATACAGCACTTAGAAACCCTGTATTTAGGTGGGAATCATGTAAGGGTAGTGTGTGAGAGAGTGTGAAGAAATGCTCAAGACTGTGCAGTGAAGTAAGGACTCGCGGCTGGATCTTGCGAGTGACTCGCGGCTGCAAGCCGCCAGAAGCAACACACGCGCAGAGCATGCAGGGGAGCTGAACAGTCATGCCAGCTAGAGCACTACAGGACAAAAAATCCAGACTGGCCACTCAGTTAGCTCGCGGCTTGAACTCGCGACTCAGTCAAGTCGCGAGGTCAAGTCGCCAGCCAGCCCTGTTTTTGGAAAAACTGACTCTTCGCATTCCATTCTCACACCAGTATAAATACCCCTCATTCCCACAAAATATGTGTGGCTATTCAGAAAGAAAAACCCTAAGAGAGGTTTCTTCAAAACACCCACCCAATTAGAGAGAGCTACTTATTCTTAGAGAGAAATCTTTGTAGTCTCTTCTCATTCCCTCTCTCATTGTCATACCTACTGAGAGGAGATTTCTATCCAAACACTACCCACACCCATTTAGAGTGTTAAGTGTTTTTGGAACTTTGGGAAGCATTGGAAGATGCCAAGGATGGCGGATGCTATGGCCAAGTAGCGGAATCCGGTAAGCTAGAAAAGAAAAAGGTTCGGCGCAACCTCGTTGGAGCAAGAAGCTTGGAGGGCTTAGGTACATCGGGTAGATTAGGCTTGGAGGGTCTATTGCTATTCATGTATCCCAACTACATTTTCTAGTGGATTATTGACCGCTTGGAGGGCGGTGGAGAGGTTTTACGCCGAGGGCTTCAATTTCCTCTTCGATAACACATCGTGTGTTGTCTTTGTGTTTGCATCTCTCTTCCCTTTATCTTTGCCTTTTATTTTCTGCTGTGGATGTGTTTTTAATTGGCTTAGATTGTTTACCAATTCTGTTTATAGTTTTTGTTCATTTTCCGCACACTAGTTGTTTGACATAAAGCTTGAATTGGTTATTTTGTAATTGGGGGTCTAATCGTTCAAGGGTGTTTTATACACATAATTGAACTTTCAGACAATGTTTCCAAAACTCAACATGACGGGAGACAAGTTGATGAGAAATGGGATCATAGCAGCGAAACCCTTTCTGAGACACACCATAACCAAGGAAACAACAGAGACGAGTACAAGGTTGGAGCTTTGTTCGTTCATGAGGAGGAAGAGAGACAAAGCAAGCACAACCAAAAACCCGAAGAGAGGAATAGTCAGGAGTTTGACCATAAAGAAGCTCAAATGGTGATTTGTTATGTGTATTTGGTGAAGGAATACGATTAATGGTGTACACAGTAGTGAGTACGGCCTCACCCCAAAAGCGCTCAGGAAGAGAGGCAAAAATGAGAAGGGTACGGACAACATCAAGAATGTGACGATGTTTTCATTCTGCATGACCATTTTGTTGAGAGGTGTAAGGACAAGACCGCTGAGGAAGAGTACCATGACTGTCTAAAAGGGATAGGAAAGATTTATCATTATATTCTTGAGCATTATTTGATCAAAAGACTTTAACGGTGTGATTTAACTGTGTTTCAATCATTTTATGAAATGTTTGGTAAATAGACACAAGTTCAAACCTATGGTGAAACAAATAAATCCAAGTATACCGAGAAAAATCATCCACAAATATGACAAAATATTTAGATCCCCCCTCAGTGTGAACAGGTGCAGGACCCCAAATATCAGAATGTATAAGATCAAAAGGGGCAAAAGAAAAGGAGTCACTTTTATTAAAGGGCAATTTTGTTTGTTTCCCAAAATGACAGGAAGTACAATCAAATTTTTGAAACTGAATTGAACCTAAATGACCTTGAGAAGCTAACAACTGAAGACAAGATAAGGATGGATGACCAAGATGAGCATGCCATTAATCAGGTGAGGAGGTGGCAGTGGTAGCAGCTACAGAAACAACTTGTGAAGGAATCTTCAAGTCATGAACCTCAAACATGCGACCAACCTTACGGCCTATCCCAAGCACTTGACCCGTTCGGGGATCCTGCACATCCACACCATGATTAGTAAATAGAAGATCTATGCCTGCTTCGCAAAGTTGACCAACAGAAAGCAAATTAAGAGATAACTTTGGAATATGAAAATTGTCACTAAGGGATAAACAAGGAGAAGAGATTGTTCCTTTATGACTAGCAGGCATAGGAGTTCCATCAGTAGTGTAAATGGTG